>OX465242.1:34179304-34548759 GCA_949987775.1 Aproaerema taeniolella | reverse complement strand
CTTCTTAAAAGCCATCGCAATCATATAGATATCTAAGTATAACTGACTATTTTTGATTAGGTACTGCTTACTAGTGTCTTTTACTTAATTATTCTGTAGAAAGATAATAAACGTAATGTTGATTAAATCCAACTGGTTTGTCATCTAATTTAGTCAATTTGTGCCGTGTGGTGATCGGTTGAGAATATCACCACCCCATCTCTTTCCGTGGGTGTCGTAAGAAGCGACTAGGGAAACACAGAGACCTGCCTCCTATTAATCCATCTTAGGCAACGACACCTCAGTTCATTTTGAATCTGAGGTATTGTCCTATGGTCTCATGCGGTATGGTAGGCTCTCTAAAGGGCCGTCTGGTTCGCGACCACCCTCCTACCGAATTCCGATGCCAAACAGCTTGCTGTGTTCCGTCGGTGCGTAGGAGTACCAGAGCCTTAATTGGCATTTTCTGGGTTACCTCGCTCCTTCGTCGACCTCATCTATGACCTTAATCGAGATTGAGGTCAAGAGTTAACCATCTCATAAAAAAATATTTTTTTAAATTTATTTATTAAAAATGGGTTCGCTCTTGACCACAATCTAGCTTAGGGCAAAGATGTGGTCGAGGATGCAGCGAGCTCACCCAGAAGAAGCCTATTCACTCGCACTTTAAAGATAAAAAATAGCAAAATAGAATAACTAAGTAGCTTTCGACTTCTAGGTACATCGTGCCAACAGACATTCGAGGCATAGGACTATCGTTTCAATGGCTTTTCGGTGAAATAAACAATAGAACAAATAGCCTATCGAAACTGTGGTACATCGATGCTGTGGCTTTTCGATGAAACGGACGTTCGAGTCAATGCTTCGGCGAACTGGCCGTCGACTGAACGACATTCGAAACAAGGTAGTAAACCCGTAACTATCACGGTTCATGAGATACAGCCTCGTACAGACGTATAAAAATCATGTTTTTTGTATGGGAGTCCCCTTAAATATTTATTTTATTCTAGATGTTAGTATCTTTTGTTATAGGACCAATAATTACAAAGCATTTGTGAAAATTTCAACTGTCTAACTATATGGTTCATGAGATACAGCCTCGGACAGACTTTCTATAAAAACGAGGAAAAAAATTAAGTTTTTTGTATGGAGCCCCCTTAAATATTTATTTTATTCTGGTTTTTAAATATTTATTTTATTTGTTGTTATAGGGCACAAAGAAATACATCATCTGCGAAATTTTCAACTGTCTAACTATCACGGTTTATGAAATACAGCCTGGTGACAGACGGACGGACGGACGGACAGCGGAGCGTTAGTTATGGGGTCCCGTTTTTTCCCTTTGGGAACGGAACCCTAAAAACATAAAACTAAACTGAAGTACAAAAAAAATTAGTGCACGAGCCATGCAACGTACAAGGTACGTACGTCACTATGACCTTGTTGTTTTGACTTTTCAACTAGGTTTAATAGAATCTAGGTGTTTTTTATCTACTTATCCCACTCTCAGATATTGTTCTGCCCACGGCTGTAGATAAAAAATGACAAACACCCTCAAATACCTACTAACTAATGGACAGTGCCTGTTTTGATGTAACTATAACTGATAACAAATCAAGGCTTCTTATGGGACTTTGTTTGTAATATGCCATTGTATTGGACGTGTGTCTCAAATCGATATGCGAGCGACTATTTTACAAGAATTTAAAATGGAATGATATATTTTTCAATTAAGAATGTTAAATTCAAAATTTTAAACGACGCATTGTTCCATTACTCATAAATAAATTCAAAATATTTCTATGATCTCGTCGAAACTATGAAAATGTGTGCAGAATGAAGCAGTTTTTTTGGAATAAGTACAAGCGATCAATCATGCTATGTTGGACTTTTATTGACATGGGAATCAGAAGGTAAGAGTTTGTATTATGTTTACTACGTTTAGTTCCTAGTTTATATTATGTTTACTACGTTCACTTCCCTAGAGAGGTAGCAGAGAAAACTTTTTTGTTATCACTGATATACAGTCTTTGTTTTAAGGGATTAAGTAATTTGAGGTGTAGGAGCGCACCCAAAATATATAGTACCGCTATAAGTAGTATACATGACAACACATGCATATACACATGGTAATCTGAACGTTACCCGAATCTCATTTGTTATAGATAACACTTTAGCAGTAAAAAGTTAAAGTGCAACTAAGATTTTCCTATTTTATCGTGAGTATGTTTCAAACACATTCAAAAACACACACCTACTCCCAGCCTCGAGAACAAACATGTGCTTTACACAAATATTTGCCCCGACCAGAAATTGAACCTACGAAGCGCTGATTCACTAGCCACTTGACCAATCATTGTTATCATACTCAGCCCACATCAACCCACTGCTGGGTATAAAATAGGCATCTTCTCGGTAGCGCCAATCGTCACAGCCCTGTGCAAACCTCATCCATAGAGGTCCCGTCAATTTGACGATATTGTCTTATCATCGGGCTGATATTCTGCCCACTGGCCTTGTTGCTCCCCTTGGCCACTATTCTGTGACTGCCTTGGTCCACCGTCCGTTATCAACGAGAGAAATGCCTAACACAGAACGCTCCACGCTCCATTCACCAATCTAGTAACTTTAAACCTTCGCGTGCTTTTTGAACACATGGTGTACGAGACTTGTATCGCACGCGGCGTAAACAAGCACGCGACGGCTTTCAAGATGATTATATTACAGATTAGATGCCCACGTTGTAATATTTAAGTATTTTTACATAAAAAAAGTAACTTCGTACCCCGCCTGCCCCCGCGCCGGCGCAAGCCATTGCGCATGCGCGACGATGTGTTGTTTTACTCAGTGCTTGACAGGACGCGATTAGCCGTATTGATTTAAAATCCGCGAATAAGATCGAATCTTTGCCCAAAGCCAGCTTCTAACTGCTAACTACCGTAAGTTTTTTATTTTAGATTTTTCATCTTTAAGAAATAAATTATGTTATACAGGGTTACTTTTTAATCAGTACACAAATTTTTCTTACGGTATCAGTAACGTTGATAGAACGTAAATAAGACGGAAAAAAATTTTTTTCCTACATTTTTAGATTTTGATACCCCTTTTTAACGTCTTAGAGAATGAATTTTGTAAAACGCAGAAACACGGGTATCACAAATTGTGTTGAAGAGTACTATTACCAAGTTTCAAGTCAATTGGACGAAGTTATTTTTTTTCAATACAAAAAAATTGATTAATTTTCATGCTTCAGACGATCTAGCTGGAAAATTTTTATATGAAACGATATAAAATAAAAAAATAAGGGTCTGTTAAATTTTCATAAAGTTTACGTACAAAAATTTGTAAACTGATTAAAAAATAACCCTGTATAACTATATAATTATATTCCGAAGCTAGTTATTTAATAAAATGCGAGGGGCACGCACCTTCGAAACACGAAGGGGATTTAGGTCATAGTCCACCACGCTGGCCCAATGCGGGATGGTAGACCGTGCGCCGTCCGAAAACTAATTTTCTTGGACTCATTACCAACTGGGCTATTACTGCCAATTTTATAGGTACTTAACTAATTAATTATTTTTTTCTTAGTGATATTGTATCGTTACAACAATAACTATTACACACACACAGGGTGTAAAAGACGGATTAGCAAAAACTGAAACCCCGGACTCCGACAATCATTCTGAATGATTTTCCTGTGAATTTTTTCTCCGGAAAAAGTTTTTTTTAATATTTTCTACTTATATTTTTTATTATTTAATCAAATACACTCCATATTGCAATAAAAAACAATCATAACAACGTAAAACATGAAAACCAGCAATGTACATCGCACCCCCATAGCAGCGCGGCGCGGGGGATCGCGCGCGGGGCGCGGTTTCACGATACGTTGCGTAGCGCCAAAGTAGATAAATAATGAAAATTCCTTAACATGACGATTCGGGAAAAAATAATTACTTATAGCTGACGATAGTTATGGCTAGATTCCACCATTTAAGTATTTGCTAAGCTGTCCTTTACACCCTGTATACTTATGCTTATAATAGTAAGAGATTGTCATACAACAAAATACACTTGCACAACGATGTCTATAAAATTTAAAAAAATTTTCAACCGCCAGCATTCGTCACTTATAATTATAACTCGCCTAAACCAATTTTGATCAAATATACTTAAAAACCGTCTCGATTCAGTCAGCTTTCAAACAAAAAAAACATATCGAAATCGGTCCACTCATTTAGGAGGTGCGATGCCACATACAGACATACAGACACACAGGTAAAACTTATAACACCCCTCTTTTTTGTCGGGGTCAAAAACTAGCGCTTTGTAAACGACATAAGATCGACATAGTCTGACACACACATACACTCACGGTTATTAAGACACACACAGATAACACAGCCACACAGATACATAGATACACACGTCAAACTTATAACAAACCTCTTTTTTTGTCGGGGGTTAAAAAACGTTTTCTAGATGTTTTTTTACGCGCAATGTACTCTTCCAAAACTCTGAGTTATGATGAAAAGTTTAGGACTATCCATTCTTATTAGCGGAGAAGCTATCCCTGTTTTGTTAGAAGAACGATGTTATAGGCTTACAGTTTGAGTTTATTACATCGTGCTGTGTGTGGTTTTTTTAAATTATAAGATGGGTTAACTCTTGTCCTCAATCTTGACCAAGGTCATAGATGAGGTCGACGATGGAGCGAGTTAACCCAGAAAATGCCTATAAGGCACTGGTACTCCTACGCACCGACGGAACACAGCAAGCTGTTTGGCGTCGAACTTCGGTAGGAGGGTGGTCGCGAACCAGACGACCCTTTACAGAGCCTACCACACCGCATAAGACCATAGGACGACACCTCAGATTCAGAAAAAAATTAGGTGTTGTTCTCCTGACAATAAGGAACACAACACAAATAGAATCATCCAAATCGGTCCAGCCGTTTACGCGTGATGCCGTGACCAAGGGAAATAGGGATTCATTTTTCTATTTATAAGATTACTATATCATCTTAATTTATGTTGACCTAGCGCTTATCTCGCTCTTAATTACGCCGGCTTCGTTCCCGTGGGAATTCGGGAAAATTAGTAGCCTATGTTACTCAGGAATAATGTAGCATCCTAATGGTGAAAGAATTTTTGAAATCGGTCCAGTAGTTTTTAAGTTTATTCGTTACATACAAAAATACAAATCTTTCCTCTTTATAATATTATACATTGCGCATCGCGAAGGAATGGAATTCTCTGTCTGCGTCTGTATTTACAGGCTCATATAACCCGAATCTCTTTAAAGTTTGAGCGAATAGGCATCTTTTGGGTGGGATCCCTTTTGTTGACATAATGTTTTTTTACTAATATAAACATATAACATATAAAATATTTCACAATTGTTGAAACTTACCTGTTCTCTCAGAGCGTTTGGTTCATGATTATGATTAGCAATTCTATTATGGCTTGATTTTATTATGCTATTTTAAATTTATGGTTTTGTATATTAAGCTTAAATTTTATTATGGTAATAGTTGTTATGCGTTTTTTTATGCTTTAATGTGTTCTGCTTTATTTATATTATGCGTAAGTATCATTACGCATAATATAATTAAGCAGAATTAATTAAAGTGTAGGCAATGTTTATAATTTCATTCAGATATGTATACTTGAATCACTTAATTTATATTACTTAAAATCACTTTAAACTTATTTATTTTTTAATTTATTTATTGCTCTTTATTCATTCGTGTTTTTATAATTATTATAAAATTGCAGTTATACATTATTTAAATTTTATTGTATTCTTTAAATAGACGTTGTTGGTGTGTGTGTGTAGGTACATTGTTGCCGTCATGTCGGAATAGGGTGCACATAAAACCAGCGCCATGACTTGTGGTAGTCTCAAGTCATGGCTTTAGCTGAGTGCTACCCTTTTGCACGGCACGTCACAACGCAGAAGACTCACTTTTAATTTAATTAACTATTTATAAATATTTGTTCTTTTTTTGTGTAGATATTAAGTTTTTTTTTTTGAATTTGTATTTTTTTGTTTTTTGTTATTTGTTTTTTTGCCATTACACTTTCCTTTAATGTCTCTGTGTTGTGATGTCCTTTGTAATAAATAATTTTCTATTCTATTCTATTCTATTCTATTCTATTCTATTCTATTCTATTCTATTAGTTTAAATTATACTATGCAACAGGATGTTATGATTTTTTGATGTAAATGGATAGGGAACCCTTTTGGATGAGCTTGCTACATCCTCGACCACATTTTGCTTCTAGGATAGATTTCAAACCATATTAAAAAAAACAAGTACTTGCTATGCTGTCCCTTACACCCTGTTTAAGGAAAATAAAATACAAAAATGTGAAAATTCTGCCGACTCTGCTACCAATCTTGGGAAAAAAATGAGTTTTTTTTAGTTTAGAAACAGTTGATTTGTTTTTATATTACTTTTATTTTTCCAGTTTTGTGTATCAACTTTTTGTCATGGTTCATGGAAATTGATAACCTATCAAATGTTGTGGATAGAAAATGTGGTTATTTCGTCGTGCGCACACGCTGCCTTCTTTACCACTATCCCCGACTGTGCTAAATGAGGTCAGATTTCAATTTTTATTTTTGCACACCACACACTTAAGGACCCGCTCTAGGTGTTCTCGGTCCCTTACGAAATAAAGAAACATCCAGCCTCGAAATATAAAAAAAAACGAACGGATATAGAACTCTGGACCATTTGATTAGGAAGAAGCGTCAGTACATTTCTCTACAAGTGAAAGAATATTTATTTATTTAATTTATTTATTTAAAATACTTACAACTATTATAACAGGCTTAACCTAATACAATAGTGTAGACTTCCAATACTATTAACAATAAGATGCATTATTTATTGCAAATAACATAAAATATGTAACGCTATCCTTTCGAATATGTTAATATGTTAATATCTAAGGCAAATACAGCAATAAAATGACCTACAAAAAAATATTTTGCTATTTGTAAATTTTAATTATAGTGTAAGTATTCCAAAAATAAACTAACATGCATTTTTTTATGGTCCCAAAAGTAAAATATCACAAACCTAATCACAGACTTGATTCGCATTTACAGAAACAAAAGTGACCCTTGCCTAAGCCTTTGAGAAAGGTACTACAATATGCCATATTTCTCTGCGAACCTTACCTTATTACCTAACGGAAATTCTTCTTAAACATACAAACTAAAAGCAACCTTAAATCGTTGCAACAACAATGAATTCGCTCTAAAGATACCAATCCGTAGACTGCTACGAGTCTCGTAGCAGTTTCGTAGCCAGTCGGAGTCATGTAGCCGTTAGAGCTACGCGTCTCTACGAACTCTCGGCGCGGCTATGAATTTAATACGAAAATTTTAAATTTGAGTATTTGTTTTAAAAAAAAAGTTCAGCATGGGGTCGTTTAACCAATCAAAACGTTTGAGGAACTTGCAAAATATAAAAAGTGGGGCGATCAAACTTCCTCGTCATTGGTCTAAAATGCTTGGACTGATTAACGTGAGCAAGGCTTCAGTTGAAGAAATATTACAAGTAAGTTCTGTTTACCTAAACATATATGCACTATTCTGTAAATTAGTCATACATTTTTCCCTCACAGAGTCTGTCCCTCCCTCACAAAATTTTACCACAATCACTCTAAGGTTGACTGGTAAATATAATGTCGTCAGGCAATAAGTCTACCCCATTTACACATAAGTAAATAAAAAAAATTGTAAATTAAATTTTCAAAGGGTAACGACCACAGCCAAAAAAAAAGTAGTTTCCAGCCATCCAGACTCTCACGCTGACAATCCCTGACGGGCTAGGCAGAACTTCAAGCGGTTTACACGCTGCCATGTTTGACAAAAAATCGGAGTGTTTTCAGATAAAACATAATGTACAGTGGTGATACGTCATCAGCCTTTAACCCACAATACAGCAAGACCCTCGCTTACTAGCTCCTACAGTTATGTCTGGGAAGAGTTGGCAGCTGGCGCATTAAACATTTTTAATCAATCCCAGTCCAGCGTGTACCATTCAAATCCATTGGAGAAGACTTCATAATTTTTTTTCGCAAAGAAAAAAATATTTTGAAGAAATATTTTGAATTAGTTTATGATTGAAAATTCCATGCTAATGTATTAATAAATATCTAAAAAAAGTCGTTTGTATCGTGGGTCGGAAGGAATACATACTAACTTACATTACCAGTGCTCTTGTGCTAGCCGGGACTCGAACCTTGAACGGTCGTCTCAGAGACAACCAGTCTCAGACCGACATTGGGCCACAATTTAGCTTTAAGTCGATTTTTTTTTCTCCCTCGGTATCAACGTTACTTTGTTCTTTTCATTGAAATAAATAGTTTAATTTTTTTTATTGAACCAAACTATTTTTCGAATCCATTCAACTATGCAATCTATATACTTGTTATAATCCTATCTACATTACATTTTTTTTAAATTAAGTTTTTCTATTCTTTTCCCTCCTTTAGACCAGTAAACTATAAAGTTATATCTGAAGAAAGGTATATTATTATTATTATTATTTTTAATTAATAATTTATTGCACGCACGAAAAAGTGGGGCCATCAAACAAGAAGAAGAGACACGATACAATAGGTGTAACTATTTTCTACTTAGAATTTTTTTCCAACAAACCCAAGGATAGGAAATGTGAAGCATTTAATTATTCTGACATTGGAATTGTCTTTTCGTTCACACCAGTACAGGCACCGATTTCAAGAAAAAGTGCGATCCCCTTATGTCTCACAGAGTTGTGGAGATAAAATATTCAAAAAAGATCAGTATTTACGAGAGTTGTAAGGTGCAAAAAGAATTATACGAGAAAATAAAAAACGACAAAAGTTATGGCCGAAATAGAAAAAAAATATTTTTTTTTTCCGAATTTTTGATTTTGGTGCTCTATATTTTGGAAACGAATAAATCAAAAATTTGTGAAAATTTATTTTGGACAATTTTATCAGTTACAATTTGTGCCTAAAACAAAGACGATCGGGTTAAGGGTTTGCCCTGTAGCCTAACCTTATTGAAAAAAGCCAAAAAGTCAGAGCGACATTTTTTAGAATTCCGTAGATCTATTTCCAATGTGCTTGATAGTCGTGTGACGCACGAAATCTGTGATTTTTATATTCAAACTAGCTTTCCGCTTATGGGCGATTGGGCCTTTTTATAATTCGAACGGCACGGTACGGCATTTCAAATTTGAATTACCATTGCCCCGTATGTTCTCAGCTTCTAGTATTACTATTACATAGGATGCAATGGTAATACAATTTTGCCGTGCCGTTTTCGAATTATAATAAGGCCCATTCGGTTACATCACTTTTCAAAGGTAACTCTTCAAAATTTGGGCATACAATGTAGCCTTTTTAATACTCGTACCTTTAACGGTATCTACTCAAAATTTTATTAAAATTGTTTGGTTAGTTGTATCAGACAAACGAACAGACATACTACATTTTTTACTTTACTTACTTCCCACCCGGGGCTTCAATTCCGTGGGAATTTCAGAAATGAATTACATATATTATGAAAATACGTTCAGTTGTTTTTGAGTTTACGTTCAGACAGATAAACAGACGCGGCGGGGGACTTTGTTTTACAATATAGTTTACTAGCATACCGCCCGGGACTTCGTTCCCGTGGGAATTTGGGAAAATTATGTAGCCTATGTTACTCAGAAGTAGAATTCTAATGGTGAAAGAATTTTTCAAATCGGTCCAGTAGTTTCGGAGCCTATTCAATGCAAACAAACAATCAAATCTTTCCTCTTTATAATATTAGGATAAGATAAATAAACAGGATGTTCCACGGCTATGCCGCATGGAGGGTGGGACATTTTACTGAGAGAAGACTTTATTTTAATTTTAAAAACAAATTAAACTGCATTCATAGATTTTTATATAATTGCCTGCTTACCCGGTACACCAGAAAAAAAAACTGTAGTTTTATCATACCGATCGGAAGGCTTCATCATAAGGATTCTTTTTTGCTAAATAACATAGCATCAGAAATAAAAGGAAGACCTTGAATTTTAACATTTACTGTAAAATTATGTTCATAAAAATCATTTTGAGCATTGCCTTCCGGTCGGTTTAATAAAACTACAGGCTGATTTGTTTTCACGTGTACCGGGTTCAATTCCCGGTTCAACCAAGCAATGTTTTATAAATGTATGAATGCAGTTAAAATGTTTTTTGAATTAAAATGTCAATTAATAATTAAGGTACTTTCCCTCCCTATGGCATAGCCGTGGGACGCCCTGTATATTTTACTAATATAATTTATTACCTGCGATTTTAGTACCAATCAAACAAATAACTTTCAAAATAATAATAAAATTCAAGGATTTTTAAATAAATCAAACGTTAAAATATTTTATACAATAAAAAGACAACAAAAATTAATTACAAATTGACAATTTATTAAGGTTTTTGTATTTAAAGTACTTTTCAAATTTTAAATAACTCAAAACTATTAAATAGTTGAGTTCTAAATTGAAGTTATAATCAAATAAATCTTTTGGCTAGTTTTGGTACATAAGAAAAAGATATTTATAACATCAATCCTACCTCAAAGCGCTTCAATAAAAAGTGAGGTCAAGCTATGTTCTTGGAGCGGCGCACCGTGATGGGTAACCATTTCAGTAGAAATTAATCAGGAGCGTTGTCGTGCTCAAGCAGGTACGGTAAATCAGCATTCTCAGATGTCGTCTCGATTTACCGCTGTCGTTAAGCCAAGTTAGAGGCCATTAGGCGGTTTCGGCGTCTTTTGTTATTTCCTTAGTCGAATCTTACGACATTTGTGAGAGGATTCCGCCAACTTTTTAATTTCTATGTTACCCTATAATATATTAATTTTGTATAAAAAGTTTTTTCACATACAGATTTTACACAAATACACATCAATGAGCCTTCTTATAATTCGAAAACGGCACGGCAAAACTGTATCACCATTGCCGCCTATGTAATAGTAATACTAGAAGCTGAGAACGTAGGGGGTAATGGTAATTCAAATTTCGAAGTGCTGTGGCGTGCCGTTCGAATTATAAAAAGGTCCAATTGTTTGTTTTTCTACCAGATTTTTTTTAATTGTGGGGTAACATCGTCATCCTCATGATCAACAGACGAGGCTCTCACGTATCACAACTCTTAAAGGGTTTCTTTACTCTTCACCATTATCTATTTTAATACTCTTTACAATACCCTGACATTGGCAAAACCACAAAAATAATGGACGCCATTTTGATCAAGAATTGAATTGAATTTTTTAATTATCTGAGCTTTCATTATTAAATTTCTTTCATTTTCTAGGAAATAAGATCAACGATTTGTTAATTTTCTCATTTCAATAAATATGTTTTTATTTTTCATGTTAATAATTTAAACTAAACATGAGTATGAGAAAGGTAAGGTACCCCGGGATTCTCCATTTTGTCTTTGTAAAGTAATTTAAATAAAGTGATGATACGACCTTAATATCGGGTTCTACCCCAAAGTTTAATTTGATTTTGTTCGTGTAAATAAACTGAAATGGCAGATAAATATAAAATAGATAGTCTTCTTCTTTTTGTCGTGTAGGAATAGTCAAGTTTGTGACGAACTTGGCTAACCCTGGTGTCAGAGTATAGACAGTATAGGCGAGATTCTAGGTTTCGTAATATTTTTCTTACCTCAATAGCATTTTTATGTCCCACTTCTGGGCAAAAGTATGAGATTATACCGTTTCATTTACGAGGTATGCTTAAACATGATCGGTTAATAACCTAGGAATCCGGTTAAGTTTGGTGATCATGGTTACACATTCTGACGCTTGAAAGTACGATGTTTTCTTTCATCGTAAAAGCTTTGGTTAGTGTGCAACTATTGTCAATCCATACCATCCTGTTGGGGCAGCCAGAGCGTGCTGTTTAGCGGTATTTTTTTAACGCTACACACTCATGGGTCCACACTAAGGTTTTCCATGGGTCCCTCGGAACTTACATAAAGACAGACACAAACAACATCTGATTTCTATACAAATATTTGCCCGAACTGGGAATCGAACCTAGGACCCATCGATCAAGAGGCAGCGCCACTGCCACCTGACCAAAGCGGCCGTCAAATTAGATGGAACGATGCGTTAATGGTGATAGGTTGTTAGCTTTTCGCCCATGTTACAACAAAACTCTTGCATCCTACAATGGCTTCTACTGTATGTCTGTAAAGAGTACCAACTGGCTTCTACTGTATGTCTGTAAAGAGTACCAACTGGCTTCTACTGTATGTCTGTAAAGAGTACCAACTGGCTTCTACTGTATGTCTGTAAAGAGTACCAACTGGCTTCTACTGTATGTCTGTAAAAAGTACCAACTGGCTTCTACTGTATGTCTGTAAAGAGTACCAACTGGCTTCTACTGTATGTCTGTAAAGAGTACCAACTGGCTTCTACTGTATGTCTGTAAAGAGTACCAACTCTTTACAGCTTGCATATTCTATATATTTCTTCACTTCCAGTCTAGCGTAAAAGACAACTAGTGTACATAACTTGGGAAAATTCATAGATGCATTGTGTGAATCAAACAAACTAGAAACATTTGTACTAAGAACAAGCGTTTTTTTTCTTAGTGGGATACTTAAAGTACTCTGGCAAAACAGCTAAAATGATGAAAATCAGAAATTTTTTGAGATTACCCTACCCTGAAAACATCTTGTAGAAGGCTTCATGAATAATGAAATCGTATTTTATTTTTTCTTCTTCTTCGGCAGCTTTTACATTGTTTCCACTGAAGGACATAAGCTTTCTCGCTCTCTCGTGCCAACTTTTCTAGACCTGGGGCAGTCGCCTCGTATCAAACGATATTTTTTATTGCCTTGCGCGGATTCTATTGATTTTGGAACTTTTTAATCACTTTATTTCAGCGAAAACGTCTAAGCACTCTTGAATTTTACTGATTACAAATATCCACGCAAATCGAAAAGAGACGAAGCGAGCGATTCAATAATAGTCTCCCTGTGCTAATCTAATCGAGGATTTTTCTGCAATATTACATAAACTCAACCTTAAGTCTCGTCTTCCAATGGGGTAACATGAACTTGATGAGTTTCAACACCACCAAAACGGAAGCGTGTCTGTTATCCGCAAAAAAGAGTCCATTTAACTTGGCTCCTACTTTCCAGGGTACATCTATATCTATAACCATTGAGCTAGAACTCCTCGGCAATACTCGGCATGAAGCTGTCTGCCAACTTTGATATAGACACCTCCATCGAGTCATAAGCTTAGATTGGGGCCAAAAAGCTGGGCCTCCTTAACAAGGTTAAACGATACTTCACACCAGATCAACTTCTTACCCTTTATAAGGCACTGGTCCGATCATACGTGGAGTATTGTAGCAACCTTTGGGATGGTTCCGCCAAATATCATACCAACTAGCCAAACTATAAACTTGGTGGATCGCAGAGCCAGGAGGCTCATCTACACTAATATTATAAAGAGGAAAGATTTGATTGTTTGTTTGCATTGAATAGGCTCCAAAACAACCGGACCGATTTCAAAAATTCTTTCACCATTAGAATGCTACATTATCCCTGAGTAATATAAACGATGAAGGTCTACAGAAGGTCTACATCATAGTCTACATAATTTTCCCTAATTTTCATGGGAACGAAGTCCCGGGCGGAATTCTAGTTGGTGATAAAAAGGCTAGTTAAGGATAAGCTCCAAAGCCTAGCTCATAGACGCAAAGTAGCTGTGTTTTTATAAGATGTACTTCGGGGAGTGTGCTCAGAAACTGCATGAGCTCATTCCACCTGCCTCTTTTTTCCTTCGGACGTCCAGACACACTGCGGGATATCACTCTTATCGAGATTCCTCGGATACGTAACTATCCTTCATCGTTTATATTGCGCACTGCCAAGTAGTGTGTAGCTCAGGCCAGCAGACCCACGGAATTTAAACAATGAATTTAGGTATTCTATGTATGCCAATATACAGTGCCTTCCTAGTGCCTATTGATGCTAAAAGAACCATATCTAGTGCCATCATAGTTTAAGAAATATAGGTCGTTGTTTGTGGGTCTGCTGGACGGATATCAGCCCAGCAGACCCACCTCTCGTACACGGAAACGGCTAAAGTTAGAGACATGGTTCTAGTTCTAAGCTTTAATGCTTTACTTGGTGCCATCGAGAAAAAAGTTTCAAACCTAGTGCTTCAAGCGTTTCGGAGCTATAAAACGATCTTGGTGTGCCTGCTGGGCGGAGGTTCAACGCAGCAGACCCACCTCTCGTACACGGAAACGGCTAAAGTTAGAGACATGGTTCTAGTTCTAAGCTTTAATGCTTTACTTGGTGCCATCGAGAAAAAAGTTTCAAACCTAGTGCTTCAAGCGTTTCGGAGCTATAAAACGATCTTGGTGTGCCTGCTGGGCGGAGGTTCAACGCAGCAGACCCACCTCTCGTACACGGAAACGGCTAAAGTTAGAGACATGGTTCTAGTTCTAAGCTTTAATGCTTCACTTGGTGCCATCGAGAAAAAAGTTTCAAACCTAGTGCTTCAAGCGTTTCGGAGCTATAAAACGATCTTGGTGTGCCTGCTGGGCGGAGGTTCAACGCAGCAGACCCAACACGATAGCTCCATAACTAGAAGGTAATTGGTATGAAATCTCATATCAACGTTTAGTGTGTAATTAGTGCCTTAGCTTAACATAAAAATATCTGTTTAATTTGACTTCCAAACATAACAAATAGCCTCTGAAAGTTCTCCATACATTTTAACAACCGAGGTACAGTCACGCTCAAAACTTAATTTATTAGGTTACATATGCCAACATATTTTTTGAATGGGGTAATAAACTGCCAATTTCTCACTTCAGATGTCGCCTCTGTTGACTGATCCTAAAATTTTACGTGTAGCTGTCATTCTCCATATTAGTTTCGTAAAAAAACAATTTATTTATAGTAAATTAATGAATTTTGACAATTTGCACAGCTATTAACTGCAAAAATACGGTGTATATGTATTCCCCAAAGATCAAAAAAAAAAAGTTTACAAAAAGTAGCTTTTCTTTTACTCAACTCTTCTTTCAATTGAAGTACACATCTTTGTAATTTGACTTTAATTTGAGTAATTATTTCCGCAAAAAAAAAACACTTGCTCGCAATCTAAATAAAATGACAGCGCCGCAGCTTGACACGGAACAGTCAACAAAGCTGCCACCTCTAAAGAGATTTTATACCCCATTCGTAATCGTTCATGTATCCTAATAGTAATTAACTACATACCTATTATATAGATATACCAACTTATTTTGTAAAAAGGTAAAAGGCGACTAGGCAATAAATTTAAAAAAAATGGGCTACGCATCTGCATGTTGCTTTCCCAAACCAATAGATGGCGCTACTGTTTTATGATGCGTTGTCTCACAATAAGATTGTTAATGCATTTAAGACTATGCGCGGCCTATGCGCTAATAAAGGGTAGATGACTTTCAGCACTTGACTATATGACTTTCAGCACTTGACTATGGTTTAGGTAAATCGTCAGATGGCTTAACAGCGCGAGCTTCCGGGTTCGAATCCCGATCGTGTCAAAAATGTTTCACCACTTTTTTTGGATAATAATAAGAAAACACTATAGTTTAGGATTTTAAAGATTTTTTCAAAAAAATTATACATTTTAACACGGGTTCTCATCACTTTTTATATGCTTAGTTGAGGTGATATATGTACACAAATCGTGGTAAGAACCAGCGTTAAAATATATAAAAATTGTAAATTTAAACCTGTTTTGAAACTTTCTTTTCTATTTATGATGTGATAATTATCAGTTGAAATTAAAATCTGTATGTTTAGTGAACATTAGTTATGAGACATTAATTAGTGAGTAATTAAATACGGTTTGAAAGGTTATCATTTATTTATAACAATCAACGTCGGTAGTATAAAATATCAAAATACATAAAATCATAAAATAACTTTTTATTGGGCCATTCTCGTCGATATCATTTTACTTGTGGCCTTTAGCGTTCCTTCAGATGTACGGGAACTTGTATATTTGAATTTAAAAAGCCACTTTAAGTTGATATGCTTACTTGCTTTTCTTTTTATGTTAAAAAAAACCACAAAGAGAACTTAGCTAGCGATGAGTAAGACCCATTTAGTAAAAAATACCATTGGTAGCATAAATTGTTATCACAAGTTGTAGGATTACATAATTCTAAAAAAATTATCTAAGGCCCGTGTTCACCAAAAATATAACTAACGGTTAAACGGCGATTAGAAGCTAATCAGACAAAATGTCAAAAAAATGGTAAAATGACAAAATAGTAATCCCAATTCGAAACGCCGTCGCGTCGTCGGCGCAGCGGTACAGTGCGGTGGCGCGGTGACAGTGCGGGGCAATGCGCCATCTATGATTTTCTGATAGAAGTTTTTCGTACCTAAATTTTGAAATTCACACGCATTCTTGTCGAAAAACTCTACTTAGATTATTTTAATTCTTCGTTATAATTTTTTTTTCGTATAATCTATTCGTTTAGCTATAAAAAACCAAAAATAAATCAAGAGTAAAAATGTTTTTTTGATTAAAATGCTTTTCTTTAAATGCTCTAAAATACAGTCTCTAAGGACAAAAATAAACATAAAATAAACCAAACTCATAATTACATAATTTATATGCTATTGACTTACCCATTAAAAAAACATTTTTCAACTATTAAATTTTTTAGTCCCAATCTTATACACAGTCACATAGTACCGAGATATATTTGTATTCTGAATATAAGACGATAACGCACACCTAATAAAACCTGAAGATATATTTTTATCATATATCAAAATTTAACTACGTAATTTTTGATTTAGGTACTTAGCGCTTAAACTGTGCTAATAACTAATAAACTCCGCACGCAGGCAAGGGGGAAGACTTAGTAAGTACATAAAAGGTCACTTGGTGGACAAAAATCACCTTTACGAACATTGAAAATAAAATACAAGCTTGTAAAAAAGACATTTAATCCATATTGTATCAACAATTACGTAAAAACTATTGATTATGTACGCGACTGTATTCATTTTGAAATGTATGCAGAACTTTCAGAGGCTATTTGTTATGTTTGGAAGTCAAATTAAACAGATATTTTTATGTTAAGCTAAGGCACTAATTACACACTAAACGTTGATATGAGATTTCATACCAATTACCTTCTAGTTATGGAGCTATCGTGTTGGGTCTGCTGCGTTGAACCTCCACCCAGCAGGCACACCAAGATCGTTTTATAGCTCCGAAACGCTTGAAGCACTAGGTTTGAAACTTTTTTCTCGATGGCACCAAGTAAAGCATTAAAGCTTAGAACTAGAACCATGTCTCTAACTTTAGCCGTTTCCGTGTACGAGAGGTGGGTCTGCTGCGTTGAACCTCCGCCCAGCAGGCACACCAAGATCGTTTTATAGCTCCGAAACGCTTGAAGCACTAGGTTTGAAACTTTTTTCTCGATGGCACCAAGTAAAGCATTAAAGCTTAGAACTAGAACCATGTCTCTAACTTTAGCCGTTTCCGTGTACGAGAGGTGGGTCTGCTGCGTTGAACCTCCGCCCAGCAGGCACACCAAGATCGTTTTATAGCTCCGAAACGCTTGAAGCACTAGGTTTGAAACTTTTTTCTCGATGGCACCAAGTAAAGCATTAAAGCTTAGAACTAGAACCATGTCTCTAACTTTAGCCGTTTCCGTGTACGAGAGGTGGGTCTGCTGGGCTGATATCCGTCCAGCAGACCCACAAACAACGACCTATATTTCTTAAACTATGATGGCACTAGATATGGTTCTTTTGGCATCAATAGGCACTAGGAAGGCACTGTATATTGGCATACATAGAATACCTAAATTCATTGTTTAAATTCCGTGGGTCTGCTGGCCTGAGCTACACCAAGTAGTGGAATTCTCTGCCGGCGTCTGTATTTCCGAGCTCATACACCACAAACATCTTTAAAGTACGAATGAATATGCTTCTTCTGGGTGAGCTCGCTACATCCTCGACCACATTTTTGCCCTGAGCTAGATTGTGGTCAAGAGCGAACCAATTCTTAATAATAATAAAAAAAATCGTTTGAAATTTTGGAGAATGATTCAGTATTGAACATTAAAAAACTCGGGTTTCAAATATATTTTTTGTCGATACTATTTGGATTGCAAGGCTTGCAAAACTTACGATGAACACAAACGAGTGATTTTTCTGAATGTGAAACGCAACAGAGTCTTGATATAACACGTGAATCGGGCACTAACATTTACATAACTTACTACATAACCTATACTCTATTTCAACGGAAGGAATTGCCTTTTTGCTTTGACACCCCGTGTGGTGATCGGTTGAGAATAACACCACCCCATCTCTTTCCGTGGGTGTCGTAAGAGGCGACTAAGGAAACACAAATGAGACCTGCCTCCTAGTAATCCATCCCAGGCAACGACACTTCATTTTTTTCTGAATCTGAGGTGTCGTCCTATGGTCTCATGCGGTGTGGTAGGCTCTGTAAAGGGCCGTATGATTCGCGACCACCCTCCTACCGAAGTCCGACGCCAAACAGCTTGCTGTGTTCCGTCGGTGCGTGGGAGTACCAGTGCCTTTATAGGCATTTTCTGGGTTAACTCGCTCCATCGTCGACCTCATCTTTGACCTTATGGTCAAGATTGAGGTCAAGAGTTAACCCATCTTATAATAATAATAATAAAAAAACAATATTATCTACTTTTATCTTTTTCTTCTTTTTATAGTGTAATTAGTCAAGTGTGTGTTCAAACCGCAAAATATCAGAGACTTAGTTTTAACGACTGTAGTCAATTGACGACAGCCAGGGCCGACAGCTTTACGTGCCCTCAAAAGCACGGAAACGCTCGTGATAAAATACAACTTTGGTCACCCAGTAGGTTTCCTGCCTCTGTGTATGTTGCTTAACCTCATTGATAGGTTGAGATCAGCGAGCGTCACTGGGCTAAGAGAGCTTCTTTTATATTTGAAGTAGCATTTTTTGCCGTCTTGGTGATACTGTTACTAGAGCGTTTCTGAATAAGTTTATAATTTTTTTTTTTTATTATAAAATGGGTTAACTCTTGACCTCAATCTTGACCATAAGGTCAAAGATGAGGTCGACGATGGAGCGAGTTAACCCAGAAAATGCCTATAAAGGCACTGGTACTCCCACGCACCAACGGAACACAGCAAGCTGTTTGGCGTCGGACTTCGGTAGGAGGGTGGTCGCGAACCAGACGGCCCTTTACAGAGCCTACCACACCGCATGAGACCATAGGACGACACCTCAGATTCAGAAAAAAATGAAGTGTCATTGCCTGGGATGGATTACTAGGAGGCAGGTCTCATTTGTGTTTCCTTAGTCGCCTCTTACGACACCCACGGAAAGAGATGGGGTGGTGTTATTCTCAACCGATCACCACACGGCGGAAAAATATTATTAAACTGAATGTACTCAAAAACCTGTACTACAGAAGGAAACTCAAGTCTTGATCTACACTTAAGTATTGACTGTCTCTTTGTCTGACTATCAAAATTACAAAGACAACTGCTACTCAAGTATAGATTAGAGTCTGAGTCGCGTTCTGTAATACGCACCTAAGGTTTCTACACCAAGGTCCCTCGGTCCAAGAGTGCTAGCCCGCAGAACTCTGTGCTGTTACAATGAGAGCGGTTTTAGGGACTATCCATAAATTATGTCACACGTTAAGGGGACTCTGTGCTGTTACAATGAGAGCGGTTTTAGGGACTATTTGTAAATTATGTCACACGTTAAGGGGACTCTGTGCTGTAACAATGAGAGTGGTTTTAGGGACTATTTGTAAATTATGTCACACGTTAAGGGGACTCTGTGCTGTAACAATGAGAGTGGTTTTAGGGACTATCCATAAATTATGTCACACGTTAAGGGGACTCTGTGCTGTTACAATGAGAGTGGTTTTAGGGACTATTTGTAAATTATGTCACACGTTAAGGGGACTCTGTGCTGTAACAATGAGAGTGGTTTTAGGGACTATTTGTAAATTATGTCACACGTTAAGGGGACTCTGTGCTGTAACAATGAGAGTGGTTTTAGGGACTATTTGTAAATTATGTCACACGTTAAGGGGACTCTGTGCTGTAACAATGAGAGTGGTTTTAGGGACTATCCATAAATTATGTCACACGTTAAGGGGACTCTGTGCTGTAACAATGAGAGTGGTTTTAGGGACTATCCATAAATTATGTCACACGTTAAGGGGACTCTGTGCTGTAACAATGAGAGTGGTTTTAGGGACTATCCATAAATTATGTCACACGTTAAGGGGACTCTGTGCTGTTACAATGAGAGCGGTTTTAGGGACTATTTGTAAATTATGTCACACGTTAAGGGGACTCTGTGCTGTAACAATGAGAGTGGTTTTAGGGACTATCCATAAATTATGTCACACGTTAAGGGGTGGTGGGAGGGGTCATAAGTTTCGTGACGTCACATTTCAAAATATGTTATGAGTATCAAAAAGTGTTAACTACATATTAACGACAAACTTAACCTCCTCAGTCCCAAGCACTCTTTTTACGTTTTTACTTTGGTTGAGACAATGAGTTTTGGGTTTCTAAAGAAAATAACAACTCATATTAAGTACTGCTTTTATTAGAAAATTATAAAAAATGCAAAATATGTGACGTCACGCTAGGTAGGGGGGAGTCTTACAAATGTGACCAGCTGTGACAAGGAGGGGGAGGGGGTCAAAAAATCACGAAATTCGTGTGACGTAATTTATGGATGGCCCCTTACAATGAAAATATGCATGTATTTTTTTTAATTAAATGACTTCCATCGCTAAATAATCGTTAAAAAATATCCACGATAAAAAGTAATTGGAAGTATTTTTTTTCTATAGTTAAAAGTAGCGAACTGAAACGAGAACTTTAAATGGCCACCACTTTTTTGCTTAGCGTAACGTCACATTATACCTTTTCGATACAGATTATGGTTCAATTTCACTGTTTTTTATTATATTTCGACTAAAGTTTCACAAAATTCGTCGTGGACTAACATTCTCCAGGCAGTGGGACCACCGCCGTAACCTAAAAATCCAATATACAAGTATTAATTAATTTGAGTGATTTTAAAGTCATGTGCTCGTGACTCAGATTAATGAAATCTGGATTTCATTAATCTGAGGCTCGTGACGTCATCATACACTCTGACAGCAGCGACGCGTTTCGGATATTTGAATTTTCCGCAGTTTTTCTGCACTTTTGAAATATTAATTTCTGACTCAAAAATGTCAACAATCAGAAATGTTCAAATAGACATAATCGTGAAGTTCTAAAGATTATTTAAAAATTTGACCCATATTTGAATAACATACATATTCCCTATTGGGTAACCTGATGCGCCGGCCTGTGTTGCTGACCGTACGTGTAAGATAATGGATAGTAGTTGCGTCAACATACTCGGCACAGTGCCCAGTTAGGTCCACTACGAAGCCTTGTTTAAAATGCTGTCTACATTTTCTTCTACATATTTTAGTAACGTGTTGTTTTTGTGTTAAATCCGGAGATCCTTTTGCTGTAGTTAAAAATTAAACAAAAGAAAATCAAAAGAGTTACCTAATGTTTATGTTTATTTTTAACCCCCGATGAGAGGGGTGTTATTAGTTTGACTTGTGTATCTATGTGTCTATGTATCTGGCATCGTAGCTCCTAAAAGAATGTACCGATTTCGATGCGGTTTGTTTTGTTTGAAATTACTCCATCGAATTGTAATTTTTTGCCTTACATTAGTCAATTTTTACCACTAAGGACCTATGTTACGGTAAAAGTTACTATGTATATTTTTTTGTAGACTAAATTTACAATAAAATGAGAATAATTTGGTATTGTTAGGCCAAACAGTTTATGAGTTACGGCTATTCAAAAGTTGCCAAAATTTAAAAATACGTGTGAGGTCGAAACTCATGAAATGACGTCACATGGTATTTTTACCTTTGACCAAGGTTGTATGTTACAGTTTACCGACTTAAATATTCACCCTCACAACCTTTATAACAGCAACGTGGATTAACAAGACAACTTCGAGATACCAACTTTGAACTCTATGGTGAATAACATTGTGAATCAGGCATTTTCTGGGTTAATTCGCTCCATCGTCGACCTCATCTTTGACCTTATGTTCAAGATTGAGGTCAAGAGTTAACCCATCTTATAATAAAATTATAATAAAAAATCTCACTTATCACAACATAACTAATTTGTTCTCTGGAACCACAGACACTGATAAGATTAGTACACTACTAGTTTCTCAGAAAGAGAACGAAGTTCTGCCTTCCACTATTTCAACAAACGACGTTCACCAATACGCTGTAAGCTACCTCGCTTTAGCAGCAATTATTATTACACTCGTGATGTGGTCTTTGAAGAAGCGCAGAACATACTGGTGTAACAAAAATCAGAAAAGGAGAACCACCTGCGAAGAAATTGAACTTCAGACTGTTCAAAACCCTGCTCAGCATCCACCGATGAGGAGAACTGAACGACCAGAAACCAGATTCAACAGAAACCATTACTTTTAACTTTGATACCTAACTTCTTTTACTTGCTTTGTAATTGGGTTCGAATCCCTTCTTCTTCTTCTTCAATTTAAGAGCTGTGCTTTTATCGGTGGAGTATCTGCCACTCTTTACGTCTTTCAGCCAGTCCTTTGACTTCCTGATACGACATGAGATTAACTTTCTCCTTCACTTGATCCATAAAGTTCCTTCGAATCCCAGTCGGGGAAAATATTTGTTGAAAAAGCAGATGTTTGTTCTCGGGTCATAGGTGTTTATGTCTGTCTTTATGTGTGTTCCGAGATACACACAACACAAGGGAAAACCTTACTCTGGGCCTTTGAGTGCATGGCGTTTTATCTTATCTTAATGAAGTCCCGCGCGGAAAGCTAGATTTCCTCATATTTTCACTACAATATCCGGAATAAACGAAGTCAACACCGCGATGAGCAAATTAGCTATTAAAAGTTCTCAGTTTAATTTTACGCCCTTTGAAGCTGAGTTAAAACTGTAGCAAAACTGGATACTTTGCGAAACTAGCAGACCTCTCTTAATGTACTTGTACATATATAGTCTAAAGCACAACAAGCTTAGCACTTTGGACTTATAACGTTTTTATTCTGGGCACGTCAAAGGGAAATTGCACTGTGACATTAGAATAGGTATTTGACATTGTTAAATTAAAATAAATTCAAAATCGACATTATTTATTCATTGAGACATCTCTTAGTATAACATATATTATTGTATTGCTGTTATTGTTATATGTATTATTTATTGAATTTATTGAATATTGTATTTTGCATTCTAATATACCCATAGCTGAATGTGGAGAGATCCTTAAATTAAATTAATATCTGCTATGTACACCAATTGGAGCAAATAAATGAATTTCAAGAACAATTAATTTATTTAATTAAATTTATTTAATTAAAGGGAGAGAACCGGGGACTATCGCACTCAGTCGTTCTTGGTGCAAAGGCTGGCCATAGCAATCCAGTGTGGCAATACTGCTAGTGTTATGGGATTCTTTGCGCCAGGAACGACTGTGGGCGGTTTAACAAACTGAAATTTCAGTCTTATTGTGATTTATGTTATGACCGATTTAATAAATGAATTGAATTGTAACTGTTTTAAAAGATGCCCGGGACACCCTTCTTTTTTGTCGGGAGCTATAAAAACTTGTAAAATCGGTACATGTCAAGTCAATACCCGCGAAGTATTACGCAATTTTCCCTATTCAGACGTATAAAATTTCGCGGTGTAAATCGAAGCGCGCTGAAGTAACGAAAAATCAGCATAATATTGAGAGAAAAAATACGTCACAAGCCCGTATGTGGATAGAACTTTATACGCGACAAACGTAATAAACTCGCGTCGAGGCCAAAACCACCGAAACTGCAGTACTCAACGCTGTATTTCGTGAGGAAAAAGCTTTTTTAAGAGTTTATTTTTAATATTACGGGTTAATGTATGTGAAATTGTGTTTGTTTTGTCAAACATATTACGGTTCATAGTAACTCAAAAAATTTGTATCCCTCTACGTTCATCGTTTACTTTTAAACGGCTGAACAAATTTTGAGCAATATAGCTTAGAATCATCTCGATTACGTCAGCCTTTAAACAAAAAAAACAGCATCGACATTTTTAGGAGTTACGACGCCAACGACAGATTCACAGAAACACAGATAGTAAAACCGTCAACCGTCAAAATAGCCACGCTCGCCCAGTAGTTCTTTCGGTCTACACGTCGTGGCACGTATGCACAAACCCCTCCATTCATGCTACGTTTTATGAACGTAATGGATCGAGTAATTTGGCATACGTATCACCTCCTACAGGCGATCTAGATACCGCAGCGGCCAGTGGTCGGCGGGGCACCATAAGATAGGGTCTGTGACTGTATGGGCCTGTTGCAGCAGGATGTGGAGTGGATATGAGAGGGAGTCGACAAGAATGCTAGCATCGAGCCAACGTAGGGAGGATAGATACTATACTTGGTGTGTAATATATGCAGGTAGGATTTAAGCTGCAATGATGTGGGTCCTCTTCCTCAACTGTTTGTTTTTCTTTTATGTGCCAGAAACACAGATAGTAAAACTCACACTTATAACACCCCTCTTTCTGTGTCAGGGATGTAAAACCATTTACTCTTTCTCAGTAGCCTGATTTAATTATTTTGAAAAGTTGACCTAAAGTCTATAAAAAGTACTTTTACGCACAAATTCTAGCGAGGTGATGTGATGACCTAGTACTAAATACATATCTTGAACCTGTGCCAAGTGTAGTATATGTTATCTTTCGCCAAAATTCGAGCTGCTGACTGTAATAATAACACACGTCTTAACTTTACAATGGACGAAATTGAATTTCATTAAATTTTCAATTAAATAAATTAAATCCAATTACATTTTCCCGAAACACTTTGCCTACACTTCTACAGCATCTATGCGGGTAATGTGGCTAATTGGTCCTAATTTATCTGTTGCCAACATCGATGTCTTTTGATATAGGTGTAAGGAACAGCTTAGCAAATACTGAAACCCTGAATTCAGAGTGTCGCCAACGCCGATCTCCTTTGTAAGCATTTTTGTATTTCGAGTTTAATTTATTTTTGATAGCTTTATATTTTGTTTTTACTATGTCATTATATGTTAGAAGTTGTAAACGCGAGTTTTATTTACAACATTTTTGGTGTCAGAAGTTTTTTAATAGAATCCGTATTTTGTGTTGTGTATGTTTTTTTGCGTTTAAGTTTTTAGTGGTGTTTATTTTTTGTGGTTTCTATTTTTTACGTGCGGTTATACAATATGGTGAAAACGCGTAGCCAAGGCAAAGCTGCGGAGCGTGCTCGCACCGATGCGGGAGAGGCTGAGGCCTCAACTACGGCGCCTTCAGTTGGCGCGGGGCCTACGGGTTTTGCAGCAGATGTGCCCGCCGCAGCCGGCGGTCACAACTCGCCCGTCCCCTCCCGTCCGGTGTCTTCGGCGGCCACTTCATCGAGCACGATCGTCCAGCAGCTCGCTGCCAAGGCGCGGCACGCGCGCCGCCTCGCCGAAGTGGAGGCGGAGGCGGAGCGCGCCGCCGCTGCAGCCCGCGCCGCTGAGCGCGAGCGCAGCATCGTAGAGCTCGAGCTGCAAGCTGAGCTAGCCGCGATCGAGAGCGCCTCTCGCCGGAGCCGCGCTTCCAGCAACGTCAGTGTGGAGCGATGGTTAGATGCATCTAAAAATATTGTTGCAGGCTTAGGCTGTCCATTGTCCCCACCGCGATCACCACCGCCGCCGGAACCTCAGAACACTACACATGCATATAAGTTAGGTACACACAACGCAGAATATTGTTCTCAAAATAAAGATTTAGCTTTTTGTACACAATCCAAAGAAGAAGACTGGGGGTTCAAGAGAACCCTCACGCAGATTCTGGAGAAGCTGTCGCACGATAAGGTTGGTGCAAATAGCCCTAAAGATTTACGCTTGCCCGTTTTTGACGGGCGTGCCAGCGAGTTCCTGTTATTTAAAAAATTATATCAAGACTCGAAAAGTTCATTCACCCCTGCATGGAACCTGGCACGCCTGAATGCGGCTCTTCGGGGCACAGCGCGTGAGGCGGTTAGTGCTCTAATCGTTTCCGCGGACGACCCCGACCTGGTCATGGCAGAGTTACAGCGTCGGTTTGCTCAACCCGACGTTATTGTCATGCACGAGATAGCGGCGATTCGTGCTCTGCCTAAGCTCCCTAACGAGGTTGGTAAGGAACTTAATTCCTTCGCGTCCAGGGTTAGGAACTGCGTCGAGATCATTCGTTTGATGGATCGACCCGAGTTCTTGGCGTCGCCTGAGCTTTTCACTGCTATAGTGGGAAAGCTCACGCCGATGCTAAGAGCCCGGTTCATAGATTACGCGGCTCCTAGGCTTGACGTGGGGAAAACCAAGTTGGAGCTAATGGCAGAGTTTCTTTCTAAGGAAATGGATTTGCATTTACGGCTCGCTTTTGTGCCTGACAAGGACTTTCAGTATGACAAGAGTAAGTCAACTGTCAAAATTCACGCCATAGATAACTCTGTCGTCAGTGACGAAAACGTCGAGGTTGAGTCTTCTCAGGTCAGTGCGTTTTCTTCTAAGGAAGCTGCGCCATCTATGCAAAAATCCTCGAATTACGTCGTGCCTTTGTGCGATTTGTGCAAAGATGGCAAGCACCATTTAGGTGATTGCAAAAAGTTTTTAGCTCTGAGTGTCGATGACCGGTGGCAGTATATTTATAAAAATAAAATTTGTAGGAAGTGTCTTAGGCCCGCTACGCACAATGTGTACACTTGTAAGCGTCAGCCTTTTTGTAAGGCACCTAAATGTCATCGTGTTCGAAGCCATCATACGCTTCTTCATCGAGAGCTAGTGCTTGCTACCAGTTTGCAGGCTACTTGTGCGACTACATCCGGAGCGCAGTTGATTTCGTCGGATAAAAAGGTTAACCTCCCCGGTGAATCAGTGACACACTCCTACCCTGAATCGTCGCGGCCATTCCCGGTGCTGCTCAAGGTAGTGCCTATTACGGTGACTGGACCGCAGGGTAGTGTGGACACGTACGCGCTGCTGGATGATGGCTCTACGGCGACGCTGCTAGATACTGAGGTTGCTGCTGCCATCGGCGCACAAGGCCCTTCTAGTTCTATTCAGGTAAACTGCATAAGCGGTCTTTCCAAGGAAGCTCAGGTCAGTTTCGTTGAGGTTTCTGTTAAAGGTCGAGGTTGTTCAGAGTCTTATGCTTTGAAAAATGTGCGAACTATCTCGAACCTTGGCCTAAGGCCGCAGACGGTTTCGCTAGAGGACATCAGAAAACATAAGCATTTAGAGGATATTGCTCCCATGTTGTGTTATAAAAATACAAAGCCCTCTATTTTAATTGGTTCTGACAACTGGCATCTTTTGCTTCCTTTGGCGGTGCGACAGGGATCGCGCGAGCAACCAGTTGCCGTTGAAACCTTGCTTGGTTGGGCTATTTTCGGATTTTCCTCTAGCAAAACCGTCGCAGTTAGTAATGTAGTAAATCACATTACAATTACTTCCCAAATTCAAAAAGAAAGTTTGGACGAGCTTATAAAACAAAATTATAGTTTGGACTCTATTGGCATTTCAAAGAAAGATTTTATTACTGACGAAGACAAACGCGCTTATAACATTTTGAAAAATACTACCAGCCGTTTGCCTTCCGGTCGTTTCAGTACCGGTCTGTTGTGGCGTGCTAGCAATTTGCATGTTCCTGATAGCTATAAACTAGCTCTGTCGCGCTTTCGTTCTCTTGAGTCGAAATTTAAAAAAGATGAAGTATATGCGCAGCTTTATCGGGAAAATGTAAACGCTACTATTGCGAAAGGTTATGCCGAGCTTTGCGAGGCTCTGCCAAACTCTGACAGCGTCAAATGGTACCTTCCGCATTTCGGCGTGATTCATCCGCAAAAGAAAAAGTTGCGTGTGGTCCATGATGCCGCCGCCAGGGTTGGAGGAGTCAGCTTAAATTCTATGCTTCTGTCCGGCCCTGATCTTTTGCAACCTTTATTGGGTATTTTAATGAGGTTTCGTGAGGGTTTAGTAGCACTTAACGCTGACATTAGAGAGATGTTTCCTCAAACGAAGATTAGGGTTGAGGATCGCGATGCGCAAAGGTTTCTGTGGCGTAACAACCCCACAGAACCCATTTGCGAATATAGAATGTCTTCTATGATTTTCGGTGCCGTTTCAAGCCCATTCACGGCTATTTATTTGAAAAATCTTAACGCAGAAGAGTATAAATCTTTGTATCCTGTGGCGGCCAAGGAGATCATCACGAACCACTACATGGACGATTATTTGGGGAGTGTGAGCAACACTAAGGAGGCAGCACTGTTAGCCCGCGATATAGTTGAAGTTCATTCGCGAGCTGGTTTAGAAATGCGATCGTGGGTTTCTAACTCTAAACAAGCGCTTTCTTTGCTTCCTGACGATGCTCGTGCTCCAGAAGTTCGTGAGGTTGCCCTGGGCCCGTCCAGCGGTCACGTTCGCGTTTTGGGGGTCACTTGGGATGTGAAGGATGATTCTTTAGTTTTTTTAAGAGACTTAAGTAGTCTCCCAGATGTGTTCACCAAACGATCAGTATTGTCACACTTGATGAAGGTCTACGATCCTCTAGGTTTTTTGACACCGATCATCATTCGAGGCCGAATTCTTTTTCAGCAGACCTGGAGGCTGGTGGAGGACTGGGACTGTGTACTTTCACAGCGGTTCATAGCTCTGTGGAAGTCGTGGTTCCAGGATCTTCAAGAGCTTTCTTCCGGTTCTATTCCACGCTGTTATGTCAATAGTAATGAGACTTGTGAGGTTCAGCTTCATGTTTTTGCCGACGCTAGCGAGCTTGCTTACGCTTGTGTCGCATACTGGCGTTTTTGTTATCCTGACGGAAGTGTGAAGCTGGCCCTCGTAGCAGGCAAGGCGAGGCTTGCACCATTGAAGCCTGTGTCTATACCTCGTTTGGAGCTTCAAGCTGCATTGATCGCTGTTCGCCTTGCCTCGTACGTTTTGGAGGCTCATCGTTACGCTGTCGCCTCGACGGCCTATTGGAGTGACAGCGTTACCGTTTTGAGGTGGTTGCGAAAGGATCCTCGGTCTTTTAAACCTTTCGTGGCTCACAGGGTGGGTGAAATTTTAGAACGTAGTCATAGCAATCAATGGAGATACGTTCCCACTGCTTTGAATGTGGCCGACGATGCTACCCGGTCGAACGATAAATTCAAAATTTCATCTCGTTGGTTTTCTGGCCCTGATTTTCTGAATTTGCCTTTTAAAGATTGGCCCAAGTTGCCTTTTAATGAGCTTTCTGAGCTTACAACTACACCTGATCTGGATGAGATAAAGCCGCCAGAGCAGGTGGGAGTTATTGATCCTTCGCTTTCACTACCTTCACCGGTAGTGGCGGATGTTTCTCGTTTTAGTGTCTGGCTTCGCTTGCTTCGTGCTACTGCTACTGTATCTTTAGCTGCCAGACTTTACCGGTGCCTTTTGGAAAAGAAACGTCCAAATTCTAAATTGTTAACTCCCTCCGATTTAGGTAGGGCAGAGAGAGACCTTCTTCTGCGGGCTCAGTTGGACTCGTTCGGAGAAGACTACGCCCTCCTTCAGTCGAGTACTCCGCTTTCTCGAAGAAGTCCATTACGGAAGCTGGATGTTAAAGTTGGCGAAGATGGATTAATTTTGCTGTCGGGAAGGACTGCCGCTGCTGCAGACATTGGCGCACACCAACCCAATCCAGTCGTGTTAAGCGCTTCACATCATGTCACAATGTTATTATGTGCAGATTACCATCGAAGGTGTGCACACGCAAACCATGAGACCGTCGTTAACGAAATGCGGCAGAGGTTCTACGTCTTTGGTCTTCGTCTTGCAGTCCGTCGTGTGGTGAAGGCTTGCTACTGGTGTAAGCTACGCAAGGGTCTTCCGTCATCTCCACCGATGGGGGACTTACCGGCTTGCCGCCTCGCCTACGAAAGGAGGCCGTTTGCTTTTACCGGTCTCGATTATTTCGGCCCTGTCACAGTTTCTATCGGGCGTCGTCGAGAGAAAAGATATGTTGCGCTCTTTACTTGCCTCACGGTTCGAGCGGTCCACCTGGAGATGGTGGCGAATCTGACTTCGGATTCTGCAATTATGGCCCTTCGACGTTTCGTCGCTAGAAGAGGATGTCCAGCTCGAATCTACTCTGACAACGGGACCTCTTTTGTTGGCGCTGACAAAGTTTTGAAAGCCCAATATGCTCAAGAAATGCAGACGGCAGCAACTAACCAACGCATAGAGTGGCATTTCATTCCGCCAGCTGCGCCGTTCATGGGAGGATGCTGGGAGCGTCTGGTGCGGTCCGTGAAGGTCTCTCTCTCGGCGACGCTTCGGGAGCGCGCACCCTCTGAGGAAACTTTGTATACGCTGTTACTTGAGGCTGAGGCGTTGGTCAATTCGCGGCCCCTAACACATGTTTCTGTAGAACCCGGCACGGAGGAGGCTATCACCCCCAACCATTTTTTACTCGGGTCGTCAAATCCGTATTGGCCACTTGCTCGGGTAGACGACGTGGACCTTTTGCGTCGGGTAAGTTACCGTAAAGGGCTTCGCCTAGCGGACCACTTCTGGGCGAGATGGGTTAAGGAATATTTGCCTTCTTTAACCCCTCGCCCGTCCACTGGCCCTGTACCGCCACTTAAGGTGGGCGACGTTGTTATTGTTTGCGACGGTAGTTTACCCAGAGGTATGTGGCCTCGAGGTCGCGTTACTGCCGTCTATCCGGGCAAAGATAATGTGGTGCGCGTCGCGGACGTAGCCACTGCCGCGGGCCTTTTTAGGCGGCCCACGAAGAAGTTGGTGGTGGTGGTCTCCTAGCCAGGTGTACGGCGTTGTCATCCTCAATAGTTGTGCTGTGCACGGGGTCCGCCATGTCGCCAACGCCGATCTCCTTTGTAAGCATTTTTGTATTTCGAGTTTAATTTATTTTTGATAGCTTTATATTTTGTTTTTACTATGTCATTATATGTTAGAAGTTGTAAACGCGAGTTTTATTTACAACACAGAGTGTGCAAGGTAGCACATCTTTTTGGTGTTTTATTTTTCTAATTTTGATATTTAAGCACCAGAGTTATATTCCATTGAAATTTTCCTCAGGAAAATGTTCGGGGTGCAGTTTAGCGGTACATTGCGTAGCACCAAAGTAGGTAAATAACGAAATATCCTTTACTTGACTTTTTCGGGAAAAAGAACTACTTGTAATCAATCATAGATATGGGTAGTAAGTATTTTTTATACTCTAAAGGTTAAGTTTGTATGTAGAAATTAATCTTTGGAACTAGTGATTCTATTTGAATAATGTTTTTCTCAATAGGAAGCTTTCTTATAGGCGAGTGAAATAGGCTACATAATTTTTCCAAATTCCCTCGGGAACGATAAATACTAGGCAGAAAGCTGTTTAATTGTCTAGCTAGAATATTGGATTGGTCTGGTTCCACTTGACGTGTTCTTGTCCACTCTACCAATCACGCTATGCTACCAACTAACTTAAATCTCTTTATTTTTTAGTTATCTGATAAATCTACATATATACATTTATCTATCTATCTATCTTCTACACATATTATAAAGAGGAAAGATTTGATTGTTTGTTTGTTTGCATCGAATAGGCTCCGAAACTACTGGACCGATTTAAAAATTATTTCACCATTAGAATCTTACATTATTCGGGATGGACATAGGGTACATGATTTTCCCGAATTCCCACGGGAACGAAGTCCCGCGCGGGAAGCTAGTCTACACAAATATTAAGAAGAGGAAAGATTTGTATTTCTGTATGTTACGAATAAACTTAAAAACTATTGGACCGATTTCAAAAATTCTTTCACCATTAGGATTATACATTATTCCTGAGTAACATAGACTACATAATTTTCTCGAATTCCCACGGGAACGCAGTCCCGAGCGGAATGCTAGTAAATGATAAATTGATAACCTAGTTACGATGTTCCTAATTTCTTGCTGTATCTTGACAGTCATCGGTGTTCTGAATGCTCATGAAATGTCTATGAGTTCTTAGATTTATTGCCTACAATAATTTTAATTCTGCGTACCTCAGTACTTTATCGTTGTTTAGTTTTAATTTTCATGTCTATCAGTTATTAGATTTATCGTCAACAATAATTTTAATTTAAAGTAAAGGGGCAAGTATTTGTGTCAAAAGCAGATGTTTGTTCTCGGGTCATGGGTGTTTGTGTCTGTCTTTATGTGTGTTCCGAGGGACTCACGACACAAGGGAAAACCTTAGCGTGGGCTACATGCTCGAACCCATTTTCATCCCGGAGCTACATCCGTTATAAAAAAATTACAAGTTATAACATTGCAAAATACACAGCGGAGTAAATAAATCACTCTTAAAATTTTGTTCTACGTAGCATTTCCAGAAATTTCTAAACTTGTAACCCATGGTTTTATGGTCTATGTTACAAAGATCATCTGAGAGATAACGTAACTGTCTTATGTACAGGTTAATATCACCCGTGACTTAATTCCCATAATTATGTCTTTATTGAATAACTTAGAGAATGCCCGGGACTTCTTTGCCTACGTTGTAGGAGGAACCTTCAGGCTATAGCTTTCTAGGGTTAAAGGCTCGGACTGGGCGTTGATGAGTCTGGGAGACAGGACTTGCAATTTTAGAGGACGCCCAGGACTTTGTAAAAACCTGGGGGAAAATCCTTCTTAAATCTTTATCTAATCTGTGAGCCTCTTTTCAGCTTTCTAGATGTTTAATTTTCTTAAACAAAACAATGCTTATGAAAAGGAGGCTAGTTGTTTCCTTTTAAAATCGGTTAAATCCGTTGCTTAAGTAACCTAAAGTGCCTTTAACTAATGCGTCATTACAACTCAAATATATCATGAACCTATTTCAACTAGGACTAACCTTAAAGAACTCTCTCCCCCAACTTTCATTAAAGATAGAAGACATAAGTGGACAGTTGGTATTAGACCCTCCCCGGGCAAACCTGATTATCCAACTACTCAGGATTTCTTGATTTTGGGATTTCGAAAGGGGCTTAGTAAACCTATTTATTTTTATTGATTGACCTTTAAATTGTCAGCAACAATATAAACCAATGATGGAAAAGCGCTACAAAATCAGCCCTGACGTTATGTGTACTTCAGTAGTGCTGTGCAAGACTCTAGCTTTTGAGTAAATTCTATAAAAAAATAAAACAAGTCGCTAAGGGTCAAAAGTTGTGTAGATTTATTGAATCCTTTATTTGATTGAAGTTTTAAGGCGCATTGCAGCATGATAAAAAGAATTGAGATTTTATTAAATCTAGATTGAACTCTAAACTCGACTTTATTTTGATGTTTTTTGACGTTTGACGTTTAATTTTAATATAGTTTTAATATATATATTTAATATATTTAGCTACACTGGGCGTCAAAAATAAGTAGTACACTTTTCAAATTGCAATTACTCCTAAACTATAGTAGTTACACTTATGAAATAAAAAGCAGTTTATAGTAAACTTAACGAAGTTTATTAAAGTTATATTTTATTTGGCATGAATAAAGTTTCAAACTTAAAATTAAGATAAATACTAAAAAGTATCAATTTTTAACGATATGTCAACCACTTAATTTTCACGTTTTGGAACTTTTTCACAATTTAATAACTTGTGTTGCCGCCTCGGGCTCTAATTACAGCTTGGATCCGGTTTGGCATGCTGAACACTAAGTTTCGGAGGCGGTGTTGGGGAATATTTTCCCATTCTTCTATCAGCGCATGTTTTAGAGCCCTGAGTGTGGCAGGAGGTGGACTGCGCCTTCTGACTAGCCTCCCAAGCTCATCCCAGGCGTGTTCAATCGGGTTGAGATCTGGGCTTCTCGATGGCCAAGCCATCAAGTTGATGCCAACCTCCTGAATGTACTCTTGTACGTGGTGAGCAGTGTGTGGCCGGGCGTTATCATGCATTAGGATGGCTCCATCACCCATATTTATTAAATATGGCCCTGCATACTCGTTGAGGATCTCCGAGGCATATCTTTCACCAGTCAAAGTCCCATTTTCTATTACCACAAGCTCTGTGCGACTCTCTGAAGAGATACCAGCCCATACGTGTACAGAGCCCCCGCCATATTGGACTCTTTCCGAGATACAAGCTTGAATGTATCGCTCACCGGGTCGTCTGTAGACTCTCCGCCGTCCATCTGAAGTGTATAAAGAGAATCGAGACTCATCTGTGAATAAAACTCTAGCCCATTCTTCTTCGCCCCATTGTACGTGTTGACGGGCGTAGCGTAGTCTTGCTACGCGATGCTCTGTCTCAAGTTTGGGGCCATTTGCTGGTCTTAGAGGCTTCAGGTTAGCTTCAGCAAGTCTTCTTCTCACTGTACTCTCACTGATGTAGTCTGTTCGGGTCCGAAGAAGCTGTTGCTGAACCTCAACTGCATTAAGGTGTCGATTTCTTAACACAGTGGAAACAATAAAGCGATCTTCTCGGGTACTTGTGCACCTGGGTCTGCCATTACCTCGTCTCCTTAGATGGTTTCCAGTCTCTTCGTACCTTTGCTTTACTCGCTGAACCGTTCTTAAAGTTACACCCACCCTCCTTGCAGTACGACGCATACTGATGCCCACTTCGAGAAAAGCTAAGATTCTTGCACATTCTTCTGGTGAAAGAGGCATGATTAGTCAAATTTACTCTCTGAAGATACCTATGCTTTTCAATTACAATTGCTTTATCAGCAGCGAATGTGTCAAACACAAAAATCCTAAGTAAGACAACACCTTTCAACAGTTTAAAAAAAGTGTTTTTATTTATTCGTTTTTTTTAAAGTCAAGCATTATAAGTTCTTATAATGCATGAAGTTTTTATTGAATAAGATTAAATTTTCTTTTTAACCTTTTTTGTTTCAAAGGTCTAAGTTTTATAGTTTGGGAGAAATCGCAATTTTAAAACTGTACTACTTATTTTTGACGCCCAGTGTATATTAACTATATTAACTACGCCATCGATTTAGCTATATTAATATATAAATTTAATATAGTTAATATAACTAAATCGATGGCGTGCAACTAAATCGATATTTAAAAAAATTGCAAGTCACCCTTAGTTTATTTTTGGTTAATTCGACAAGTCTTTAATATTTAATTATTACCCATTGGTCTAAAAAACTATTCTCATCAATAAATGTCGGGAGTTATACAAAAATTTTAATTTTAGAGTTATGTTATTTTGGGTTGTACTGTACATTTGATCATGTCAAATAAATGTTCAGGAGGCTTACCATGAACTAGAAAACTATCCAAATGCGAGGCAGTTCAGTTTGGGTCTTACACGAAGCTCCGTGTTACAGAAACGGACTCAGACTCTGATCTTTACTTAAGTAGCAGTTGTCTTTGTTATTTTGATAGTCAGAGAAAGAACAGTATAGTTCAAGTTTTTTTTTTTATCTTTATTTAAGGAGTTTTGTCATTTCAATGACAATGCCACACCATTGGATAATTTACATAAATAAACACAACTTTTCACCTCCTGCTTATACCAAGTGATTGTGAATAATAAAAGTCTAATACATCTCTATGGCTTTCTTCGACAAAGGATGAGCCAGAATTTTGGTGCAGATAATAATAATAATCTTTATTGTCATATTTAGGAATTACTCAATAAAAATTCTTCTTTCGTAGCTGGTTACCAAAGTCTGGTTACGAATATGGACGAAGGGATAACGTAGACGTCCTTTATCCCATGATAGTTTAAACTGTGTTAGAGGATACAGAGTGTCTTCCCATATATGCTTCGGTTACATTTCGACAGTGCTTACTAAAAGAGTTCACATGCCAATGTACAGCCATATTTTGGAAACAACTGACTTCTTAAAGCTTCGTTCCGGACGGACATTATAATGTGTACAACGTCTTCTACCACGTCACACAGAATGCGGAGATGGCACTTTGCGCTTTAAAAACGCAAATTTATTTAACGGAATGTGTCCAGAAGAGGCGCACGAAGAGGCTACGCACGTGGTTTAAGATTCGCTTTACAAGTAAATGCATGTGATTGTGACCACAACGACCAACGAACACACTACGCATCAAATGACGTCATTGATATATGCGTGGCTTGCTCGAATAAGCGCTTACATAGCTCAACGTAATTCATGCTGTGCATGCGGCACACAGCTACTCACGCTTGGTACCGCGTGTCAGCGTGCATAGCGTTGAGCTACGTGGGCAACATATTCCAGCAAGTCACACGACTCGCAAACGTGTCCGTGGGTGTAGCCTCTTCGTGCACCGTAGTGGGCCACGCTACAGTTGTACATAGTCGTGGTTTTCAATTCGTGTGTAGTGAGTACTGCAATGGAAACGTAGATCCACGTTGTCAAACAAATGAATCCACGCAGCTAAAATGCATCGCGTGCCCGTGCACAGCGTGTGCAGCGGTGGGTCTGCGCTTAAATGAAAATCTTCTCAGCGGAGCTTGCTTAATGCGCCGTTAAGGTCAAACACTGAGGTAGTATTCCATCAACTTGTGATGCAATGCATAAAAATTAACGATGCAGAGAAAATGTAACGCTTTTTAAAAAGGTAGATAGATAGTTGTGAGATATTTCAAATAGCTTTATTAATTCATTCATTTAAGCTTCTGTGTAACTTAGAGAATTTTAAACAGGGTTAGTGGAAAAACGCCACGATCCCTGTGAGGGGTGATAGTAGAGATCATTAGCTATCAAATCACCCTAGGGTGAAAATGTACCAGTTTGGAAAAAAACATCCTCTGTTTTTTTAAGAAAAGTGGGTTATACTCTTTCAAATTGTATTTTTTTTAAACTTACGTATTTATAGTTTGTTTTTATCCAAGCTAGTATAAATTTACATCCTTATTTTCGTTGTTACTCAATAAAAACAATGTTGAATTCAACAAAAATAAAAAGGTCGCCTCCGGCCAGGGAACGCACCCGTGTCTTATACATTGCATTAATTTATAGGCAAGCAATGGATTACGTATTTTGACGGATGGTTGAAAGTGACAAAATATGGCATATATTGGGATTGGGATAATTATACACGTGTGTTTTTTATCGATTTTCTCCGTTATTTTTACTTATGAAAATTCTTTCTCGAAAGATTTTTCCAAATTTGATGCTTGAGATTTAGCGGTTTGGGCTGCGTTCGGCAAGCAGTTAGTTAGTTTCTTCTTTGGTACAGACATACAAATCTTGCTTCTTTGTATATATATATATATATATATATGTTATTTATTATGCATATATATTGATGTTTATCATCTTAATTTACTATAATATACGTATTTATAGTCTCATAGTTCTATTTATGTTTACATCCGGTTGTACCGTCCCGCCTACTCAAGATTTCTCTCAACATTACCGGGTTGACTGGAAGAGATCCCCTTGTGGGATAAGTCCGCCTTCGTACCTGATGTCGCTTTATGTTTTTTATCAATGTCTGCTTTATAATTTTGTTGTACAAGAAAGGATTTACGTTCCCTATCTCCAGTAGGTGTAGGTATGAATAAGTACACACGGCAGCTAATCCGGCTATACGTGTTGGCCTTGGCATCGTCCTTAACTGCCACGTAATAACGTCGACTTTCGTAGTGCAAATGGGTAACCTGTCGTGCTGCTGTCTGTACATACTTATTCAAGTAGTTTAGAAAAAAAATTAAGGTGCAAATTGAAATCTACAAAGTTTTAAACGTCCGCGGACCTTGTAATTATTTTCTTGTACTTATAATTACATCAAAAACAGGAACTTGTTTCGGCTAAATTTGCATAGCAGCCTTAGAAAACTAAAACAAGAAGTGGTCTTAGGCATACGATTTTTCATGAAGCGAAAATGAGGCGAAAATGAAAATGCACTTTTTTATGCTTTTTCGGATCATCTCAGATTACAATTGATTTTTTTTTTAAAATCTTAAATGTAGTAAAACGAGGCTTTAGACCATACATAACGTCTATGTCAGCCTCATAGGATGACTCTCAAAATAAAAATTAAAAATAACTGAAAACTCTTCAACCACATCACTCCGTGAAAATTGCGAATCTAAATTGAAATTGCGAGTAAAAAACTTGCTTATCTAGACACTTTTCACCCTCTATCTGCACAACAACCTTCTCAATAACTCTAAAATTTTAAAAAAATATCACTCCCGACTTGCGATTGCTTTAACTTTTAACCGCTGAACCCATTTTGATCAAATATATCTAAGAACCATCTCGATTACGTCAGCTTTCAAACAAAAAGACCGCATCGAAATCGGTCCATTGGTTACGATGCCACAGACAGACACACAGACATACAGATACGTACATCAAACTTATGACACCACTTCTTTGTCGGGTGTTAATAAGATCTGTTCTATGATAAGTCCCAAGTGAACTCTAAAGATGAGATCTAGACAAATCTGCATCTTTTCTAATATAAGACATTCTCATACTGGGGGCCATCCATAAATTACGTCAAACGAATTTCATGATTTTTTGACCCCTTCTCCCTCCTTGTCACAGCTGGTCACATTTGTAAGACTCCCCCCTCCCTAGCGTGACGTCACATTTTTGCATATTTTCCATTTTTTTGTAATTTTCGAATAAAAGCAGTACCTACTTAATAAAGTTGTTATTTTTTTTGGAACTCAAAACTCACTGTCTCAACCAAAGTAAAAACGTAAAAAGAGTGCTTGGGACTGAGGAGGTTAAGTTTGTCGTTAATAGTTAACATGTTTTGATACTCATAACACATTTTGAAATGTGACGTCACGAAACTTATGACCCCTTCTACCCCTTGTCACACAATGTCGCACTCTGTCGACCCCCTCCCCTCCCCTTAACGTGTGACGTAATTTATGGATGATCCCTAGACATAAATGAATTTTTTAATATTTTCTCTGGCGACTCCCACTTATAGTTTTAATGGAATCCTCATAACCGTGGCTAAAATTAATTATGGAGTTTAAACAACTCTTTAAGACTTAGCTGCAAACGATAAGTACTGGAACTGCGAAAATCCACTATATTTTGATGACAAAGTTCCAAAATAAACAGATAGCTATAATAAATAAACGCTACACACTCAAAGGCCCACGCTAAGGTTTTCCCTTGTGTTGTGGGTCCCTCGGTACATACATAAAGACAAGACACAAACACTCATGACCCGAGAACAAACATCTGCTTTTTACACAAACGTTTGCCACAACTGGGAATCGAACCCAGGACCCCTCGATCAAGAGGCAGCGCCACTACCACTCGATCAAACCGGCCGTCATAGGCAGCAGTGTATCAATAAGTACCAATACTTATTTACTACTTTTTTAATTCCTTGATTTTCTTTCTTTTAAAAGCCAAACGTACTTCCACGCTGGACTGGAAGTAAATTAAAAGTTTTTAATTAACCTGCTCTTCCCGGGCATATTGTAAGGGTCAGTAAACAGGAAGAGGAGTTTTGTTGTATCCTGGGCAAAAGGTTATAAAATGTTTCACTTGTCACCATTATATAACATGTTTCATCCTGATGTCAACCCTTACAAAATATGTCGAACGTGGCATTTAGTGGTTCTAGAGATTCTCTTAAGCGTTAGCGTATGTATGTATTGCAGCATTTCTGCTTGCGATCTTTTTTATGTTCTTTCCGGTCTAGTTTTCTTTTTAATTCAATATATTTCAAAATTTGTTTGATTTTTGGATTTTGTTTGGAATTGAAATTATCAGGCCATTCGACAAACATTTTGGTGAAATGTGACACGATTTGCTTAGTGAAAAGTTGTTTTTTTTAAAATGAAGTGTTATAAAATACACGAGATAATTTCTAATTTGATTTGTAGCTGTATTGGAAGAATTGAAATTTAATTTATATTGGAAATGTTATTATTTGAGCCTTTTTTGACTTTCAAAATGTAAGTTTTTCACCTTTTCTTTTTTTTGTTCTCACACGCCTACTCTACCCTACCTATGCTATACAGTACACTTTTACAACATCTTCTTCACGGTCAGACAAATACTCTATCAGGCTGTTTTTGCAACAGTTACGAGAATCCTGGGTCTTATGGTTTAAATCAAATCTGGTTATCATTTGACCCGGGGGGATTACTGCACGACCTGCAAGAGGAGAATATTCTTCTTGTATAGGTTACACTAGCTAGACATCCTTACTATTCTAATAAATACTCATATATTTCAATTTTTCTTTCTTTTGGGCTCTTTCGGGTATCGTGACCTTTTAGGTATCCTTGTCCAATTTGGAATTTTTTGTAGTTTCAGTGCGTTCAATATATGACATAAAAAGTTAGCAGTTTACCGCTGAGAGTTCAGACAGACGTGTACCCAATTTGAGCAACCCAATCCACCTGATCCAGCCTCCATTCCATAGCGGTTTGACCAGCGGCCTCTGGAAGACCGGTAGCTAAGTTTTTTATCCATTACCTTAAATTTATTTAATTTATTTTTGTCAAAATGTGCCTATTGTATCAGTTTTAGTTTTATCTATCAAGTAGGTGGGGTATTTATTCGACGTCGAATTTATTTTACCTATTTGCATCAGATAATAATTTATTGTTTGGCCATGTGTTTAAATTTATGTAGGTGTTAAATTTATGTATGGTATTGTAACTGTTCAAAGTTGTCCTACACTTCATTTCCAAACAAAATATCCATACGTTGAAAATTGTTTTGCGTGTTAGGTTATCCTGTATGTTAAGTTTCGGTTTACACCTTAAAATTTAATTTAATTGTTCAATTTCAATAATCAATATTTTTCTTGGACAGCGTCGAATTTTTGTAATAATTTTTGTTTAATTAAATACTTTCATTCATTTTTTAAATCTCGTCTCCTTTATTTTTTTTGTGTTTCGGCGGTATCTTTATTCTAAATTTATCGCTGAAGTATGTAAATTAAAATTCGCGGTTGAGAAAAAAAAACTTAAAAACCGGCCAAGTGCGAGTCTATAGAAACGAGCAAAAAAAATTACCTTTGTTGTATGGAAGTCCCTTAAACAATTATTTTATTCTATTTTAGTACTTATTTGTTGTTATAGCGGCTAGAGAAACACATAATCTGTGAAAATTTCAACTAACTTTCTAAGTATCACGGTTCATGAGATACAGCTTGGTAACAGACGGCCAGACAGACGAACGGACGGGCAGCGGAGTCTTAGTAATAGGGTCCCGTTTTTACCCTTTGGGTACGGAACCTTTCTTTTTCCCCCAACAACCCCTTTTCCGACGAAACGCAAAAAAAAGCTAACAAACTTATCGTAATTGATTCAATTTCACCTCGGCTGACCTCGGGTGTAATCGACCAATCAAATTAGTTGGCACGTTGTCTACTCTGACTGATGCAATTCCTTTAAAGTCGTTACTATGGTATTTATTTAAATTGCATTATTATTTGCCCGAGCAATATTAGAGTAGATTGAACCGTATTAAATGTAATGAAAAGCAGTTATTGCTTTTGTAGTGAATTTGACTTCTTAATCAGCTGTCGCGTGACTTAAACTTATCCACTTGATAGTATAAGCTAGGTCTTTAAATAAGAAATTGCTGTTTATCTATCATAGTACTCGGAAATCTCTTTTTTTAACAAGAATATGTTAATGTGAGACGTAAAACATAATGTTGAGGCTTCCACGTTTCGGTAGTGCCTCAACTATGTTCTCTGACGCTCACGTGGACAGTTTCATAGCTTTACTTCGTAAAAATTCGGCGTCGCTTGTGTCAGCCCCAACAGCCTGCTCAAGGCTATTGCAGATAGGGAAGAGTGCACAATTATGCGGCACCTATCATTACTAACTAAGTCTGTGGCAGAATATAAGTACTAACATAGTTGTAAGTCTGTACTAACACTTAATGGATCTTTGTTGTATAAATAAATAAATAAATTATTATAATATTGTTGAAAATGTTAAAGTGAGCTGAGCAGAGAGGTTTGCGTAAGGATCTGAATGTGTTTTTGAGATTCTTCTTCTTATCGTGTAGGTATAGTCAAGTGTGTGGCGAACTTGGTTAAACCTGGTGTCGGAGTTTTCAAACCACACTATGGCCTCTGACTTGGTTTTGACGACTGTAGTCAATCGAGAACAACCAGGACCGACAGCTTAACGTTGCCCTCTGAAGCACGGATACGCTCGTGATCAATTGCCGCTTTGGTCACCCGTCAGGTTTCCTGCCTCTGTGTACGTTCCTTAACCTCATTGTTCGGTTGAGATCGGTTGAGAACCTCACTGAGCCACTGGGCCACGAGTTCTTTTTGGGATTGAAGACCTAGGAGAGTTTAACCGAGGACAGAAAAGACAGGCTGGATAAGATAGGCCTTTGCTCAGCTGTGGGATACTGAGCAGACCAAATAAAAAAAACAAGTTAATATTAGTTTCAATACTGGCTTTCTTTTTAATTTTTTTTTCTAAAAAATATGACAATCGGTCAGTGTTATTTGTTCCGATTTCAAATGTAAATCACAGAATTAACCATCCGTTGGTTAACAGGGTGCACTGTTGGCAGTAGATGAGAATGTCGATTTTGAAGCACTAGGGTGTTAAGTATGACCTCTAAAATATCAACTTTAGAATCTTGACTTTGACATTGCGTGTGATTTCCATTGAAAATGTATAAACGCTTCTGTAAAGATAAGGTATCTTACGAAACGTTTTCAAAAATAACACGTTTTGTATCGAGGAGTGCGATAACGTATAATACATATAACTTGTAAAGCTTTCGAAGGACGAGAAAATGTCGTCGAACTTATGGAAACGAGAGGTACACATCGTAATCGCGTTTCAGAATACAGCCTGCGCCATCTACCGGTATTCGTGAGAAGTGAGAACTGGGTAAGCGAGAAAACTCTATTAATGAGAGTATTTGCCAGGTCCCGTCATTTTTCCCTCCTAAAACCTTTATAAGTGAGAAACATAAACCTGTATAAGTGACACAAATTTTTCACGCAAATACCTGTTTAAGTGAGATTGTTACTTGCCTCTACCTCTATAAGCGACAGTTAAACCTATTTAACATTTGCTATTTATGACTCATTCTTAAATTTCGAGGAACTCTTATTCTATTTGAATTACCAAATGTGCGTCTGGTATTATTTTTTAATAGTTTTAGAAACTTACATTGTATTCGAACGACTAAATGCGCATCTGTTATTCTTTTATTATAAGTACGAGGAACTCATATTCTATTCAAATGTACGTACCGACTTATTTTTCACTATTAATCGTATTTTTATAGACCTCTATAAGTGAGATAGACGCCTCCTGTAAGTCTGTAAGCTAGAAACTCGGGTTAGTTAGAAACCTCTGTAAGAGAACAAGAGATCGCGATCCCTTGAGCTCTCACTTATCCAGGTTTGTCTGCATGTCACTTACTCCATTTTCGTCCTGAGTTGGTCAGCTTCGCTTCACGAAAGGAAATTACGCGGAACGTAGTCGGATAGCTGTGTTTGGATACCTATTTTGCAAAAGTAATAAATTAATTTTTGCATAGATAAATGTTGTATTTCTTGTTGGGGCAGGTAAGTCTTCAGAACTTATAGAGCTGTATCAAACTACTACTGGACGATATCAAAGATTACAGTACATGTTGGTCTACTAATGTAGTTTACGATTTTTTTTACAAAAATAAACAACTATTAAAACATGGGACATGTAAAGGGTTAAAATGTATTAGTCAACAAGTGCTATAAATTAAACTTTCGATTCATGTAATTGCTTTAACGTGATAAAATGAGAATTGTGATGCACTAAGTTTTTTTATTGCCCCGACAAAAAAGAGGGGTCTTATGAAGTTTGACATGTGTATATGTGTGTCTGTCTGTGGCATTGTAGCTCCTAAACAAATGAACCAATTTCGATGCGTTTTTTGTAGATTTGACGTAATCAAGATGGTTCGTATTTCGTAGCTGTATCTGATCAAAAGTCGCTTAGCTGTTTATAATTTATAAGCATTTGAATATCGGGGGTAATACCAAATTATTAATTTTATAGTTATGTTACCCATATGTTTTCAGAAAGAAGTTAATTGAATAACACCACCCCATCTCCCTCCGTGGGTGTCGTAAGAGGCGACTAAGGAAACACAAATGAGACCTGCCTCCTAGTAATCCATCCCAGGCAACGACACTTCATTTTTTTCTGAATCGGAGGTGTCGTCCTATGGTCTCATGCGGTGTGGTAGGCTCTGTAAAGGGCCGTCTGGTTCGCGACCACCCTCCTACCGAAGTCCGACGCCAAACAGCTTGCTGTGTTCCGTCGGTGCGTGGGAGTACCAGTGCCTTTATAGGCATTTTCTGGGTTAACTCGCTCCATCGTCGACCTCATCTAGACCTTTATGGTCAAGATTGAGGTCAAGAGTTAACCCATCTTGTAACAAAAAAAAATAAAAAAATTGAGGAACTGACAAGAAAAGTATAACAGACACTTATCTTGGTAGTTTTGAATTGAACTTACAGGGTCCCGATTTTGTAAATTCAGTTGTGTGTCGATGGAATGGTCGCCATTTTATCCGTTCAGGTGGCAAAATTTGATAACTATCCAAATTTCAAATGACAGTTTTTTTGACAGGTGGCGCCACCGCCATCTGAATTTTGCAACTTTACGTTCGGTTGGTGGTGGCGCTGCTGGTCAGGGTGGTTGTCAGCAAGTATATGAAAATTAAATAGTTCTCATTTTCGCCACCTGAACAGATAAAATGGCCTGCATTCCATCGACACACAACTGAAGTTACAGAATCGGGGCCCAGGTGTCCCAAGATTCTCGATTGGTTTAGGGGTGGTCCATTAATCACGTGAGGGTTTTTGGTGAGGTTATGACTAACACGGGGAGTGTTTCACAATAATGTATGATTTTTACTACAAAGTTTCTAAAAAAAAAACAAAATATTAATTTAAATAAACATAATCTTACTTAAGTTGTAAAATTCTCATCCTTGAATATCAAATTTATCATCCTTGAATATCAATATTAAACACTGCGATAAAAAGTCCAGGTAGACAATCAAAATCGCGCATTTAACGTAAATTTAAATAAACTTGATATCTCACTTCACCCTCCCCTCCCGTTGTCGTATTTCGTGATTTTTACAACTCCCCTTTTCGAGACACACGTGGTACATTTACGACCCCTTCACTGCGTAAAGCACAACGTATACAGATAGATTGGTTTTCTACACTAATATTTTAAAGAGGAAATATTTGTATTTTGTATGTAACGAATAAACTTAAAAACTACTGAACCGATTTCAAAAATTCTTTCACCATTAGAATCATACATTATCCATGATGAACAAAGGGTACATGATTCTCCCGAATTCCCACGGGAACGAAGTCCCGGGCGGAAAGCTAGTACAATATAAAATAAGGCGTTTCAATATTCATATTTATTTAGTTATAATCATACACCGTCAATAAAAGTATACATTTACAATTGAAGTAATATTTGAGACTAAGTATTATTACATTCAATATGTCAATATAAAATATAATATTAAACAGTGGAATTTTACGTTAAATGTCAAAAACAAGTAATTATTACGTAAAAATGTGTAATTCACTCATCAAGGAACTCCTTCATGCTATAGTATGCCTTACGGCCTAGAAACAGTTTTAGTTTCCCAATGAAGAAGTGCCGAGTTGAAACCTCCTTTATGTCAGAGATTTTGTTATAAATCTGCGGTCCCATTGCTTTTAAAGAGTTGCTAGTTTTTTAGGCTGTTCGCGCGATTTATCAAATGAGACCTAGAATGTCTCTTAGACAAATATTCAAAGAAATAGATATTCTGACTTTTGCATACCAATATATATGTGACAACCTTGTATATGTGAAGAAAAATGAAAATTTGTTTAAGAAAAATAGCGATAGGCACAATGTTAATACTAGGACCAAGCATAAACTGGATGTACTAGACAGTCGTCTCCACAAGGTCACGAACTCTTTGGGTCAATGTATACGTTTCTATAATAAGATTCCCATTGTATTCAAAATCTACCTTTGGACAAATTTAAGACCGTAATTAAACATAAACTTTGCAAAAGGGCTATTACAAAATTTTTGATTATCTATCAGACAAGCAGCCATGGGAATGAGCTGCTCAGCTCTAGAGTTATTTCATATTTAGCTCAAATGAGTAAATAATAAAATTTGTAATGCGATTAAAAAGAGCAACCTCAGAGTTTCTTGCCTGTTCTTCTCTGGGGAAGACTGCACCTTTGCGAAAGGCGTAGAGTCAGTAGAGTCAAAAGAACAAATGTGTATGTATGTATTTAAATCCTTTAATGTATGTTTGTGTGTATTTAATGTAAATTTGACTTATTTTAAGAACATCCTGTATGTTCTATGAAATAAAGATATTTTGATTTGATTTGATTTACAATCTCCGGCCCATGATAGCCAGCTTGGCTCTAAGTCTAGCTGAGTTTCTGCAAGTAGGTAGCAAAAAACTCGTCGGGGTTCCCCTTTCTTCTACCGGACATCCAAACGCACTGCGAAGTACCACCCTTACCTTGTCGAAATTCCTCGAATCCGTACTGAACACTTCCGTTCATCTTTCATACTGCGCACCGCTAAGGAATGGAATTCTCTGCCTGCGTCTGTATTTCCGGGCTCATATAACCCGAGTCTCTTTACAGTTTGAGTGAACAGGCATCTTTCCGGTGAGCTTGCTACATCCTCGACCACATCGTCGCCCCTGGGCTGAATTATGGTCAAGAGCAAACCCATTCGTTATAAAAAAAAATCAACAACCTGAATCTACTACCTTCAAGAATGTTTTCTACGCACTTATTATAAAATTGTTTACCTCAGTCTGTGCCGAGCCGAATCGTGATGTAATAAAGTAATCGCTGATAAAATCAAATATTCTAATTTTTCCAAGGTCTGGAAGTGACAGGCTTTTATTTAATTTTTTATCTCATTGAAGGGCAATCACTTAAACATGAATGATTGTATTTGTATCGATTTGATTATAAGTGAAATTTCATTGTTTTGTTACATCCGAATATTCTACATCAAAAAGCGTTGTAATGACTAATCGCCAGGCATGCTTTAAGAGTTATGTACTTCTATGTTTTTTGTTATCAGATGAGTTAACTTTTGACCTCAATCTTGACCAAGGTCATAGATTACTCCCACGCACCGACGGAACAAAGCAAACATCTTCTTTTTACACAAAATACTCGTATATTTTTGCTCAAAGACTTATAAATTATAATTTCATTTAAAAAAATATACAAAATTGTTTACGTTATTAAATATTCAATAAAAATATTTTTTAATTGTAGATACTAGGGAATTATTAGATAATTTTTAAAATTCGATCAGCATGGCACGGCGAGGCCGAATTTGTATTACCACTGCCCCCTATGTTCCCAGTTTCTAGTATTACTAGTTAGATAGGAGTCAATGGTAACACAATTTTACCGTACCGTTTTCTAAATATAAAAAGGCCCAAGGAGGAAAATCATCGGGTAGCACCCGAAAACCGAAAGGCACAGCATATAACGATCTCCCACAAACTGTACCGAAGATCTGGAAAAGATTGCAGGAAGCCGCTGGATGTGGGGGGACGCAAGACCTATCTATGTGGAAATTCTTTGGGAGGCATGCCCAGAAATGGGTGTTTTGAGGCTGATATGATAAGATGATTTAAAGCTGTCCAGTTTAATTCCTTAAGTTCTGGTCATCATCATCATCTAGCTGGCTTCTACCCCTATTGAGGGTCCGCTTTCCTCGTCATGAAGCTCCAAGTTAGCATGATCCCTGGTGAGGTTTTCGTCTGGACTTCGATCTTTGGGGCTTTTCAAGTGTCGTCAACCAACTGACTGGCTGACTGATTGATCGATCAACGCACAGCCGTAACTGCTAAGACTAGAATCATGAAGTTTGGCGAGAATGTTCCTTAGATAATGGAGGCGAAGACTAAGGAAGGATTTGCCAAAATTCCCACGAGAAACGGAGGAAATCGATAAAGAAGAAATGTGTTGTGTAATTTCGACCAACTGTCTAATAGAATACGTCATCATCATTTTCATCATGTCAGCCTCAAGACGTGAACTGCAAGACATAGGCCTCCCTCAAGAATCTTCACATCGATCGGTCCTGCGCCCCTGCATCCAGTGGCTTCCCGCAACCTTACCAGATCGTCGGTCCACTTTGTGGGAAGCCTTCTTACGTGGCGCCTTCTGTTACGCGGTCACCACACCATAACTTTTCAGCCCTAACGACCATCAGTCCTATGAGAAATGTGCCCTACCCACTGCCACTTAAAGTTAGCAATTCTTCGAGCTATGTCGGTGACCTTGGTATAGAACACGTAGCCTATGGTAACATGCTTACTTTTAATTGGAAGCAGAAGACACGATTTCGAATCCCAGTTGGGGGCGAGACTGATTATTTTATAATTTACTAGCTGTCCGCCCGCGACTTCGTTCCCGTGGGAATTGTCACGGTGGATTTTCATTTTTTTTTAAATATAAACCTGCTCGTGCCAAAAAAGACAAAAAAAGAATCATCATCCAAATCGGTCCAGCCGTTCACGCGTGATGCCGTGACCCAGGGAAATAGGGATTCATTTTTATATTTAAGATTATGGCTCCGCCGGCGTGGACTACAGGTTATATCGTGCCCAACTGTGGGATAAAATGTTACCCATAGAAAGGACATATCCTTTATCTGGCTCTAATCTATCTTTGCACCAAATTTCATCAAAATCGGTTCAGTAGTTTAGGCGTGAAAGACGGACAGACAGATAGAGTTACTTTCGCATTTATAATATTAGTAAGGATTTTTATTTTTGTTTCACGTGAATGGAGTTACGGGCGGAAAGCTCATTAGTATAATATTAATTTTTCTGATTAAAGAATAATAAAATAAAGAAGCTGAAAGTAAATAAAAGTACCCGACCTCAGTTGTCTGCCATCGCATAACTAAACACTGCCTTTTAGTTTAAAATGTAGGGTTGTACTACTAGATCTGTAGCTGCGGGGGACATTTATATTATGAAATTTTTTGTTTTTGTGAAATTATTATAGATTTCGCCATTTTATATACTAAAAGTGAGGTCTTAATGACCGTATATAACCGGCCGTAACCATAGATGTAAAAAAAACACTACATATTATGTAGTTTTTTTTTACATCTTTGAGTTAACGTTTCAAATATATATATCTGTTAATAGGCCATCTGTGAGTACCATATACCTATATTAAGATGATTTCTGTGGCTGGCTTATATTTTAAGACTCATTTGGTCCATGAAGAAGAAATTAGTTTTAAAATCTAAACCTAAATCTATAAAATATATTAAAAGTGATGTCTTAATGACCGTAACCCGTCGTAACCATATTATGTAGTGATAAGTTAAAAAATCTCCATATATGCTAGCACGTTTTTGAGTTACCGTTTCAAATTTATACATCTGTTAATAGAACCATTTATGTACCTATTTTAAGACGATTTCTGTGGCCGGTTTAGACTTTAAGACTCGATCATTTCTTTTTCATGGACCAAATGAGTCTTAAAATCTAAACCGGTCACAGAAATCATCTTAGAATATGTATATGGTAGAGGGCCTATTAACAGATATATAAATTTGAAACGGTAACTCAAAGATGTTAAAAAAAATCACTACATATGGTAACGGCGGGTTATATTAGGTCTTTACCTATGAAATTGCCGTTTTGTATGGAAAAATTTAAACTAACTTTTTTCATGTATTTTTTATTTGTATTAATCGAAGTAATGACCCATGCAATCAATGCATCTTTGCCAACGCAGTGGCAGTTTATTGATGCCCTTCTTAAAGAAACCAGCTGGACGGGAGGCAACAAATTCTTCAAAGGCATTTTGTACTGCCTCTCGGGTGTTGAATTTTTTTTCCGCCAAGAAGTTATCCAAATTCTGGAAAAAGTAGTAGTCTGTAGGCGCAAGGTCTGGTGAGTAGGGCGGATGACGGAGAGCTTCCAACCCCAGTTCTTGTAACTTGGAGACCGTCTGCTGTGAAGTATGAGGTCGCGCGTTGTCGTGCAGGAGCAGCGGAGACGAGCGATTGACCAATGCTGGTTGGAGATGTGCCAGCTTCTCCGTCATTGTGTTCAGTTCTTCACAGTACACATCTGCAGTAATGCTCTCCCCATTTGGCTGTGATGAATCACACCGGCGCTAGACCACCAAATAGTGACCATCACTTTTCTAGGGGTAAGTTTTCGTTTAGGGCATTGTTTAGGTGCTGAACCAGAATCCAACCAACTTGCTGAGCGCTTGCGGTTATCAAACAGAATCCATTTTTCATCGCAGGTAACAATGTGCTTCAAAATTCCTTCATTTGTGTGTCTGTTGAGCAGTGCAAGGCACGTCTCGACGCGTACTTCGCGCTGGCGATCATTGAGTTCGTGGGGCACCTATTTGTCAAGCTTTTTACCTTGCCAATTTGACGCAAATGGACCAATATTGTTTTGACGCTAACGTCGAAAGCTGCTGCTAATTCAGCCGTAGATTGTGTATCATCAGCTTCCACAGTCACCTTTAATTCGTCATTGTCGACCAAAGTCTTCGGTTGACCGCGAGGTTCATTTTTCAGATCGAAATTTGTAGAACGGAAGCGAGCAAACCAATAACAGGTGGTGCGTTGGTTTGTAGTGTTAGCTCCGTAAACATTGTTGATGTTGCGTGCCGCTTGTGCCGCGTTGCTGCCACGACGGTACTCATATTCCATAATTGCTCGAATTTTTAACGTATCCATGATGACGAAAAATATTGAAATGCGATGAAAATGTAACACTAATCAATAAACAAATGACTACTTTTGGAACAAGGATTCCATGTTTTTAAAATAAAATTAATTTGAAATTAGAATTCTTAGCCAAACAAAAATTATTTTAATTTGAAATGGATACACGCAGCTGAAATTTTAAAAAAATAATGTCACAAAGTACTCAGTATGGCACATGTTTTTTTTTCTTAAATAAGAGTTTCTTGGGGAAACTTCTTAAGTTTCGTAGCTCATTGTTTTTGGTTTCACTTGGTATTCTACTATTTCAAAAGGTTAAGAGGACCTAAGAATTTAATGATTTACGGCTATTGGTTAATAAGGGACTTTAAATGGTAGCAATTTCACTACAACATTGTATAATGCTTGAAAAACCCGACAGCCCTACCTTTTCAAACCCCTATAATGAAATTCTCCGAAATAGCACTTTGAAACTTAAGTAGGTACAATTTCCAAAATAGTCACAGGTTACTTGAATCGGGACCCTTTGCACTTTTTACTTGTGTTTCATCTCATAACGCTCAAATTTGTTTACCATAGCGTCGATTGAAAGAATGAATGAATAAAACTTTATTTGAAAGATACAGTATACGGTTAATGTGGTGGTTCGAGAAGATGCACAGCCTACAACCCTATTTTTAATCGACTTCAAAAAAGGAGGAGGTTCTATGTTCGACTGTACGAGTATGTATAATAATATATATATTATGGACCGATTTTCAAAATTATTTTTTTGTTCGAAAGAGTATACTCCAGGGGCGGTCCCATATAAATTTTTAAATTTTATAAAAAATTCTTCAGCGATTTAAAAAAATCAACAAAAACAAAAAATACTACAAACCAGAAAATCATCTAAATAAATGAGTGACATTTTCGTTTGTGGTGATCTGCTAATAGGCATTGTAGTCTACAAAAAATACTAGTTATCTACTTTGTGTGAATTGAAGTCTGTGACTCATACGTTTTTAACGTGGAAAATTATTAATTTTAAAGTAATCTCAAATAAAAAAAAAACATCCCCGATGACGTTCGATTGCTTATTTCGACATTTTGATCTAATATAGATAAGGACCATTCCTACTTCAGTTAAATTATGTTTTTGCTAGGAAAGTTGTGGGGTAGTTCTGATTTCTTTCTTTCGGTATGTATTTTGGGGTGCTCAATCCGAGTCTGAGGTTTGCGGACAAAATTTCATGGCGGAACATTGAAAAAATCGCAAAAAAGCGAAAAATTTCTGCTTTTTTCCGATTTTTTGCTTAAAACTCAAAAACTATTAACATTTAGTGAATGGTCTGTTACAAAAATTAAAGTATTTAAAATTTTCTACAAATATCACTGTTTAGTTTTTTTTTCAGATGTAACTAACGTTCGGTCCCATGCGCTAGTTCAAAATCTGCAATTTACAGCAGTCTGCAAATTACGCCGGTCATATCGAATATTTATCTAACAAATAAACGGCTAGTTCTGAATTTTTTATATGTTAGGACCACTACCAGTCTCATATATCCAAGTTTGCAGCTTCGAAAGACCTGTGCTAATTTCCAGAGATTTCAGGTAAATTATTAGGGAATTTGCGAAATTTTTGCACTTTTTTTGGTTTAAAACGTTGCATGAAACAAATCATATTGTTCGTTTGAGATTTGGCAGCCACCTGATCAGGTGGCTGATTATTGATTAAAAATCTCATTCGATTTTTTAAAATTTCACTTTTTTGAAAAGCTGGTTCTCGCAGTTTTGTTCTACTTTAAAAACGTACCTATACATTTTAATTTTAAACGCATACATTAGGATTTATATGGAAAATACTAAAAAACGTGCGTAAATTTCGCGGTTTTTCGAGTGCTGCAAAGTTAGCACAGGTCTTTCGAAGCTGCAAGCTTGGATATATATAAGATACTGGTAGTGGTCCTAACAACATATGAAACAATCAGAACTAGCCGTTTGATTGTTGGTTTAGACATTTTTCGTGTAATCATACTTTTTACATTCCAAAACTTTTTTTTTATTGCTGTCATTTGATAAATTTCTCTAAGTTTTCTACACAAGTAATTAAAAAGAAAAGAAAGATTGAAATTATACAAATTCAGTATCAAAAAAGGTAGAACTCTAACAAAATAAAACTTAAAACATCGTTACTTATGATCATGTTGATCATATATTTTAGTATTACAAATTATAATATGGAAAAATTATATGAGCCGTTGTCTTTTAGAAGATCGTGGCTGAGGTTATTCGGTGGCGATGTGTCCTGGTACATATTCTGCTTATTCTAGAAAATAAAAGAGGTGTCGTCATTTCTCAAGGAGATATGAAGATTGCAAAATACATTGTGATATTAAACATACCTTCCGCATCATGCTGAGGTTCTTCGATTACATAGGGTCCTGGCTCAGGTTCTGATTGCTCCATTGTCAGCGTCGGGGGTCGTTCTCCTGGAAAATAAAAAAGGTTTTGAGACATGACTTGTGATCATATATCAAGGAGAGATGAATGACTACAAAATAACTTGTGAGACTCGACATGCCTCTATCTCTTTCTTCAGTTTCTTCTACGTTTATGTCAGAGCTGTCTTCCTGGGGCTCAGCGACATCATGTAGTCCTTCTCATAATGTGTAGATAAGGGAACAATGGAGGCCCGCCTTCCTGCATCCACAATTGCGTTGCAGCCCTTTTTACATTTACATGTATTGAGTTTGGTGCAAGTTTCAAATCGTTCAGACTGGTCTCTTTTTTTTTCCATATCGAGCCATGAGAAACATGTTTCTCAATACTGCAAACTCAATACTCCGGTACATTTCACGTAAATGTAAAAAGTGCTTCCAACGCAATTGTGGATGATGGAAGGTGGGCCTCCATTGTACCCTAATCTGCACATCATACAAAAGATTATGTGACAACGTTGAGCCCCCGGAAGACAGCTTGACATAGACGTAGAAGAGACTGAAGACACATACAAAGGCATTTCGAATCTCACAAGTTATTTTATAGTCATTCATTTCTCCTCGATATATGATTACAAGTCGGTGTCTCACCACCTCTTTTATTTTCCAGGAGAACGACCCCCGATGCTGACGATAGAGCCATTAGATCTTGAGCTAGGTCCCCATGCCATCGAAGAACCTCAGCACGATACGAAAGAATGTTTAATTTCAAAGGTCTTTACTTTATTTTGTCCACAAACCTCAGATTCGGATTCAGCATCCCAAAATACATATAGAGAGAAAGAAATCAGAACTCACTAGCTCCATAGCTTTCTCACTCCATAGCTTTCTCACTAACTCCAGCTTTCTCAGAACTCCATAGCTTGCTCAGAACTCCATAGCTTTCTCACTAGAGGCCCTTTAGAGTACAAATTGACTTAATTCTCGATTACGGTTTACAAACAAATTCAAACGCATCGGAATCGGCCCATTCGTTTACAAACTACGATGCCACAGACAGACACACATATACACAGACATAGAGATACATAGATACATAGAAATACAGATAGACACGTTAAACTTACAACACCCCTTTTTTTGTTTTGGGTTAAAAATCACTTGTAGGGTTGGAGTCGTAAGTGAAATATCCCAAGTTCAATCTCTCTGTTAGTGACGAGTTCCAATTACTTTTTAACCCCTGACAAAAAAGAAGGGTCTTATGAGTTTGACGTGTGTATCATGTCTATGCATATGTGTGTCTGTATATCTGCATGTCTATGTATCTGTGTGTCTGTCTTTGGCATAGTAGCTCCTAAACGAATGGACCGATTTCAATGCGGGGGCGTTTATATTACAAAAAGGTTACCGTTTGTCTTTGTGAAATTATTATAGATTTCGCCATTTTATATACTAAAAGTGAGGTCTTAATGACCGTAACCCGCCGTAACCATATGTAGTGACTGATATCGGGGGTGATAAATTTTTTTAAAATTTTAGAGTTATTCTTAGTTAAGTATTAACGACAGCATGGAATTAAATTAAAACACCAAATTATGCTGGATAGGATATAAAAATGCTTTATTACTAAAACTAACTTACAAAGTATGTAGGATATAAATAAGCACATAGTTGACGGAGCTCTTTTATAAACTAGAGTTGATGTGGGACATGAAGAAGGAATTTGTTAGAATACAAGTTGACATTAGCATGGGTGATGGTTCAGCAGTAATTGAGGATTTCGGAGACATAGCAGGGTTTGAGGCAGCATTCGTCGACAAGTCCAGGGTCGCGTTTTCCACGAGACATGGCGAGGGCCCGGGAACGCTGAGCAAACCAAGCCCGCAACAGCTTTTGCTGTTTATCGTGAGGGAGCAGGGACCCTGAAAAGCAATAACGATATCTATAATATCGTTTATTTTTCCACATTATAGTTTGCATGTATAAAATTACTAGCTGATGCCCGCAACTTCGTTTGCGTGTTAATTTTTTCTTTTGAACAGATTACACTTTATTGACGGTCCATTAATGGACCTTCATTTAGTTTATTAAATATTGATTTAGTTTAAGATTTAGATTTTTACATACAAAAGTTTTTTCCTGCTAACTCCCGTTCCCGTGGGAATTTTGCAATATCCTGTTGCAACTAAGCTTTAAGTTTACTAAGATACCTGCATGCCAAATTTCAAGCGTCTAACTTAAGCGGTTTAGATTTTTCATACAAAAGGATTTTTCCACTAATTCCCGTTCCCGTGGGAATTTCGGGAATTCCTTTCTTAGTGCACCTCTACGGTACTTAAGCTACGTCCCTTCCAAATTTCAAGTGCCTACGTTTAGCCGTTTAGGCTGTGCGTTGATATGTCAGTCAGTCAGTCAGTCAGTCAGTTTCTCCTTTTATATATTTAGATTACAGGTAGAAAGGGAGGAGACTGGAGCCTGCGCTAATTTTTACCCGTGACAAAAATGGGGTGTTAATTTTTAATTTAGAGGACAACGTTGGGCTGCTTCTCATGTTCCCTAATGTGTTTTTTTTACTAGCCTATATACTTCTCCACCGAGAGGCACAAGCCTCCCTTCGGAAAACGAAGGGGATTTGGGCCATAGTCCACCTGGCCCAATGCGGGTAGGTGGACCGCGCGCCTTCCGAAAACGAATTTTCTCAGACATGCGGGTTTCATCGCCTAATGTAGTTACTTATATCAGTTTTTATTGGAGAAACTACAGTCTATATGTGTCGGACAAAATACCAGCAACAGTACAACGGTCGTTTACTGCATATTGTGAATCACAAATAACGTCATCTTACCGATCTTATGGATCATCAAAGATCGTTTCTGGACTCCGTCATCGCTGTCGAGGCAGAACATTGCCATGGCGTCTGCCAAGACAGGCCCACAGAGCACCCTTGGCCCGCTCACGTCGAAACGTGCAGCTGTATCCAATGATGACTGAGCGTGCGCCCCCATGACTACTAACATGCACGCAACGATGACCTGAAAAATTATAAAATTATATTTGTTTTATTTATTGTATCTATTTTACTTATTTTTTATTTATTTTATCTATTTAATTTAATTAATTAATTTTATTAATTATTATTTATATTTTTTTTTGTTGTTTTTTTATATTTTTTCATTTATTTTATTTTACTTATTTATGGTAACCAACTTACAATTACAGACAAAATGTAAACATGAAAGTTATGGGTTAGGAAAGTTACAAGTATTTTGGTAAAATATATTTACTAATACTGAAGATAGTGGTACTATTGCCTCTAGCTGGTCATCATACGTTCTCACTAAAGAGGTACGGGCTTTCATCAAAACAGTTTATGTTACTACATAACATAACCTAATAGGTTGTAAAATTAATGAAAACAGCTAAATGCGCTTTAAAAGGTTATTAAATTCGCCATAGCAAATCTCGCCTGCCCAAGACCTAATTTAATTGATGCCAAGTTTCAATTTCTAATCGATACACGTGCCATGAAAAACAAGGAAAACCTTTTTAAAAAAAGCGTGCGTGCGCCCCCATGACTACTAACATGCACGCAACGATGACCTGAAAAATTGTTAAATGATATTTGTTTTATTTATTGTATCTATTTTTTATTTTATCTTATCTTATCTTATTTCTTCTTACTTATCTTATTTATTCTATTTATTAATTTATTTTTTATTGTTTTTTGTTTTTTAATGTTTTTATTTCATTTTACTTATTTATAACCAACGTACAATTACAGACAGAATGTAAAAATGAAAGTTATGGGTTAGGAAAGTTATACATATTTTTGGTAAAATACACTGGGCGTCAAAAATAAGTAGTACAGTTTTAAAATTGCGATTTCTCCCAAACTATAAAACTTAGACCTTTGAAACAAAAAAGGTTAAAAAGAAAATTTAATCTTATTCAATAAAAACTTCATGCATTATAAGAACTTATAATGCTTGACTTTAAAAAAAACGAATAAATAAAAACACTTTTTTTAAACTGTTGAAAGGTGTTGTCTTACTTAGGATTTTTGTGTTTGACACATTCGCTGCTGATAAAGCAATTGTAATTGAAAAGCATAGGTATCTTCAGAGAGTAAATTTGACTAATCATGCCTCTTTCACCAGAAGAATGTGCAAGAATCTTAGCTTTTCTCGAAGTGGGCATCAGTATGCGTCGTACTGCAAGGAGGGTGGGTGTAACTTTAAGAACGGTTCAGCGAGTAAAGCAAAGGTACGAAGAGACTGGAAACCATCTAAGGAGACGAGGTAATGGCAGACCCAGGTGCACAAGTACCCGAGAAGATCGCTTTATTGTTTCCACTGTGTTAAGAAATCGACACCTTAATGCAGTTGAGGTTCAGCAACAGCTTCTTCGGACCCGAACAGACTACATCAGTGAGAGTACAGTGAGAAGAAGACTTGCTGAAGCTAACCTGAAGCCTCTAAGACCAGCAAATGGCCCCAAACTTGAGACAGAGCATCGCGTAGCAAGACTACGCTACGCCCGTCAACACGTACAATGGGGCGAAGAAGAATGGGCTAGAGTTTTATTCACAGATGAGTCTCGATTCTCTTTATACACTTCAGATGGACGGCGGAGAGTCTACAGACGACCCGGTGAGCGATACATTCAAGCTTGTATCTCGGAAAGAGTCCAATATGGCGGGGGCTCTGTACACGTATGGGCTGGTATCTCTTCAGAGAGTCGCACAGAGCTTGTGGTAATAGAAAATGGGACTTTGACTGGTGAAAGATATGCCTCGGAGATCCTCAACGAGTATGCAGGGCCATATTTAATAAATATGGGTGATGGAGCCATCCTAATGCATGATAACGCCCGGCCACACACTGCTCACCACGTACAAGAGTACATTCAGGAGGTTGGCATCAACTTGATGGCTTGGCCATCGAGAAGCCCAGATCTCAACCCGATTGAACACGCCTGGGATGAGCTTGGGAGGCTAGTCAGAAGGCGCAGTCCACCTCCTGCCACACTCAGGGCTCTAAAACATGCGCTGATAGAAGAATGGGAAAATATTCCCCAACACCGCCTCCGAAACTTAGTGTTCAGCATGCCAAACCGGATCCAAGCTGTAATTAGAGCCCGAGGCGGCAACACAAGTTATTAAATTGTGAAAAAGTTCCAAAACGTGAAAATTAAGTGGTTGACATATCGTTAAAAATTGATACTTTTTAGTATTTATCTTAATTTTAAGTTTGAAACTTTATTCATGCCAAATAAAATATAACTTTAATAAACTTCGTTAAGTTTACTATAAACTGCTTTTTATTTCATAAGTGTAACTACTATAGTTTAGGAGTAATTGCAATTTGAAAAGTGTACTACTTATTTTTGACGCCCAGTGTACTTATAACTGGTACTAGTGGTACTATTGCCTCTAGTTGTTCATCATACGTCCCCACTAAGAGGCACGGGTTTTCCTCAGAAATAGTGAAACTTTTTTTTTACTACATAACATAATCTAACAGGTTGTAAATTTAATGAAAACAGCTAAATGCGCTTAAATAGGTTATTAAATTCACCATAGCAAATCTCGCCTGCCCAACACCTTATTTAATTGATGCCAAGTTTCAATTTTTAATCGATACACGTGCATTGAAAAACAAGAAAAACCTTTTAAAGAAAGAAAAAAAAGCACTTCCATGTGTTGGTATAAATTAATACTTGATTATAAATAATTGCAGAACGTAATTTCAAGTCTATGGAAATTAGTTAAGTGGAAAACTAATACCTTAAAAGCCAATAAACATTTCAAAGGATTCAGAAAAGTTTCACTTAAAGTCAATAAACATTTCAAAGGATTCAGAAAAGTCTCACTTTTAAAATTTTAATGGCATTTTCCGCTCTAAGTCTCCCGATTAGGCCATTGTGCGTGAGGTTTTTCTGGCTATTTCAGCCAGACAATTGACTTCTCAGAAGTACACAAAACTTTTTAGTACGAGGCATAGATTAACAAAAAATCTGACCACGCTAAAGTAATCCTTACTTACTATAACATTATAAATGTGAAAGTAGGGATGTTTGTTACGCTTTCACGCAACCGATCATCATGAAACTTTGTACACATATTCTCAGACGTACTAGAAGTAACATAGGGTTCGCCCTTGACCTAGATTGTAAAGGGCGAAGAGAGTTGGAGTTGGAGGGCTTCAGAGTGACTTCCACGTGAACGAAGTCGGAGGCGGAAAGCTACTAACATTTTATATTAAATAAATGTTTAAAAGAGCACTTCGCAACGCTATTACATTAAAAAATCTCAAATAAATAAGGATATGGAAATCGCTGAGTTTAAATCTTATCTATACATTTACGGACCTACTAGTAATAAATTATCCATTCCGTATAACTTGGGCTAACACTGTTTTTCAGATTTTTTGGTGGTTATAAGCTTGTGTGTTTAGAACCTTTTATTAGCAGGGCCGCTATTTATCTATACATCTATGCATGTAATAAAAATGTAAATGATCGCTGTCTGTACAAGATTTATCAATGCAATAATAGAACACAAAACAATGATTCTGCTTATTTGCGCGTTTGTGCGCGCTATTCTCAGAAACGGCTCAACCGATTTGGGCGCGGTTTACACTAGTGTATTGTGTTAAGCTGCTCTTAAAATTAAGATTTTTTTTATTTCAACCAGTTCATAAATAAAATAGTTATATCAATTTAAAGAATCTCGTCGAACTTTTGTTCGATCAAAGTGCTATAAAATAACGCAAACGTAATAGCTGGCATCAGCTAGTTTTTAATAAATAAGAGAAAAATGTTATTTAAAAAAACTTTAATCATAAATCATAAAAAAAAACTTTCACAATTTTACATTTAAGTTATCATAAAAAATATATTTGTTTGATTTATTTATTGTCAAAGCAAAATAATTATATTATTTAAAAAATAAACATAAATTTGAGTGTCAGACCATTGAAGATACCTTGTCAAATGTCTTACATTCCCAGATGTTTAATGACTTAAATATTTTTTCAATAAACTCATGAATTTTGTATTCACGTGACTCTAAGGTGTGAAATTCAAAAATCATAATATTCGTAATCAAACATCGTTCGTGGCTGATCTTTTTTGGTAAAAAAAACGCTACACACTCAAAGGTCCACACTAAAGTTCTCCCTTGTGTTATGGGTACCTTACTTGGAAATTACACAAAGGTAGAGACGAATACCCGTGACCCGAGAACAAAAATTTTCTTTTTGTACAAATATTTGCCCTGACCAGGAATAACACCCATAAATCAAGAGGCAGCGTCACTCAACCAAACAAGCACAATGGTATCAATTGCAGATTATTAGAATGAGTATAACTCCAAACCGACTACAAATATTACAATACCTTTACGCATTTAATATAATCAGCATTCAATATAATCAATAAAAAGAAAATAATATCGTCTATCACTAAACAAACATCAAGTTACTGGTAGCAGTTATTGCCCAAAAGCAAGACACAACAATATGAGCATGGAAATAGAAAAGTATTAAATAAATAATGCAATAGCTTTACGCGTGGAACGTCACATACACAAAATTAAACAGCATTAAATCAATAAAAAGAAAATAATTTCGTCTATTACTAAACGACCATCAAGTTATTGCCCAGAGGCAAGACACAAAAATATGAGCATGGAAATGGAAAACAGAAAAGTATCAAATAAATCTTACCTTCATATCCGAAAGAATCCTATGCGATGTCTGCTGGAGACAGGGAGGTCTGCCAGCTTATATACCCCAGCCATAGGGTGAAATAACGTCACTCGTAGTATTAATATATTCATTTCTGATACGCAAGTCTAATGTCAACGAGCTTTAGGACTTCCAAGAAGTGATAAACAATAATAATTTAAGCAGATTTTCACTTGATCGCACTAAGCGACTATATGTGGCAAATATTGAAAATACGAATACAGGACGTTTTTTATTGCCGAATAAAAATGTAAAATTTCAATCTAATGCAACAAGAGGTTCAAATGTAAATAGGTTTGTACTTTCTCGATATTGCTTATTAAGAGTTGTTTATTGTATAAAAAGTTTATGTTAGAGAGTAATCATGGTATTCATGGTAATCTAATGATTAACTAGAAGGGGACTTACCCGGGACTTACCATGAATACTTTAACCGTTTACAAACGGATGTTTGTTCCTATAACAAGTGACTAAGTTCAGTGCTTTCATTTGTTCGTCTAAACATTATTGATATTAAAATTTCAGCCTAATAAAACTACTTAAAAGTTGTCCGTGTGGTTACACTAGGTTTAGTTGCGTACAACCACATACATACGTAAGTTCCCGCCTTCGTCCCATGGGAGTAGACAGAGACCACAGATTGCCACCAGGCACAATCCAAACACACCTCTTTTGCTTCCTCTACATTCACAATTCACTTCATGGATGCTCGTCGGATTCGGGTAGTATTAACTCGGCCTATTCTCAGTACGCCACTAATTGGTCTAAGTACGTTCGCCTAGGACGCCCTCTTCCGACCTTTCCGGCAATAACAGAAGCTAGAAAAATTGAACAAGCTTTAACAATCGTGGTTAAAAGACACTAAAATGCTAATAGGTACATATTGTTTTGTTGAAATAACTTTGTAATGGGAAATGATTCCTCTTTCAGAAAAAAATCGAATTTTCTTATCGTAAACAGGCAAAGTCAGGCATCTATATGAGAATCTAAAGTGAGAGTATTCAACCATAAAATAAAATAATTTATAACATACTGTAACCGTGTTAGCTGTTATTAATTTGTCTTCTTGAATTAAGCGACAGGCCACCTACGTGTCTCCCCAAGATCATTGAGGTGAAAACCTTCTCTCAAATAATATACATTATATGAAGGAGGTGAGTATAAAGGGAATCAAAGGAGATCAGACCGGTGAAAAGAACTATGACGCTTACACCAATGAATAAAAGTTTTTTATACGTACAGAAGAGACACTAGATTCATGTCGCTTGTCTATTATTCTGACGCTTCTGCTGGCACAATTGAACACGCGAATAGAACTCTTACGTTTATTATAGTTATAGGTAGATTTTTAAAACCATTTTTAGACGCTTTTTCGGATTTTAAACATTTTCATTTGGGACTTTTGAGTTAGGTGCCGCCATGGGGGCTTCATAAAATTGTAATTATTTAGTGTTGAGTTGTAGCTTCAAGGTTTTTAAGTGATTTATTGTTATAGTTAACAAGTTTAGACACTCATTTACACAGAATAGTAAAGAACCTTTAATAAACCTGTAGTAAACTATTTTAACATCTAGTAATTGCTATTCTCGTACAATATGATTCTAAAAACAATGTGAAACATTTTTTTATGTTTTTTAAATTGAAGTTGTCGATCTTTTCGTTTCAATAACTCCAAAAAGTGACGCTTTTGTTAATAGTTTTTTGTATTTTTATTTTTATGAGCACTGATAGTTGGTTAAAAAACTAATCTTGTAACCGGGAGGTTACAATTTCAAATCCTGGTTAGGGCTTGTGCCACTAATTTCGTCCTTACGGATTTATTGACGAAATTAGGAAGGAAACTAGGAAGGAAAAGATCGTGGTGCACTATGCCCTAAACCCCTTCACTGTTTTGAAGAGCGGCCCGTGCCCTTCAGTGGGGACGTATATATCGGCTGATGACAAACACGTGTCCCCAATCGATTTACATAGGTTTAAACCAGCGCTGCGATTTTGCGAAAAAAAAAATGGCGGCCAAACAATGCCAAAGTAGTCGTACTCCTTTATTTTTTTTTATAAGGTGTATGGCGTGGTGGGGAATGGAATTGTACTGTCCATCTCCCAAAATATAATCAATTTTCTTACCTACGTTTTGCAACCTAGTTTCTGTGAAACCCTAAAATTTTTTTGGTTCTTGTAGAAGACCGGAAAAGTGGAAGAAAGTGAATAGAGGATTTTTTTTTGTTAGAGGTTAATTCGTTACCGTTTAAATATTTTCACAATCTACATTTGACGGCTGGATTGGTCGAGTGGTTTGTTTCCCGGTCGGGACAGCCATTTGTGTAAAAAGCAGATGTTTATTCTCGGGTCATGGGTGTTTGTGTCTGTCTATGTTATGTTTATGTTCTACGGTAGCGGCCTCTTAAATACATACATACATACGCTCACGCCTATAATCTCTATTGGGGTAGTCAGAGCATCAGTGGTTTTAAAACCACGTTTGACATAAATTCAGAGGGTATAAGATGAAATATAATATAAGTGGTGAGAAGTTGTTAGCCTTTCTTTAGCCCACAATACAACTGAACCCTCGCGACCCACTTACTGACTTTTACAGTATACCTGGAAGCGCTCTAGCCCAATGGCTCTCGCTGATCTCAACCGATCAGTGAAGTTAAGCAACGTACACAGAGGCAGGGAATCTGATGGCAGGGAATCTAATGGCTCTCGCTGATCTCAACCGATCAGTGAAGTTAAGCAACGTACACAGAGGCAGGGAATCTGATGGTTCATCAAAGTGTCAATTTATCACGAGCGTTTCCGTGCATCGGAGGGCACGTTAAGCTGTCGGTCCCGGCTGTTGTCGAAACCAAGTCAGAGGCCATGCGGTTTTAAAACTCTGACACCATGGTTAGCCAAGTTCGCCACATATACCTACACGGTAAGAAGAAGAACAGTTTCTTCTTACCGTGCTTGTAGCTCGATGGCTTTCGTTTATCTGAACCGATCAGTGAGGTTTAGCAACGTATACTGGGGGAGGAAACCAAAGGGCAATTTAGACTCGGCCTCAGACTCGGCTGCTGTCTACAGTTAGATGCCATTTGCAGGCTTAAAAAATCTAACACCAGGGTTAGTCAAGTTTGCCACCCTCTTGATTAAACCAACACGATAAGGAAGGACTGAAATAAAGATATTTTTATTTGATTCGGTGTTTTTTTAAAGATATTATTAGCATCCTCAGACTTGATGTCCGTGCCCTTGTCTAGATTATGTTTTCTTGTTAATACTTGCTTTTTCTTTTAACAATATATTATTCGGTGTTTAGAGTATGTAGACCCCTTTTCAACCGACTTCAAAAAAGGAGGGGGTTCTCAATTCGACTGTATGTTTTTTTTAGTAGGTATATGTTTGTTACGCGATAACGTTTTTGGTTTTAGTATGTTTTAAAAACTTACAAACCAGCGGGGCAATCGCGCTAAAAAAAGTGGATTGAGTCGCAATTGAAACACAGCTACCTAAGTGAAGCTGCTGCTGGGTAAACGAATGGAACGTTGTCGACTGCTTCTTTATAAGGAGACCTTGATTAACGACATGAACCAAACACAGCAATGTACATCATTCCATTCGTTCAATCAGCATCAGCTTCGCTTAGGTGGTAGCTCCCTAGCTGCGATTCAATCCACTTTTTTTAGCGCGTTTGCCCCGCAGTACATCATCTAATTAAACGTATAACGTTTTCGTTTGTAGTTATCTTCTAATAGGCATTGTATGCCGCGAAAAATAGGAAAACAGAGGAAATAAATCATGTAGTTTCAAAAGTTGCTGGATTATGTAGAGGTAGCTTCCTTTAATGACACTAAATGAAATCCTCTCGATTATAGGTGTGGGGGGTCCTATTTTTAATTATTTTTGCTCATAGCTTAAATTTAGTAGGCAGATAGATTGTAGTTAGAAGACTTCTTCAGAGGCCTACACAATCCTGTAACTCTATCGGAACTCTATAAATTTATTCCTTTTGACACGATTTATCTACTTCGTGCGAACTGTTGTTGGGATTGAAGTCGGTGACTCATAGGTTTTAACATGGAATATTATATTATTAGTTTTTCTGAAATTCTTTTGAAATGTTTCTATATTAAACAGTTCTCCGCGGCGCTAATCGTTCCGAGATCACTCCTCTTTCAGCTTTTGAAAGCAGATTTAATTGAATCCGAATTGAAATGTCACTTTTCAAAGGTTTTAAAGCAAATCTTCGATTTACGGCTTTATCGAATCACGGCAGCCTGGTTGCCTGAATATTTTAATTTATTGAATGTTACGTGTCGAATCAATCGCCATTTTTATTTGTCTATTGAGTTGTGTACGTATTTTCACTCCTTTTGAGAACAGATGATTTAACTTTTATCCGCCTTGAAAAAGGCAGGAGGTTCTCGATTCGACTTTATATTATTTTTTGTGTATATTTATTACGCGATAATCAAGCCTAGTGTTGGCTGATTTTCAATAGTATTTTTTTGTTCAAAAGGGTATACTCCTAAGATGGTAACTATATGTATACATATATTGTATCAAAATTAATTTGGCGCTATTTAAAATACTTAAAATTTATCGTTAACAACAATAGTTCCATGTTGGTCTAAACTAAGAATGTGCCAGCTGCCAACTCTTTCCAGGCATACTGTGGGACCCAGTCAGTGGGATGCGAGGGTTTTGCAGTGTCTTGGGCGAAAGGCTGACAGCCTATCACCATTATACTCATGTTCCATCTAATAACCCTTAAAATGATTGTCAAATGTAGCGTTAAGTGGTTTTAGAACCACTTGACGTTCTGCCTACCCCGAAAGGGATTATAGGTGTGAGTGTTTGGATCATCATCATCATCATCATGTCAGCCGCAAGACGTCTACTGCTGGACATAGACCTCCCCCAGAGATCTCCACCTCGATCGGTCCTGCGCCACCCGCATCCAGCGGCTTTCCGCAATCTTTACCAGATCTTCGGTCCACCTTATGGGAGGCCTTCCTACGCTGCGCCTTCCGGTACGTGGTCGCCACTCGAGGACTTTTCTTCCCCAGCGGCCATCAGTCCTACGAGCAATGTGCCCTGCCCACTGCCACTAAAGGCTAGCAATTCTTTGGGCTATGTCGGTGACCTTGGTTCTCCTGCGGATTCAGGGTCAGGGTGTGACGAGGTGGGTACGTAAACCTGTATGACCTTCAACGAATACCTCCTGGAAATTCTGAGTATAAGGTACGCTATTTGACACACTCCCAACCTGTACAATGTTGTTAACAAGGGACTTGTGGACAATAAACCCGACACCACCTACGGACAGTTTTTCGCCCTCCCGGAAATAGAGTAGGTTACCAGACTTGAGAACTGTTGTGTCCTCTCCCTCTCTTCGGACTTCAGATAGTCCCACAATGTCCCATCGTAACCTACTCAATTCTTCCTGCAGTTCGATAAGTTTCTCCTCGGTGCGCAATGTCTGTGCGTTGTATGTTGCCAGGGCCAGATTCGTTTGACGGGAGATCGTCGCCGCCCGGGGATTCTTGGCACCCCTGGTCCCAGCGCCAGGTCGACTTCCGTCAGAGCCTGCCCGAACACCGGGGCTGCCGGGCACTTGGAGCCGTATTAATTGTGTACTATCCATATTGGGGGGAATGGGCCGTCACCCACCATGCTGGCCCAGTGCGGGTTGGTGGGGAAGTTGTCGTTAGAGCCTCTTTGTTGTTCAGCAGGGTGTCCTACGGCAGGAGAGGTTGACTTGGGTCCCAGAGGTGGAATTTGAGACCCCTTACACCCCCAGTGTATGGATGGTGTGGGACAATTGAAATTAAGAAATAACTAAGTACTTTGTTGTTGTTTTTTAACATTTCTAAAATAGGTTTGCCTGCAGACAAAAAGAAAATAGGAGTGTTGTACTGTGAAACGTTTTTTAAATAATACAAATGCTGAATAGTATTGAGTTTCTGGCGACCGTAGCGAGTAATCGAATACTCTTGACAATATTTCGCATTCAAGGCGAAAGGAAAAAGGGAAGGGTAATATTTAAAGTATTTCAATATTGAAAGGCCACAGGGTAGACTGAAATTTCAAAGTTTTATAAAAAAAACAATAAGAAACGTACTATTCTTGTCAAATATTTTTTTCTGTTACATGTGAAACGAGTTTCTGTTACATGTAAAATCATGGTAATTATTAAAATAATATCAATTGTTACTTTTATTAATAATTTTTACTTATTTTTTTACCAGCCCATAGTCCCCAACGAGGGCACGGGCCTACCTTCGAAACACAAGGCGGATTTAGGCCATAGTCCACCACGCTGACTCAATGCGGGTTGGTGGACCGCTCGTCTTTTGAAAATGAATATTCTTGGATGGGCGAGAATTTTTACTGATAAATTGATAAACAATTGTTGTTCATCCAGCGCGGCAATAGGTCTTTTTATTATGATTTGAACGAAATTTTCCGGGCACGATAAATTTGTATTGCCCTTGTATTTCCATCGCCTCATGCTCTTAATATCATTAGTCTCACCAGGAACACAGGCGGCAATGGTAATACAAAATTGCTAAGCCCGGACATTAGGTTCTAATTAAAATAAAAAGGCCCAATTCCGCCAGCATTCTGGGAGCTTTACATTGGATGGGGCCGTTAATATGTAGTGATTTAATCAGTAACACTTTAGAAAGTGACGAGAGATGGTGTCTGAATGTTGATAGATTAAAATGACACTTGAGACGCCATCAAGAATACGGGCCTTAAAACAAAAAAAATACAAATAAAATGTTTTCCTTTCTTTCAAAATTTTTTGGGCACTTTTTTTTGGGTACAGAATCCATCTCCAGTCTTACCATGGCATAAGTATTATATTATATTTTTTATTAATCAGCCTCACTGAGGGCACGGGCCTCTCTTAGAAACACGGAGGGGATTTAGGCTACAGGGGATTGACCGCCCAATGCAGTTACGAATTTTCTTAGACGTGCGTGTTTCATCACGATGTTTTCCTTCACCGATGAGCAAGTTTATGTATTTTATGTCCTTTAAAATAAAGATGAAACGAGGCATTTTTATTGCGTTTAGCAATGGAGTATCTAGGCTCAATTACAATAAATTGCGACGTAACGATTGCTACTGGCCTTGCAAGCGGATCTTACAACTTAGAATACAATAATACAAGGCCCTTTATCGCACAATAGCATCAATGGTACAAGACCTAGAAAATAAAAAGGTACAATGGGGGGACTTATTATTTATAGCAGAATACCAGTGTTTTGTTCTTTGGACAAAGCTTATACTGAGCTATGGCCTTTTTGTTGCACTCTGACACACACACAACACTCCAAAATTTTTGTAATACATACAAATATGTGTACCTGTGGTTGTTGTGGTTGTTTGTTGAATGTTTTAAAGCAATAAATAAATTATCTACCTATCTCTCTATAAAAAGAAATATTTATTGAAGTGAAAACGGCGTTGTGCACTTTTTGGATGAGTAAAAAATGTTAAACTCGCGTTAGGGTCACGTGACCCTGATCGAAAATTCGTAAGACACAGGGTGAAGTAAAAACATCTTTGACCGCAAGGAAGTAATATGTGTTCAAGTTTTCACCCCTGCCGGCACTCCTGGAGTGCAACCCGTTGTTTTTTTATTTATGAAAAGGAACACTAACAGATGTACTACAGCAACAATTATAAACATTGTAGAGTTACAACCTATCTACGGTAAAACGTTTATAGGAAAATATGTTTCATTGTAGGTACTTACCAAAATTATATGGTCTGGCTTTAAGTTACATAGTTAGAGTAACTTTAGAGGGTGGTTTTCTTAGCGCAATTGTTTTGAAAAATTCTTGCAAAAAATTTGGAGTTCTTATACTAAAGGCACTATACTGTGCGAAGCGCTCGTAGCCCAGTGGCTCTCGCTGATCTCAACCGATCAGTGAGGTTAAGCAACGTACACAGAGGCAGGGAACCTGATGGGTGACCAAAGTGGCAATTTATCACGAGCGTTCCCGTGCTTCGGAGGGCACGTTAAGCTGTCGGTCCCGGCTGTTGTCGATTAACTACAGTCGTTAAAACCAAGTCAGAGGCCATTGTGCGGTTTGAAAACTCTGACACCAGGGTTAGCCAAGTTCGCCACAAACTTGACTATACCTACACGATAAGAAGAAGATGACTGTGCTAAAGGCGATCAGCAGATCGCTCCTGAAGTAAGGAGAGGTGATTTTATTTTTCATATTTTTCGATCTATTTAATAATGAAATGTTCCTTCTTCAGTTTTTGCTAACTAAATTATAGTCAGTTTAAAATTTTGAATAAAACCTCTGTGAAATAAAATCAGTCAGAAATGTATAACATGTTACAGCTACTTCTTCTTTTTTGGTACACTAGTGTGGGTGTTAGTTGGTCGATTTCATAAACGAGAGGTACCGAGTACGATCCCCAGTACCGTCATGTAAAAACATTTCAAGCTTTTTATACAAATCTCTTCTACATGTACCTATATGCACTTATGAATTCGGGCGAATCAGATTCAAAAAAAAATAAAAAACATATCGTGCGGAGCAAGCACGAAAAGCTTTAACAGAGACGTCCATTGTTTTAAAAATATTAAAAAAAAAAACAATCAGACTTGGCCAAACTTTTTTTTATATGGGAGAAAAAACAATCAGACTTGGCCAAATTTTTTTATATTCATAGACCACTATGAACCAATAGCGGCACTGTTTTAGTATTTATGTAGGGATACCTCAACTACACCCTCGTGCCAATGGACATTAAAATCCAACAAAAAAAATGTTTTTGAATATAAAATAAAAATTATTTTAAGCGACGTAACGCCGCTGAGGTCACGGCCCACTTGCCTCCCCCCTCCCCCCTATATACACCCATGGTCATCAGTGGTTAGTCCCATAACAGAATTTCCTTATTCTTCAGGCAGCCGAAAGCGGCAATTTGGAGGATTTTATGCGGCTATACCTGAGTGAGCCGTCGCGATTGGCTGTTCGGGATTCCAGAGGCCGTACGGCAGCCCACCAAGCTGCAGCCAGGAACAATACGAACATACTGCATTTCATTTTCAACTATGGTGGAGGTATGTACCTTTGTACCTCATTCTAGGGATTCCGTCATAGTATTGAGCCCGAAATTAATAACTACGATTATACAGGGTCACCTTAAATTAGCTGGCGAAACTATACGAGGTGAATCTTTTTACGAAACTGAACAACTTTCCCTAAGATATCCATAAACAAATTTAAAAAAAAAATTACGTACAAAAATTTGCTTATTTCAATGATATTTCTATCTAGGTCTTACTTTACACAGGAAAAGCATTTTTTATTATTATTCGTCTAACATTTTTGAGGCGAAGTTGTTTAGTGGCCTGATTTAGGTATTTTAATTAGATATTTGTTTATTAATTTAATTAATTTAGGAAATCTTACAGCGTTACATTATGTTAAATATTATCTATAACACATTGCATCATGAGATAATGGGCCTTTTTATAATTCAAACGGCACGGCACGGTACTTCAAAATTTAAATTACCATTGCTCCCTATGTTCTCAGTTTCTAGTATTACTACTACATAGGAGGCAATGGTAATACAATTTTGCCGTGCCGTTTTCGAATTATAAAAAGGCCCAATGAGATATAATGAGTTTCGACAACTCATTTCAAGCCGGCCAACATGATACATTAATAAGATGCAGATAAGTAGGTACACTCAAGAACACGTCATCGGGTCTGATAGTTACGAATTTTACCATAATTGTTATCGTATTTCAACTGTCCAACTTGTTAAAAAACAAAGGTGTCGATTGTACAGGGACAACGGCACATCATGCTATCCAAAACTGTCAAAATTCTTCAATCGATTTTCAATTTTATCTCCAAACATTAGAGCTTACTATACATTGGGGCAATTTGACAGTTTGTGGTAACCTGATGTGCTGTTGACTGTACATCTTTATCTAGTAAGGAATTCTTCTAACGTCACTGAGTACACAAAAATACTACCAGCCCTTACGGAACTGTAGGCCATGGACATCAAAGTTACCAAAAAGATTACCATTTGCGGTTGTGATAGGTTACTTACATATTATACCATTACATATACTAAATCCAAAGTCTTAAAGATCGCAACTCGCCGTAGCCTGTTTAGTGACAATACAAAAATTTCAAATAAGACTGCCACAGAAACGGTTTTAAAATAAAATGTACATTGTTTGTACAGAGGACTTACTATTAGCTTTATAAATTTGAAACAGTAACTCGGATATTTTTATCAAAATGGCTTGACTTTAGCTGGTCTTAAATAATTGTATATGGCCATTTTCCATATAATCTTACAATTGTTTGTCGTAATCAAACAAAGCTGTAGAACACGACAACAGCCAAATCATGGTGTAACCTCGAAGAAAAGAAAAAAAAGAGCCTAATGATTGTCCATGTTAAAAACGTATGAGTCACCGACTTCAATCCCAAAAACAGTTCGCACAAACTAGATAACTAGTATTTTTTGCAGACTACAATGCCTATTAGCAGATAACCACAAACGAAAATGTCACTCATTTATTTAGATGATATTCTGGTTTGTAGTATTTTTTGTTTTTGTTAATTTTTTTAAAAGCGCAGAATTGATTTCGATAAAAATTGTATGGGACCACCTCTGGAGTATACTCTTTCGAACAAAAAAATAATTTTGAAAATCGGTCCATAATTGGCGGAGAAATCGGTGAACATACAGTCGAACATAGAACCTCCTCCTTTTTTGTAGTCGGTAAAAATAGGTTACGGCTGGTTGTGATCTGTAAGACTTGGGTTTAAGTATCTATAATGGTGTAGTATATAAAATAATTACAACGGCAACCGGTAATCTTTTTCGTAATTTAAATGTCCATACGCCATACCATAGTAATATAATTTTTTTGAAAAAATAAACCTAAGTCAATTTACATGGCCTGATAGCTCAGTTGATACAGCCTTCTTTTCTTTATAAGCGTAACTTATATTAATATGCACAAGAAATATCTCAGGCTCTAGACCACAGCTACGCTAGAAGGACATAATTTTTTCATATATACACATCAACGTGGTCTAGGGATATTGCACGATTTTTCATACAAAAGAGGTCTGTTTGAGAAGCTACAAAAGCATACTCGAGATACATGGAGCGCTATAATTTTCATACGAGTAAGTGCTAAACCTGAATTTTCAATCCTAATCAATAAATTTTGTTTTACTTGAAATTTGTGGAAACGTGCCGAAAATGAAAAAAAAATCGCGTAAATTCGACTATTTTCATACAAAAAGCAGGCAAAAAGCGCATTTTAGTTTTCGTTTCCGTCACGTTTTCAGAAATTTCAAGTAAAACAAAATTTATTGACTAGAATTGAAAATTCAATTTTAGCACTTGCTCGTCTGAAAATAATAGTTCTTCATGTATCTAGAGTATGCTTTTATAGCTTCTCAAACAGACCTCTTTTGTATGAAAAATCGTGCAATATCCCTAGACCGCGTTGATGTGTGTATTAGGAATCTGCGAAAACTGTATTTTTTATTTTAAGATGGGTTAACTCTTGACCTCAATTTTGACCAAGGTCATAGATGAGGTCGACAATGGAGCGAGTTAACCCAGAAAATGCCTATAAGGCACTGGTACTCAAACGCATCGACGGACCACAGCAAGCTGTTTGGCGTCGGACTTCGGTAGGAGGGTGGTCGCGAACCAGACAACCTTTCACAAAGCTTACAAAGACCATAGGACGTCACCTCAGATTCAGAGCAAATTGAGGTGTCGTTGCCTGGGGTGGATTAATAGGAGGCAGGTCTCATTTGTGTTCCCTTAGTCGCCTCTTATACGACACCCACGGAAAGAAAGGGGATGGTGTTATTCTTAACCGATCACCACACGGCACATTAATTACTCGACCTAGATTTTTTTCCACTAGGGGCACAGATGTGTGCGCCCCTACGAACGAAAAATCTGATTATTTTTATTTAAGCCACCCTGTATTGTATAACCGGCAAAGTTTCTCAACGCGCTACAAATTGACCCGTTGAATGTGTTCAGGTAACTTACCTAAGCTTAAGGCTTAAGCGAAGCAACTAGGCATCCAATTAGGGTACAAGGTGAAATATCAGACAGCCTGTAGCTACGATTTAATATAGTTAAGTTACCTACATGTTGGAGTCTCCTTACTCATGAAAAAGGATTGTTGTGTAAAACTGGAAACAAGCCGCCGATTTTTTTAAGTTCTTGTTGAAAGCGGCGTTCGCTGATCTGACCCAATCACTGAGGTCAAGCCACGTACACCAAAGTGGCATTTTATCAAGAGCGTTTTTGTGCTACGCAGGGCACGTTAACTGTCGGTTCCGGCTGTTGTCGATTGACTACCAGTTCTAGTCCTAACCAAGTCGGAGGTCATGTAGCGGTTTGAAACCGCCTCAATTTCCCAGGGATTCCATGATCAGATCCTGACTTGGACTATACTCCTTCAAACAAAAACAAATTTTAGAATCGGTCCACAAAGGGCGGAGAAATCGGTGAACTTAAATTTAAAAAAAAGATTTATACAGTCGCACACAGAACCTCCTCCTTTTTTGGTTAAAAATGCAAAAAGGACCTACAATACAAAATATTCCATAGAGCTTAATCGGGACTTCAAACGGATCAGTACCTTCAGAACCTGGTGGCTGAAAATATGCTAGCTGGTATTTATACGTTACTAGTACGTACTAGCACACTATTTCCCACACTTTTGGTTAATGAGAAAATAAGTTAGTTCTGGTAGCCCTGGGATCTTAGTCTATAACCAATGGCTTCTCAACGCCGGTGGAATGATAATGGTCAATATTTCCTTCGTTCAGGTGGAGAAATTTAGAACTATCTTAATCTCATACATTTAATGATAGCCACCTTGACTGGCAGCGCCACCGACAACTGAATGTTTAGTTGCAAATAGTTTGCAACTTTACGTGCTGGTCGGGGCGATAGTCATCAAAAGTGTAAGAGGTTATGATAGTTTAAAAATTTGCCACGGATAAAAGTGACATTTTCTCATTCAACCACCATCGTACGCCATTGATTGAAATATACATTTATTAAAGACTATCTTTCTGCGCGGGACTTCTTTTGGGAATTCGGGAAAATGATGTACTACTCTATTTCATCACGGATAATGTAGGATTATAAAGGTGAAAGAATTTTTCAAATCGTTTCAATAGTTTTGGAGCCTATTCAATGCATACAAACAAAAAAATAATCAGATATTTCCTATTAATAATATTAGTATAGAAGAAAATTTATTATTCGCAGTTTTAATAAAATTAATCTCAACATAGGTTAATTAGGTATTAGCCACGATATTCTAAAAAAAAAGAAAAAAATATAAAATCAATTATAATATCAAAACAGGATTAACCTTCAAACATTGACCCGTAACTGGTACTAGGTTTGCAAATGTTTTCCACCTCCTGTTTAAACTAGAAAACCTGTAATTGGCTTTATAATTAGACCTAAGCTAGCTATTAATTTTACATGTCTTGTAATTAAGCTGTTGGTTTTGTACAGTAAATAAAATAAAATAAATAAATAAATCCTTCAAAGCAAAAGGACAAACTTTTAAATTAATGATATTACAATACATAAAGAGAAGCAGATATGCCATCTGCAAGTGAATCGTGAAGCCTCAAAAATAACCCACATAGATGTAAATATTCATTTTCAAATTCAAATTCAAAATAGCTTTATTTCACAGAACATTTAGGATGCTACTTAAAATAAGTCAAAATTACATTAAATATATACAAATATACACTGAAGGATTTAAATACATACATATCCGTTCTTTTGTCCCTACCTAATTTTAACTAAACTTGAAATAACTCTGGAGCTTATTCATTGTTTACATAAACACCCGGACTCCTCAAAAATACTTGAAAATACGATTTTAAAATATTTGTGTTGGTAGGGAATCGAACCTACAAACCTTCAGATTAGTAGGCAAGGTTATTACCCACTGAGCTATCAAGCTTGAAGAGTTCTTGAACGTATGGACGGCCGCAACTCAGGTTACCACACTCGTGCACTCTGGGCTGTTCTGATAAGAGCGGTTTTGCAATGAATATGGAGTAACCTGATGCGCTGGCCTCTGTACGTACTTATTATACATTAGCGCTTTAAGTATATCCTCAGGTATCTACTTCTGTCTTTTTTTCGTGAAAAAGAAAATCGATTCTGTTATACTGAACTAAACTGCTTAGTGAACGATTACGCCGAGCGAATTAAACATAAATGTACATACAGCAGCACTTCAGGTTACTCATTTAATCTTTGAAAGCGAGATAAAGGCGGCAAATTCAACACGTATATCCTGATCTGGTGCCGTGTGTACTAGATTTCCGCACGCGACTTCGTTCGCATTAAAAAAAATTCTCTTACCTAAATCAGCGGTTCTCATACTTTTTTGGTGACGGAACTTAATAATAAAATCCAGCAGCTCGAGCACGATGGCGGCAAACTCGCGTGGCGCGCCACTCAACTGACGTAGAAACGTCACTTTGATTGCGTGAGGGCCCCGCGCAAAGACTTGCTCGCCCTCTGGCGTCGTCAATGTTGACATTTTGACATAGGACCGCGGCGCATTACGCACGCTATCACCATCGTACTCGAGCTGTAGAATGATTTCTTGTTTACATCTTATCATAAAAGGCCCCACTGTGCAAAAATCTTTCTGGCGTTGATGAGCAGTAAGTCAGGCTTTTTATTTTTTGTTTTTAAGATGTGTGTGCTAGTGATTTTTATTTAAGATGTAGTACGGTATGTTTTTCTAACAATTATCCATCTGTTTTGATGCAGCTCGTCACACAAGGAAAAATAAGAGTTAGTGATTTAATTGGAATAACTGAACTTCTGCTACTACTTTTTCCTTACTTTACCCATGGATTAATATTTATTTTACATTTTCTTTGACAATCACTGTCTACGCATTACGTTACGTCCTTTTTAGGTCATTACACATCGTATTCCTGAGGATTTTCATTAACTTTGACCCTAATACATATCCTCCTTAATAAATGTGAGTCTAAAATTATAAAAAATTACAACTTTTGTAGTGTAACCGAATATTTACAATTAAATACTAAAAATTAAAATAAATAATATAGGGTTCTATTAAATGCCACCCTCATCATGACACTCTAAGTTAGAATTACACCCGTATTCTAAGAAGTTGACTCGAGACTTCCTCCACTCAACTTCAGCTAAGGAAATCCTTGAAACGACCTCGAAATTGGTACTCTTCACCAAAAATATAACCGACGGTTAAACCACGGTTAGAAGCTAATCAGACAAAATGTCCAAAAAAATGTATGAAAATGACATAGTCAAATCTCTGGTTAGCTGCTAATCGTCGGTTAAATATTTGGGGAACACTGGCCTTAGTTGTCACCTCAAGTTTCCTTGAACGTGGCAATTCAGCTACTCGACGATAGATGGCACCAGCTAGCGTAAATCTTCATTCGATATTAATCTTCGATATATTATAAAAATAAAGATAATCCACAAAATCTTAACCCCTATGAAAAAGTAGCATGAAAACAAGCTCAAGCATCGTATAAAGCGTTATGAAAATCTAAAGGTACCTTAACTTTGACAATTGATTACTCAATTCATCCTCGACTCGAAAGAGGTAAATTGTAAAGTCGAGGACGGAAGTATCAAATAAAAACGCCAAAATCCTTGACAGAGGTTGAGTGGAGTCGAGGAAATCTCGAGTTAACTTCTTAGAATATGGGTGTAAAACTTAATAAATAAATTCCTATCCTTCAAACAGTTTTATACAAACAGATGAGCATCTTGGCCAAACCAAACTGGCATAAATAATTGACATTAAGAATTGTATTACTGACATTATGAATTTCTATTTTATTTAATAATGGTAAAGTTTAAAAAGTAAACAAATAAGATTTATATCTTCTCCAACTTTTCGCCGGAGCTTTTTTGTTCTTTAATGGGAAAGTTATTTGTTTTTTAACCTGAATTAGTTTTTATTTTTTTATTACTATTTGTATTTTTCTGCAGATTTGAACTCCCAAGACAACAGTGGCAACACTCCTCTACACGTATCTGTTGAAAATGAAGCTTTAGAAGCCATCGAGTTTCTGCTACAAAAGTACGTATACTTTGTTTATAGTTATAGAAAATTCTATTGTCTAGTAAATCATTCATTGATTATTTTCATATACAAGGTGTTTCAAAAAACCCATAAGAATATCCAAAATTAAAATATGAAGTGGCCTAAACTCTTGTAATCGCTGGCGCGTACAGCCATCCTCCAACATCAATTCAAACCTTGATGTGATTATTATTGTATATGCACTATTTGTCCACCAACCCGCACTAGGCCAGCGTGGTGGACTATAGCCTAAATTCCCTTCATGTTTCAAAGGGAGGCCCATGCCCGTCGGTGGGGACGTATAAGGGCAGGTAAAAAAAAATAGATGCAATATTTTGTTCATAATTTCTTTAATTGAACAGCCATTCCAAAAATATATTTTAATGACCATGTTACGAATATTTTGATGAAAATATTTTTATTAACGTTAAACTTAAATGTTGAAAGATTAGGAAGATTTACAACCAATACAAACTATGGATATACAAAGTTATATACTATGCTAAGGCCCATGTTCATCAAAAATATAACCAACGGTTAAACAGCGGTTAGAAGCTAATCAGACAGAATGTCAAAAAAAAATATGAAAATGACATTGTCAAATCACTGGTTAGCTGCTAATCGTTGATTAAATTTTTGTTGAACACTGGCCTAAGCCAATTACAAATCGTCACCTTTGGGTAAAAGCTCGTTTCATCCCCCTCTTGCCGGTCGCAATGCTTATTTTGGCTCTACCATTGTTACACTTGCCATTTCTAATAAACTTAGTTAGCATAATACTGTTCGGAAAAACCTACAAAATTTTGTTAGATTTGAAACTCGCGTTCTCGAGAAAAATTCAAAAATATTTTTATGAAAATATTTTGTATTTTAAAACCACATATCGTCTTTTGCAAATTCTGAGTGACATCTTTATAATTGTAATAATACATAATACTGTAAATTGAAAAAAAAGTTACGCAAAAATCATTAGATACTAATAAAATACACTATTGTGATGTGAAACCTACAGAAGGGTTATTATATCATGATCTTTTTGTCAACAACATTTACAAATACCTTTTTGAATTTGGTGCCAATTTATTACTCATATGCTGCCTAGCACCTGCGACACAAGTTACGTATTTTCTATTAGAATAGTCCAGCCTTTCTAAATACTTGGATTACCTAATGCTTTTATGTTTTTTAATCCTCGACGAATGAAGAGGGGTGTCATAAGTTTAACGCGTGTACCTGTATGGTATCTTTGGCATTGTAGCTCATAAACCAATGAGCCGATTTTGATGTTTTTTTTTAAACGCGGACGTAATTGGAGTAGTTTTATCAAAATTAGTTCAACCATTTAAATGCTACAGGTTATGAAATTTGGGGGATATCCGAAATTTAAATGCGAAACAAAAACGTTTACGTAACAAAATCAAACGTATTGTATTGTGGTTTGTGTTTTCTTACCGAAATACAATACCTTTTTCGAAAAAATCTCTCTTGTTATGTCTGCTGTAAGAAATTTCTACCTAGAAATAAGCAGTGCCTGTTGTGTCGTCTCTCTCTTGTATGTTTATTTTTGTATGTCTATTGTGTACAATAAACAGTAAATAAATAAATAAATAAAACTTTAATATCCAGCCTTCAATATTTATTTATTTCTGAGAACCAATTTGAAACTTACGTCTAATAATTGTCCACTCAATCGACTTCAACCTCAACAAAGACTAGATAACCACAAACCAAATGTGTGTGTGTATATATTTTTTTTTATGTAAATATTTTTAATAAAAAGCACTTCATAAAATTAGATAACATGTATATTGCACCGCCTCAGAAGTACATACCTATCCTTTTTCGGACAAAAAACTAATTTTGATAATCAGGGAGTTATCGCGTAAGAAAGTCGAATTGAGAACTTCCTCCTTTTGTCGAAGTCGGTTGCAATAGGGGGTTAGCTAATAAATTGCAAATTATTAACATGTGCTTAGTCTACATACATGGGTGTCCTTTTCGTACAAAAATTACTAATTATAGACTCTAACTTATTTTTTTGTCGCCGACTTCAACAAATTTTAGCATTCAGTAGACAAATATACAGGGTGTAAAGGATAGCTTAGCAAAGACTTAAATGGTGGAATCTACCCATAACTATGACACGCTACAAGTAGTCTTTTTTTTCCTGGAAATATCAAGTTAAGGAGTTTTCGTTATTTATCTACTTTGGCGCCCCCCGCGCGCCGTTATCAGAAAGTGGTATAAATTGCTGTTTTTCGTGTTTTACGCTGTTATTGTTGTTTTTTAATGCAAAATTAATAAATAATTTAATTTTAAAGCAGAAAATATTTAAGTACTTGAAAAAAATTCGAAAATGATTCAGAATGATGGTCTGAATTCTAGGTTTCAGGTTTTGGTAAGCTGTTCTATACACCCTGTATACTGTGGTATGCAGACCTTCATGGAGGATCTGGCATAACGCAACTCCTTTCTCATTCGGTCATTTCGAAGAAGATTATTAGAATATCATTTTAAAAGGTTTGAAATGGTATTCGATGTCAGCATTCGAATTGATTGAAGATCTGGTCTTCCGCCATTCATTGTGGAGAGCTCGCGGAATAGGTTCTTGTATGCGATCATAGGCGTGCAAATAGCACTTTCCCAAGCATTGTAAAATAATAAATAACTGTGTCTACGTTTATAATAAAGAACAAGTGTAAAAGAAGTGCCGGTAGTTATTTGGAAAATATAGCATCTAACAGAAGAGCTACATGTTTCATTCCTTGCCCCCGGAAGAGGTGCTATAATACCTAGTATGACTAAATGAGTTAGTGAAACTTTAGGGGATGATTTTTCCCATGAAACCTAACAACTTTCCCTAAGAAACCAACAAGAATTTCTAAAAAAAAATCGTTTTCCCATACAAAGTTTTACTATTAAAATAATATGCGTATCACTACTTTGACTTACTTATATTTTGTTGTTGTGCACGTGTATCTGCTCCACATTGTCTAATATTGCTCTAAAAGGTCTGTTGTTAGAAATTTCCATCTAAAAATAAGCAGTTGTTTCACAAGTTTATGCACGTTCTTAATTTTCTCTAACAATTTAAAATCACCAAATATTTTATTTTATTACTATTTTATTTCTAAGATTTATTCGTAGAATAAGTATTGATCTCAATCTGTACCTACAGTTTTAGTAAGTAATTGCAACATTTTTTTTACATATTTTTTTCTTTCAGGCAAGTTGATACAGGTGTACTCAACGAGAAATCTCAAGCGCCGATACATTTGGCTACTGAATTAAATAAGGTTTGTAAAAAAAAAAAACAAATGTCTTGTCCTTATGAAAATCTCCTTTTTTGAGAATCCTTTTTGTGAGCAAAGGCATATTTATGCAATAAATATAAACAATGAGTTGGCATCATCGCTTCAAGCGGTTTTTTCCTAGGCAACTTTTACGAAGAATTTCAGAATGGATAAGTTTCGTTGCAATCGTCAAAATTTAATTTGAATTCGTTTATCTACTAAACAAATACCTAAAAAAATAACAGTACATCATACACGCACGCGGTCATTTGTATGGTTTTCTTTGTGTTGTTACTTTGTTTCATCTAAATTTAGACGAGGCTTGGTATGGGGCGTTTAATTACGCTCATGACTCATAGGAAACTTCAAAAATAAAAAGTCCTTGAAATCAAATTGTGTCGTTGTTGAGTTTTATAACGTTGCCAGATTTTTATTATAGCGATAGTTCTAGTTAACTTCGTAATTAGAGGTTACTGCTCCAGTAGGTAATTTAATCAAATTTTTAAATATTTTTTAAGGTTCTTTTATGCCTTTAAATAATTATTTATTGTTATGTTATATCTTCACCAAGACGTTACATTACATCACCATTATAACAGGTGGCAGTGCTGCAAGTTTTCGCGAAATACAAGAGCCAATTTGACGTTGATCAGGGTGGGGAACACGGCAGAACTGCGCTGCACTTTGCAGCCATCCATGACCACGATTTGTGCGCCAGAGTTTTAGTAAGTATTTTTATTTTTATTTTTATTTTATTTTTTATTATAAGATGGGTTAACTCTTGACCTCAATATTGATGAAGCTCATAGATGAGGTTGACGATGGAGCGAGTTAACCCAGAAAATGTAAATTAAGGCATTGGTACTCCCACGCACCGACGGATCACAGCAAGCTGTTTGGCGTCGGACTTCGGTAGGAGGGTGGTCGCGAATCAGACGGCCCTTTACAGAGCCTATACCACACCGCATGAGACCATATCACGCCACCTCAGATTCAAAACAAACTAAGGCTTCTATACCTAAGATGGATTAATAGGAGGCAAGTCTCCTTTGTGTTTCCTTAGTCACCTCTTACGAGACCCACGAAAGAGATGGGGTGGTGTTATTCTCAACCGATCACCACACGGCTAGACTTACCGTGGTTCGGGCCTTTACAGTAACATATATTTATTATTTTTTCAAGAGCAGCGTCAATTAATCCCAAGCGTTGATATTTTTCAAAAAGATGAATATGTTTCCTAATCTCAACCTTATACCTCATGTATCTCTATTGGGATGAGCGTCATTAGATGTTTAACTTTAGACCGGTTACCTGTTTTGTTTCTTCCTAACATGACCCACTGCACTGACCCTTAGTAGGGAATATACAGTGCTCCGGGATGGTAGTTCCATTAGGACATATTATAGGTACGTACTTACATTGTACAATTGACAGTGTTTGTTACTATAGTATCAAAATGTAAATGCTGAAAGTTAAAATTATTTCCGTTCTTTGAAATAAGTGCTACTTTCGAAGCTTTATTTTATTAAAATGTAAGAATAGGATTTTATAAATATAACTTAACGTGACATAAAAAATATTGTCGTCCTTAATTTAAATGATTTTAACAGCATTAAACATTTTCAAAATCAAATCGTCTGATGCCAGTTTTCGGGGTTTTATTTTCACTTTTTAGTTCACGATTAGAAACCTATGCGGTTCCGTTTCTAGGACGGCTTTTCCGTTCTGAGTGATTCTAGTTGGAGATATTTTCTGGTTTTCTCTAGTTTTAGTAGAGATTTCCTAGTGCTAATCAAATCGTAATAATGGGTAGGTACATTCAATAAGTATTTCCCTGATTCCACCACTACCACATCAGCCATAAACGCCTACTATTGGCCTCCCTCGAGTGACGGATGATTGCCTTACTCGCCACGCTGATTAATTTCCAATTTGTTTTTCGCCCGGAACTTCTCTCCCGTGGGAATTTTTTCGTCAATTTTCCAATGTTTTTAATAGTTATGCTATTCGGTACGGAGACAAATACAACGAATCAAAAACCGTGACAATCGGTCTAGCCGTTCTCAAGTTATTTAAGTGTTCGAACAAACCTGACTTTGTTTTATATATTAAGATTATTTAGTCTGCGTATGTATAGCCTGATGTGCTGTTGAGTGTACAATAGGGGTAGGCATGGTCTATGCCATCAGGCCTTGTTGACCTTGACGTCACCCTTACCTCGCTCGTAATATCGCCGACTTTCGTAGTTCAAATGGGTAACCTGACGTGCTGCTGTCCGTACAAAAACAAATGAGGAGCTGGGGAACAAAAGCGGACTTGTCCAATTAATTAAATTTTATACTAGAGCAAAAAAACTGAATTAGGTATATGCATATGGGCTGAAATTAGTCCGCTTTTAAAAGAAATCATGATTTTTAACAATTTTTTTCTATTAGATCGGACTGCTTTTGATACAAAATACTCCGGGGGTCTTTAGATATGAGCTTAAAGAGTGCAAAAAAACAAAAAAACGAAAATCGGGTACAGTGGACAAGTCCGCTTTTGTTCCCCAGCTCCTCAAATGTATTTATTATTTGCCCAAAACCAATTTTTAATATACACTTGAATTTTATAGATAACTGACCTCGGCGCGGAGTGCAAGCGTCCTTGCAATAACGGGTACTACCCAATACATGAAGCAGCCAAGAACGCATCATCGCGGACCATGGAAGTGTTCCTCCAATGGGGTGAAGCCAGGGGCTGTACCAGAGAGCAAATGATTTCGCTTTACGATAACGAAGGGAATGTTCCCCTGCACTCGGCTGTTCACGGAGGAGACATTAAAGCTGTCGAGCTTTGCCTCAAGTCTGGGGCTAAAATCTCTACGCAACAACATGATCTGTCTACGCCAGTGCATTTGGCTTGCGCCCAGGTAAGTTTATGAGTTTTTTCAATGAGTAGCGTCTTAGTACTTAGCGTCTATTATCAATCAATTAAATCAATCAAATCATTTATTCGCTTAAAACACGGTATAAATAGATGTCATAAAAAAAAGTACAGTCATGTTTTGCTATTTAAAATCAGCATGCGAATGTCATTATATAAATCAAGATATTAAAATTGAGACGAAAATAAAAATTACACATTTCTAAAAATAATGTCAAATTAATTAAATGTCATGAATGAAATAAAAATTGAAATTATAAGATGTCATAAAATATTTAAAACCTACGCAACTCTAAATTTTTGTCAAAAAAGTTTTGTGCACTAATCCATTTAAATAATTTCAATTTGAATAATCTATTATTTAGTAATTTCAATTCGCTGGGTATATTATTATTTATCTTGTTGCACCTCTCTTATTAAAAGCTTTAATAAGATTCTTATGTGTCTCATGTTTATAAAGCTTATATTACCTACGTCAAGTCAAGTACGCCGGGACTTCGTTCCCGTGGGAATTCGGGAAAATTATGTAGCCTATGTTACTCAGGGATAATGTAGCATCCTAATGGTGAAAGAATTTTTGAAATCGGTCCAGTCGTTTTTAAGTTTACAAAAACACAGATCTTTCCTCAGTATAATATTACTTACTTCGCTGGCTCAACGACCCAAAGTGGATCTTGGTCTCTGACATTAAAGTACGCCATTCTATTCTATCTTGTGCCAATATTGACCAGTCGGGCACTTTCAGTTCTTTTAGGTCTTTGGCGACTTCATCTTTCCAGCGATAGAATAGAATAGAATAGAAAAAATCTTTATTTTATAGGACATTCAGGATGCCACTTAAAACAAGTCAAGATTACATGAAATTCATACAAAACAAACATTAAAGGATTTAAATACATACATACGCATTCGTTTTATTGACCCTACTGACTCTACGCCTATTCGCAAAGGTGCAGTCTTCCCCAGAGAAGAACAGGCAAGAAACTCTGAGGGTGCTCTTTTTAATCGCATTACAAATTTTCTTATTTTCTCATTTTACCTAATTCTGAAATAACTCTAGAGCTGAGCAGTTCATTCCCATGGCTGTTTGTCAGTTCAGAAATTTTGTAATAGCCCTTTTTGCAAAGTTTTTGTTTAATTACTGTCTTAAATTGATCCAAAGGTAAATTTTGAATACACATGGGAATCTTATTATAGAAACGTATACATTGACCAATAAAAGAGTTCGTGACCTTGTGGAGACGACTGTCTAGTACATCCAGTTTATGCTTGGTCCTAGTATTTATATCTTGGACGACCCACCGGGCGGCGCCCGGAAGGTTGTTCAAGATATGCTCTTTTGGCAGCGCGATCCTCCCCCATCCTCTCTACGTGGCCGAGCTAGCGAAGTCGGGCGGCTTTTATTGCTCCGATAATATTTAGCTCGGACACTAGCTCTTCTATTTCTCTGTTATATCTTCGCCTCCACTCTCCCTCATCTCCTCTTGTGGGTCCCAGAATCTTTCGGAGGATTTTCCTTTCTGCGACTAAGAGCCTATTTTCCTCCTTCAATGTTAATGTCCCTATTAACATTGAAGGAGGAAATAGTGCAGATAGTATTATATTAGTGCAGATAAATAATTAATTACAATCAAACTTTCAGAAACCCATAGTATTGTGTAATACAATACTGAGTGATACAATGTTGCTTTTGTGTAGCCCGTTGTGCTCTTGATTACGCAATGAGTCACTGTTTCTCGGTAATACCCTTTCTAATTACAATGTTAGTAACTCAAGAGCAATCAATCTTGATACTTGCTTATTCCTTAGGCGGTTCCCAATCTTTTTAGTCCGCGGCGTACTTACAAGCTCAGAATTACTGGAGTTCACAATTCTTTCAACTGTTCCATGACAATGAAAAAAATGAAAATAAAAAATACGCAAATTTCACCATCATCACACAAAAAGCAGGAAAAAAGTGCATTTTTTTTTAATTTTATTAAAAATGGGGTTGCTCTAGACCACAATCTAGCACAAGGGCGAAGATGCGGTCGAGGATGAAGCAAGCTCATCCAGAAAATGCCTATTCACTCGAACTTTAAAGTTTTCGTTTTTAAATTTTATATGGGAAAATTGTTCAGTTCCATGAGAAGAATAACCCTCTAAAGTCATCCCGTATAAGAATAAATCCTAAATATAACAAAGGTACCACTTTTATACATTAGAGTTTGACCTATTTTTTGTTATTGTAATTTAATAATATCGACGAAATGGAAAACATGATCTGCCGGTTATTTGATACATTGGCTGTTGACGAAGAATATCTTGAACATTGTACAATATATTGTTGTTTGTGTTGGGTAGTAGTGTTGCATAACTATCGATAGTTTGGCTATCGATAGTTGATCTTGAAAAACAGTAAGAATATCGATAGGGCTATCGATAGTATCGATAGCCAATAGTTTGCGATACTATTGATTACAGACCAAACAATTAGAATTCAATAGTATCGATACTATCGATAGTTTGGTCTGTCATCAATAGTATCGCAAACTTTTGGCTATCGATACTATCGATAGCCCTATCGATATTCTTACTGTTTTTCAAGGTTACGATAGTATCGATAGACTATCGATACTTTCTACTATTGGTTGTAACACTATTGGGTAGTATTAACTTTAATTTGTTAATACTACCCAATACAAACTATTTGCGGTGATAGCCCGGTTGGTAATGAGCCAGACTTGGAACTGGTTGCGGTTTCAAACCCTGGTGCGGGCCTGTACTACTAAATTCGTCTTTTCGGATTTATAGACGGATTTCTAATAAATTATCACTAGCTCAAAAACAACGAAAATTCGTTTTCGAAAGACGAGCGGTCCACCAAATAGTGAGAGGTTGTCAGCCTATCGCCCACAATAAAAAAAACTTCCGCGTCACACTTACTGACTTTTACAGTATACTTGAGAAGAGTAGGCATCTGGCACGTTCTATGTTTTTCTTTTACTCCCGGTCCAGAATAGAAGGATTTTTTTACCTACAACTCTTAAAAACAATTGTAAAATTACAGGGCGCGCTAGAAATCGTGAAGCTAATGTTCGAAATGCAACCAAAGGAAAAGCATGCTTGTTTGACTTCGTGCGACGTTCAGAAGATGACACCGATTCACTGCGCCGCCATGTTTGATCACCCAGACATCGTCAGTTACTTGATTACTGAGGGGTCGGACATCAATCCCTTGGATAAGGAGAGGAGATCACCTTTGCTCCTGGCTGCATCCAGGGCAGGATGGAGAACTGTGCATACTTTGGTAGGTATCGATTTTGATGGTAGAAATGTAGCTGCAACACAAAACTCTATCCCCCGATTTTGTTATCATCTAATGCAAAATGACGGCCGGTTTGGTCGAGTGGTATCGGCGCTGCTTCTTGATCGACGGGTCCTGGGTTCGATTCCCACCCGTCGAAAATATTTGTGTAAAAAGCAGATGTTTGTTATCGGGTCATGGATGTTTGTGTTTGTTTTTATGTATGTTCCAAGGGACCCACGACACAAGGGAAAACCTTAGTGTGGTCCTTTGATTGTGTGGCGTTTATTTATTTATTATTATTTAAAAGGAAATGCAACAGTTAAAACGCAGTAACTCGTTCCGTTTAACTTTAGTTTGGATGAGGCGAGGCTTATTTATTAAAAAGTTCTTACTTTCACTAGTTTTGCGCTTCGAGTGTCGGTTCATAAAGGCATGTCAGCAACCCTACAGCCTGGAGGCTTGCAAGTTTGTTGGACAGTTTTGCACTCGCCTTTTAGACTACAGCTCCTCACTTTCTTATCATAAGAGTGCACATTACAACTAGCAGTCTTGAATTCATGTCTTATGACACTTGTTTTTCCATGTTTATTTTGTTTTTTCCTCATAGTACTACGTTTCCGTGGGAATTCGATAACTTTATGTAGCCCATGTGTTATTCTGATGCCTAAGCATTATCCAAAATCCGTTCACCAGTTTTTTTAAATGAAGGAGTTACAGATATCCAGCTTCTTCTTCTTATCGTGTAGGTATAGTCAAGTATGTGGCGAACTTGGCTTACCCTGATGTCAGAGTTTTCAAACCGCACAATGGCCTCTGACTTGGTTTTAACGACGTAGTCAATCGACAATAGCCGGGACCGACAGCTTAACGTGTCCTCCGAAGCACGGAAACGCTCGTGATAAACTGTCACTTTGGCCACCCATCAGGTTCCATGCCTCTGTGTACGTTGCTTAACCTCACATTTAACTCTAGCCATCCCTCACTAACTTAAGCATTTAAAATTATTAGTAGGGTAGGATGTAATACTAGAAGGATTATATCTGTGTGGGTTTTTACAAATAAACGATGTCTCTCAGCCACCTAACATCTTTCTTTAAGAAACTTAGGCCGAAACATGAAAAATATATATATTATGTCACCTTAATATGTATAAAGGGCCACACATCAGATTACCATATGAGTGCACTCTATACTGTTACGATTAGAACACAATTTCTCAATCATGGCTCATCACAACAACCCGATAACACATACCCTATTTAGCGGACTTACCCTTGAAATACTTATTTCAGAAATAGAGCAATACATTATTTATAGCCTTGCGATTTTTTTGTATTGTAGACGACAAATCGATTCCAGAAGCGTGCAAGAGAATATCAATGCCTTCATTGCTTTCAGCTTTCATTTTGACGTAGTTTTATTTATATCACTGCTATCCTGAAATGAACAAATTTTGATAATTTCCATGCTCCATTCATCTAAAGCTTTACGTAGTTCTGGCACAATTTAACACTATTTTAAAAGTTTTTTTTTCATGTGTTTTGTAGATCAACTTTTATCTTCTAGTAGGTAGTGAAAACACTTGCGTTGTATTAAGTTATTAGGCATGAATTTCCCTGTGTCAACTATGGCCGAATGAGACTCAAGCCTTGATCTATACTTAGGTATTAATCGTCTCTTCCTCTCACTATCAACATGATAAAGACGACTGTAACTGAAGTATAGAATAGAGTCTGAGTCACGTTCTGTGATGCGGACCTAAGAGTAGAAACTGTCAATCCACCAGCCAAAACGAGCAATTACTACTTCCTCTTACTTCTCCAAATGAAAAATATTTTATGTACGACATAGACAAATTAATTTTACAAATAGCTTAGTGTTTTGAACGGCATAAATTAGTCTCTTCCACCAACTAGCCACACTGAATTCAGTGGATCACTGATTGGTGATAATAGCTAGTACAAAATAAGCTCCAAAGCCGGGTTCATAGACGCTAAGTTTTGTAAAAAAGACGATATATTTCTAGGATAGTGCTCAAGAGCTGTATGACCTTATTTCGCCTGCCTCTTACTTCTCTCGGACGTCTAGGCGCACCGAACTTTTAAAATCTCACGGATTCGTACTGAAAGCTTCTCATTATCTTTTAAACTGAGAGCTTCTCATGCGTATTGGTATAAATCATTCGAAATATAGGCAAATTAACCAATAAACAACATGTTATGCACGTTATTACAGATTCGCCTTGGAGCCGACATTCAACTGAAGGATATAAACTCGAGAAATGTGCTGCATTTGGTGGTAATGAACGGAGGATGTCTGGAAGACTTTGCTTCGAATTGCAAGGTAAATGGATTTACAATTTTTTCCCAGTGAGTCCAACTGTCTAAGCGTTGCTGAGCAGGTTTTTAAGATTGAGGTTTACTAAGATTACATTTTAATAAGTTTTTTCTCATTACTTCAAACCATTTAATGAGAAAAACTTTAACCGTTGCCATTAAATAATGGGTTACTTTATATGAGTTATAGAGAAAATTGAGGATGTGAACCAGCCCACCAAACTGAACAATTTTGAAGCTGCTATTTCTATTTATAATATTATAACCACGTATACGATCGATAAAAATGAAGGGTTTGCAAAGATTGTATCAAATGAGTGGATGAATAAAGTTTACTAAAAGTATACTTATTGCACCTGGGTGCATTAAACCAGGTGAATTTAGTAAACTGCGGGGGAAACAGGTTGAAATATGAAAGAAAAAAAATGGGCTTTACCTCTACAACATGGCGATCAACTGATTGCCATAAGTAAGGAAAGCTGTTTTTTTTTATAATTTTATTTTACATCAGCCTCTTGGGGAAAGGTATTCAGTTTCATAGGTTGAATCACCTCCTAAAGTTTCGCTAACTGATTGAAAGTCACCCCATAATGTCACTTTGCATTAAGTATACTTTTTTGCATAAATTAATATTCACATCAATAATTCGAAATAACTTCACAGAGTTTCAATACGATCATTGCGAGTCAAAGAAAAGTTGGAATTTTTAAAGAAAGTTCGTTTAGTATTTTTAAAACGCTTACCCACGTGAAGGATATTCACAAATAATTCTGAAAGAAAAATTTTCGGCGCAAATGGGACTTGAACCCACAATCCCAGGATCAGATCTCCTGGTGCTCTAACCAACTAAGCTATCGTGCCTTCAAGCGGCGGAATTTATCATTCCCTTACCAAGCACATTACGTCGCGCGTGTAGGTTAGCGCGTCGTACGTCGAGTCTCGTACGGAGAACTACAGACTACCTAACCCAGGTGTCGTGGGTTCAAGTCCCATTCGCGCCAAAAAATTTTATTTCCCAATATTTATTTGCAAAGTTTGTTGGCTGCCGAATAAAGTTTCCAAACTTATTTACAAGAGTTACGCCAAATATTTTTAGGATCGCTGCGAGAAGAGCTTAGCCCAACTACTGAACGAGAAAGACAGCACAGGATGTTCGCCGCTCCACTACGCTAGTCGTGAGGGTCACATCAGGTCACTGGAGAACCTCATCAAACTTGGAGCTTGCATCAATTTGAAGAACAACAATAACGAGAGCCCCTTGCATTTTGCTGCTAGGTAAGTGATGTAGGAATAAGTAATAGTAATAGTAAATTTTACAAGATGAAACTGTACAGAATTCTTTAGCCCCCTTAAGGGCATCCATTAATTACGTGAGGTGTTTAGGGGGGGAGGGGGTCGGTTCGGATCTCACTCAATCTCACGTGGGGGAGAGCGGGGTCTCTGCAAATATCACGTAATATTTTCCCCCGAAAGAACAGTGTAAAAATGCGTGAAAGCTAACTAAACCAAGGTGCTCCGGTAGCCACTCTTACGAGTACACATGAGTTCCCATAGACATATTATTTTTAAGTAAGTTATTTATAGGTATTTTAATTGTTCGATTATTACAAGTTTAAAAACAATAAGGCAAATTATGTTGTTTCGTAAATTAATCTCAAATTACCTAACATATTTACACGAAAGCTACGCATTTTCATAAAACTCACGAGAGATAAGAGGGGGAGATAGTTCTCAATTTCGCCACCTGAACGGATAAAATGGCGAACATTCAATCGACACACCACTGAAGTTACAGAATCGGGGCCCAGTTAGATGTACTTGAACACGCCATGCTAAGTCTGATAAAGTTTGCAGAAAATTATTTCTCACATTTCACAAATGCTTTACTTTTTCACATTTTGTAGTCCCACAGGAGATGTATGTACTCATATTGTATTAGGAAATAAATAAAGAGTTATTCGCAGGCAAAGAAATTACAATTAATAATAGTCACAAATTCGAAACGATGTTTGTGGGCGTTTACAAACGCACCTTTTCTAATAGCGGTTGCAGATTGAAAAAAAAAATGTGCCTGACGTTTACCTTAGGTTAGAGATTCTTGAATTATTTGACCGGTTTAGCGAGTTGTAGTGGTGCTGCCTCTAGTTCGACGGCTGCTGGGTTTGATTCCCAGTCGGGGTAAATATCTGTGTGAAAAGCAAATGTTTGTTCTCGGTTCATGGGTGTTCATATGTGTCTTTGTGTATGTTCCAAGGGACCCACGACACAAGGCAAACCTTAATGTGAGTCTTTGAGTTGGTAACGTTTTTTGTTCTTTGGTTAGGTCTTTCAACAGTTTAGAAATAGCGTTATTATTACTATTTATAATTTTTAAGGTCTTCTAACAGCTTTAAGTAGAAACAACACTAAGAAATCTGACAGCAAAAATTCGCTGTTTACACGAATCTCTGCTGTTGACTTCACAATAAATAAATAAATAATAAATAAAATTGTTTTTATTTCCTCCCAAACTTAAACTATGAGTACATTCCTTTTTATTTTATTTATACATTTAAATAGGAGGCAGGAGCCTGAACTAGGGTATACCTGTGTCATATATAAGTCTCCGGATCCCACCCTCAGATATCAAATATACTGTGTAAAACATCGAATGTTTATAATCCGGTTTCCAAGTATATCAAAATACTTTCATTAATTCCTACAATACATAATCATCATACTGGTACAAATATTTTCAGATATTGTAGACATGCCTAATTTTTGTTACCCTCAGATATGGCCGCTACCACACAGCATGTCAACTCCTGGACTCTGATAAAGGCACCTTCATTATCAATGAGAGCGATGGCGAAGGCCTGACTCCCCTCCACATCTCCTCACGTGAGGGCCACACCAGGGTTGTCCAGCTCCTGCTAAACCGAGGGGCTTTGCTGCATAGGTATTTTTTTTCTTTTTAGAGAGTTGATAGCTAGTTGACCTTTATAATTGTGCGGCCCTGAAAGTAGCCACTTGCAGCATGGTGGGTCGTCGTGATTGTCATGGTCAGCCTATGTAAGTCATCAAGAGAATATTGATCGAGAGGGTTAGGCCATAGTCTAAGCTCGATGCGGACCGCGCCCCTTTTGAAAACATAATTTTCTTAGACGTGTGGGTTTCATCTCGAAGTTGTCTTTCACTGTTGAGCAAGTTATAATTAATGAGGAATCTATAAATACATCCGATAAGACGAATTTAGTGGTAGAGACTCGAAACAAGATTTGAACTCACAACCTCTGGCTACAATGCTGGTTCTTTAACCAATGTGCTATCAGCGCTCTGCAGCTTGAGCACGATGGTGAAAAATTCGCGCGGCGCACCACTCGGCTAAGGCTGAAACTTGACTTTGATTGCGCGAGGGCCCCACGCAAATACTTGCTCGCCCTCTGGCGTTGTCAATGTTGACATTTCCACGGCATATTACGCGCGCTATCGCCATCGTACTCGAGCTGCTGATGGCGGATCAAGTGGCGTCTTTTATTTAATTCTGACGTTTTCTAAGAAGAGTTCGCCAATGTCAGAGTAGCTTCTTAGTAGCTTCCTTAGTAGCGTCTTAATGTGCGCAGGTGGTAGGGCGTGCACTGAAGTGGACCATGGTATGCACTTCTCTTATTAAAGCTTTAACAAAATTCCCATGTATAATCTGAACTTACCTTTAAATAAATTTAAGATAATAGTTAAACAAAACTGAACAAAAAGTTTTCGTACTCTGGTTATCAAAGCAACCATGCAAGTTAACAGCTCAGCAGCTGAGCCTCAGCTCTAGATTTACCTCAATACTTAAGTAAATTGAACCCTTTTGTCTTTAATATAGGGACCACAATGGCAGAAACCCCTTGCACTTGGCGGCTATGAGTGGCTTTACACAGACCATTGAGCTGCTGCATTCAGTCCACTCGCATCTGCTGGACCAAGCTGATAAAGATGGGGTAAGTTTGTAGAGTCAATTCATGGTCAATTTACTATTAATGCCTTTTTACTGTTGTAGTAACAGAAAAACCAATCCCTAGTGAGATGATATATTTATTCTTATTCCCTAGTGAAATGATATTAAAACAAACAAATTCCATAATCAGGCAGATAATATAGTCTCCAATTGTATTTCAAATAACGACTGCCGTAGGGCTCAGCTCCACCATGGACACTTCTTCGGTACATTATTCTGAACATGAAAACTGCGGTAGTCACTTCATAGGTGTATGGAGAAGGTAGACAAGACGAAGCAAAGATGGGGCGTGGCAAGGCCGGTTCTATTGGGCGGTATTTCTCAATATCACAGAATGGCGTAGTTCTCCATAGACTTATGAAGTAACTACCGTGTCACAAGAACGTACCGAATAAGGTAATGCAGCTTGTCTGCACAGCGGAGCTGAGTCCAACGACAATTGCCTAAAACTCGTTTGAAAACTACTCTTAAGATGCAATGTCCTGCCGTAGACCATTAACGACTGTTTATATTCAAATTACAGAACACTCCCTTACACCTAGCCACGATGGAGAACAAGCCAAACTCCATAGCTTTGCTGCTGTCGATGGGTTGCCGCTTGAGCTACAACAACTTGGACATGAGCGCCATTGACTACGCAATCTACTACAAGTTCCCAGATGCCGCTTTGGCCATGGTAACCCATGAGCAGAGGTAAGATGTAGAATGTCTTACCACATTTTCTGACACTACAATTCATGACTTGGACCCTATTCTTGTGTTGCATGGCACGGCTGACAACCAGAGATAAAGTCTATAGTTCATTGTTAAATCATAAACTGAGGCGGAGTGCTTTCGCTAAAGCATTGAATTTCAACCCCTTTGTTGTTTCCTTATTTTAATTATCTAGGAATAATCAAGTGTATGGGGAATTCGACTAACCCTGGTGTCAGAGTTTTCAAATCTCCAAATGGCCTGTGACTTGTTTTAACAACTGCAGTCAATCAGCAACAGCTAGGGCCGCCGGCTTCACGTGTCCTTCGAATACGGAAACCCTCATGATAAATTGCCAATTCGGTCACCCATCAGATTCCCTGTTGCTGTATACGTTGCTTAGCCTCACTGATCGTTTCCACTGGGAACTTGAATAGGTAATGTAGTAAAATTATCTATTTAGGTTCTGTCTTCCGTTAATTATTTATTTTATCTATTAAGTATTAACGAAAAAATACCTTACAAACTATTTTCGTATTTTCAGGGCCAAAGAAGTAATGGCATTGCGTTCGGATCGCCACCCGTGCGTGACTTTGGCACTTATAGCCTACATGCCCAGGGTATTCGAAGCGGTCCAGGACAAATGCATTACAAAGGCTAACTGCAAGAAGGATTCTAAAAGCTTTTACGTAAGTTTTGATAATGACTTTAGTAATAAGTCTTTAATATTCTCTTACATTCGTACGCTAGAGGTGTAATCTTTGTAGTTTTTTTTTGTACTAGAAACAAAGGAATAAATACTTTTTTATATTTCATTTTCGAGTTGATCTTCGTTCAGCTCTGCCGACTACCAATGCAGACTAAAGGCGGCTTGCTCAACACTTTTTAAAATGCTCCTTGAACATGTACAGGGTGTAAAAGACAGCTTAGCAAAAACTGAAACCCTGGACTCAGACCATCATTCTGAATGATTTTTAAGTGGAATTTTTCTCCGGAAAATTTTCCAATTTTTTGTCATATTTTTAATATTTTCTGCTTACGTTTTCTTTTATTTCATGGAATACACTCTTCGATCAACTATAGAAAACTAGATACACAGTCCCATACAAAATGAAATTTAAAAGTGTCCTAACTACAATACGTACTTAGATAGTTGTATACCACTTCATGTATTATGAAAAAGTTCTAAAGTGTCAAACATTTTAATCTAATTTAAACCTTAACGTAATATTATAAGGTCGAAAATAAAATCTGTTTAATTTGTAAAATACCACTTTGGGTTTTGAACAAAGGATAACGTAAGACAATTTGATGACACTGGCTGTCACGTAGAACATGGGAGGAGTGGAGTTGCCTTTGTTAATTTTAAAAATATATTAGTTGGGTCGATTTCACATATAAAATCTTCGTACAAACTTTTTAACAAATTAAAAATGCTACGAAATGGTGTGGTTTTCTTTTTAACCCCTGATTGTGTTGTGTATGTATAGGAGCATCATAGCTCTTAAACTGATGATGTTAATGGTGCAGTTTATTTTATTCGAAAGCTTCTTCTTGCGCTGGATTTCAGATATGATTTATCAAAATTGGTTCAGCCGTTTACTTTTATGTTAGTTTTTATGGTCTTTTATTATTAAAAAAATCACATTCATTTCAAATTAACCGACGATTAATATACATTACAATTGATAATCATAGCCGCCGCCATTCTTCTTAATTATTGCTTATAAACCTAATATTCTATGCTTATTTTTTTATGAAATATGAAATAACTTATAAAAAAAGAAAAGAACTGTGTCTTTCCCGATTACACATATATTATGTTTTGCTTATTTAAAACTTAGTATAATTTTTTGAACAGAAATGACCTATTGAGATTTAAGAGAGGAAATTAGCTATGAAACTGAATAGATATTTAAGTACAAGTAATAATTTATTAAAAAAAAAGCAACTAACTCAAAAAAAAACATTTGTCTTCTTCGCTGTCATCATCTTTGTCCTGAAGATGAAATATATTTTATTTTATTTTATTCAATACAAGAAACTCCAAATCAAAAGTGATAAAAAGGTACATACTATTTGAGGTGCAGCTGTTTTGTGTAACCTTTTGACTCCTTTTGTAATGACATACGAGTCACTTTCTAAAAAATGCTTGGAGCAAAAGACACTACTTTGCGACGGCTAGAAAAAATCTTCACATCTTTGACGTGCGACCACGTATGTCCACTGTCCACATCGCACAGGATCTCTAGGAAAACTAAAAATCCAATAAAACTTTATGTTTTTAAACGTCACGCACGTTAAATTTTTTATTAATTCAATTTTATATGATTAATGGTTTTGCCATAATACCTTGAATGTAAGTATAGAAAACAGAATTAATATTTACACTTAAATTTTATAACACAGATGAAAAAAAAAAAAAAAAAACAATATAAAAAAAAGCGTCTCTATTTGTTTTAGAACAGAGTCACTGCATAACCCGAACAAATGATGTTGAAATACAACGGTATGGATTTGTAAGTTCCGCTAGTGTCTATTCAATTTAAAGGGTTATACTCTCGCCGAATGTTATTAAATTAAACTAAAAAAATGTTTTATAACCTTTTCTTGGCCAAATACCAAGATAATTTCAATTCACATATAATAATTACAAAACTACTTATTTAAAAAATGTCATTCCATATTCTTTTAATGTTCTGGAGGTGTGATTTTTACAATTTTTCACTGCGCACTGAGGCATGCTTACTTTCGGAACGAACGAATGCTACTAAACGAAAAGACAACCCAAAACGTCAAGTGGGTGATCATTTAGTGAGGGAACTTTTTTGTTGTGGATTGTGTATCTAGTTCTTTATAGTTGATCGAAGAATACACTCCATTTATCAATAAAAAACAATCATAACAACGTAAAACACGAAAACCAGCAATGTACATCGCACTCCGATAGCTTGGGGGGTCGCGCGCGGGGCGCAGTTTCGCGATACGTTGCATAGTGTCAAAGTTGGTAAATAATGAAAACTCTTTAACGAGGCGTTTCCGAGAAAAAAATATTACTTATAGCTGATGATAGTTCTGGGTAGATTCCACCATGTAATTTACACCCTGTATAAGTCGTAGTTAGCATCTAGCACAACGCTTTTTTAGCGCTTAGTCGCCACACACGGGCCACAAAACGCCGCCACACAAACGCCGCCACCTATAGTTTTCATACATTTTATATGGACTCGCCGCACACGGTTGTAGCCGGTGGCCGCCACTTCTAGCTTCTCGTGGCGGCGTTTTGTGGCCCGTGTGCGGTGACCCTTAGTCGTATTCAACAAACTGTCAAATTATATGGCCTAAACATGCTTCTAAATTTTAATAAAACTATTTAGCTAAATAGTTTGATATTAATAGTGAATGTTGAACAAGCCGCCCTAGGTACTAGAAATTATTTCGTGTTAGTTTGGTCGACAACTTACAAACATTAAAAATGGTTATCTACTTATATAAATTAGTGAGTTAATATTTTACTTCCAATAGATTCAGTATTCCTTTGCCTCAATGAGTTGAGTACTTAATTATTTTCACTTTGCCCGTAAGTAGTACGAATGCGGCGCACAGTAAGTAATAGTTGAAAATGTTAGTTATTATTATTTTTTTATTTTTTTATTTTAATTATTTATTGCACACAAGAAAATTAAACAGATCATGATATCATTTTATTTAGTTTTTATTGAGTTGTATTAAAGTTTTTTTCTTATTTTATGTTCGAAATAAAAAAATAAAAAAACTATTTTTAATTATTAATGTTGTTTTCTTTTACCGGAACCAATGTAATGTTATATATCTTAATTGGTTTTAAAATATTCTAATGTATGTACAAATCTAGATCAAATACAGCTTCGACGCCCTTTGCCCTCAAGTAAAACACGAAGATGGGAATCGAATACCATTTGCAGAATCGCAGAAAATCCCTTTACCAGCCCTGAATGTAAGTCAAATTTTAATGCTATCCACGTCATTAATTTTTCTTTTTCTTATTTTGATTTTATAGATTAAGTACTCTTTCAAATTCTACCAAAAAACGAAGTCAGAGATTGAAGCGCTGAGACTGGCGCTGAATGAGCCAAAATTTCGACCAGAACCGTTGAGTGTAATCAACGTGAGTTGTTATCAGCACTGCTTCTTGTCTGTCTGACTGTGGGTCGAAATCACTTGCACAAAAACCATCAGATATGTCCCACTGCATTATTTACTACACGTCGTCCTTTTTAACCAATATCCTGGTCTTTCCACTAATCATTGGCGTCTCAGTGACGGTTGAATTACCATTTTATCCGTTCAGGGAGTAAAATCAAGAACTATCGCCACTTCATGACATCCACTCTGACCAGCAGCGCTACCGTTAACCGAACCTAATGTTGCAAACTACTTAGCAACTTAACATTGAGTAGGCCGTGGCGGTACCAGTCAAAAAAACCGGTCTCAATTTCGCCACTGAACGAATAGCCCCTAATAATAGTCAACTATATTTAAACTTACGCCAGACTATCTGCCTCAAATATCATTTTAGATTGATTTTTTTCCGTCTTCCCCTATCATCTACTCAACCCTTTGCTTTAAATATTGGTTGATTGGACGCTTTTTGTAAGCACAGAAAATTTGCACACTTCGTAAAATGTATTCCTAACAACACAACTGCAAGCTTTTTTTACCCTCACATACGGTACCGAAATATTGGAGCTAAAACCATGTCACATAACATTCACTATTGTTTCAAAGCAGCTCTAACACATTTAAATAATCATAATCATTTATTCGTGTAAAAAAATGGGTTACATGAGATGTTCTTTTCAAATAAAATTAAATTCCTAATTTTTTACCATATTAACGAATCATACAATTTATCATAATATATAAAGAATTGTTAATAAAACATTTAAACATAAAAAACTAAAATTCTTGTTAGTATTGTGATTTCAAGTCAATTTAAGCTAAATTAATAAAAAAATATTAATTCATTAAGTATTCTTAGTAATAGTTATATTAACAAATCCTTGTTGGGTTAAAGTATCATTAGTTTAGTTTAAAACTTTTAATTCAATGGTATTTTGTACAATTGCTTGATATTTCTAGGCAATGGTGGCTCACGGCAGGGTTGAGCTCCTAGCCCATCCTCTGAGCCAGAAATACCTCCAAATGAAGTGGAACTCCTACGGGAAGTACTTCCACTTGGTAAATTTGCTCTTCTACTGCATCTTCCTGATGTTTGTCACTGTCTACTCCTTCCTGTTGATGGCGAGCTCTAACCCAAGTAATGCAGTGATAAAGAAGAACACGGATAAATGTCTCCTAAATACTACAAGTGCCACAAATATCACCGATTCTATTCTGAATGAAACAAGAATAGATAACAAAACGAATCCTACAAACGCTGATTTTAAGCCCGGTGAGTACATGAGTATGACTAGCTTGATTTCTCATTTGGTAGTTACTCTGCCTACTGATGGTTGCTGGTTCGATTCCCGAACGACACAAGTATTTGAAAAACAAATCAATGTTTTTCAAGGATTTTTAGTAGTATGAAGTTTATGTAAAATACACACACCGGCACATTTAGCGGAACAATGTCTGTTTTTCATACAATCGACTTAGATTGGGAGTTCTAAAAATATACGTTTTACGTGCATAACTACACATTTCTTTATGAAAATAAATTTCATAAATGGTCGTTTCCTTATTTTTTTCAAAAACTGATCTCTCATGCAGTCAGTAGAAAAAAACTCTTTAAACTTTTCATACGACGTTGTATGATAAGGTTTTTGCAATGTTCTCTTTTGGCCATGCGGCACATTGTTAAAAATTTCTTGTATGTTTTATATTTGGTTTTAACAGACAAACATTTTGTCCTAAACTAAGCGAAAATTTTTAATAACAGCATCAAATAAAAATCTCCATATTTAAAATCTAACGTTGACTTAAGTGTATGAAAAACATAAGTTGTTCCGCTAATTGTGCCGGTGTGTGTATGTATTTATGAAATGGCATAATAAGTAGGTATATCAATTATCTAGCACCCATAGTACAAGCCTTAATTAGTTTGTGGTTAGGTGGTGCTGCAAGAGTTGTCAAAGAACATTATTTATAGAGATAAAAATTTATTTCTGTGGATGTCGTAAGAGGTGACTAAGGTAACACAAATGAGAAGTCTCCTATAAATCCATCACAGGCAACGACATTTCATTTTTTTAATCAGAGGTGGCGTTTTATGGTCCCATGCGGTGTGGAAGGCCCTGCAAAGGGCCGCCTGGTTCGCAACCGAAGTCCGACTCAAAAATATATAACTAAAAGTTAGACAGTGTTTAAAAATGGCTATTTAGACATAGAATTGATTGCCTTTCCCGAATAGGATAAATTAAACAAGAACAAAATGACATAAGTTAGTTTAAGACATTGTATCATAGACATAGAAGTGTATTGTATGGTGTTTTATGTTTTGTGGTAAAGTAGTGTTTTCTAATAACATTATTATTATTAGAATCAATTGCCTTTCCCGAATAGGATAAATTAAACAAGAACAAAATGACATAAGTTAGTTTAAGACATTGTATCATAGACATAGAAGTGTATTGTATGGTGTTTTATGTTTTGTGGTAAAGCAGTGTTTGCTAATAACTCATAAACGGTTGAACCAATTTTGATCAAATATTGCTAAGAACAATTTCGAAGCTGACGCTTTCAAACAAAAAAAAACCGCTTTGAAATCGTTTAAACCGTTTTGGAGCTAAGATGCCATACAAAGACATAAATACATACGTCAAACTTATAACAGCCCTCTTCTTTGTTTGGGGGTTAAAAAGAACATCTCACTATTTCAGATTTCGAGGTTGTTGTAGCAATGTATACGAGTACAGTGGCGATTCTCGTTTACAACTCACTTTGCCTTATCCGAGAGGCATATAACGTGAAGCAGCAGAAATGGCACTACATGGTGGACCCTTCAAACCTCGTCTCTTGGATGCTGTACATCAGTTCTACGCTCATGGTTTTCCCAACATTGATTGGAAGCACCATTGATATTCAGGTACTGGAATTTACATTCAGATTTTTTTTTAAACATGATTTTCGACCGGCTTCAAAAAAGGAGGTTCTTAATTCGACTGTATGATTTTTATTATGGTTGTTACGCCTCCAATTGTTGGCCGCTTTTCAAAATTATTTTTTGTTCAAAAGAGTATCCCATATTAATTTGAAGTGGTCCCATACTAATTTTATCGAAAATGATTTTCACCTTTAAAAAAACAAAAAAAAAACAATTGAGAGAGAGGAAGCGATTTAACCGAGAAGACGATTTAACCAACCAGTTGAAAGAAAAAATAGGAGTGTCAACTTACAGGGAACTAAAAGATATGTCTAAAAAACCGAATGGAATGAAAATTGCGATACCTACAAGAGCACGGCTCTTAAGATTAAGAAGAAGAATTGAAGAAACCATTGCGGAAAAGTAGCTTATACCACTCTCCAGCTCTACTCTAGCTTACGCAATGAGACGCAATAAGAGATGACTTTAAATTTAACAGAAGAAGTTTGCATGTCTTTTGCATTCGATCGACGGTGACATCTGATTAAAGGACGTGTGTCCTTCAATTGCTAAAAGTACACATGTCCAAATTTAAACGCAAGAGAAATGAAAACTTAATCGGGTACAAATAGGGTTCATTTTCATTGTGTTGACTTAGAAGTCTGTACTCATGAGAGAAATGTCTCACTGCTTATGCAAAGGTAGCTAGTGGATAAAATACAGTCCAATACTTTGCTCCGTTTCATTGTGAAGGAAGAACAAAGAAACGTAGGTAAGGATAAGAAATATGTAACAATTTTTCTTTTATTTTCAGTTTTCGGCAGCATCAATAACGGTATTCCTGTCTTGGTGTGAGCTCTTACTGCTCCTCCAGAGGTTCGACCAAGTGGGAATCTACGTGGTGATGTTCCTGGAGATCTTGCAAACCCTGATCAAAGTCCTGATGGTCTTTTCTATCCTCATCATCGCATTTGGATTGGCGTTTTACATTCTGCTCTCAAAAGTGGGTTTAAATAGATTTTCCCTGGCCCCGTATTCTTCACCATTCGTAAAAGCTCAGTGCATCTCTGTCTTGTGCTGTACGGATGAAAGTGATAGGTGCAAAAGTGCAGGCTTGTCTAACGTTGCAGGTGATTAAAATAATCCAGAATACGGGGGCAGAATTTATGTGTACAGTCGAAGATAGGGCTCCGCATACGTTAAAGACAAGCTGAGATACAATTACCGTCTTACGTTTTGGTAATATAAGTTTATCCTTTCCAAAAGCTGGGTAGGAATCTATTTTTATTAGTTTTCGACCGATACTTTGGATCTTCGGATTTTAGTCCATTTCTCTCTAACGTAATGTAGTAATAGACGACAGAGAAAGATAGCGACAACTTACGGTCATAAGTTGGTAGTAGACTAACGAATTAGATGCCTGGAATATCAGAGCTGTCTTTAATGTATGCATATTCTTTGTTTTAAAAGTCGATAATGTTTCAATCGGAGTGATCATGGTCAGTCAATCTGAGGGCTTTTGAAGAGACTTTAAGTTCTCGACGAAACAATAAATAAAAAAGCACTAGTTCAATATTTTGCGAATATGCAATTTTTTAATTTGTTGATTGGTAATTCGTTCATGACATCATTAAATTCAATATTTATAACTCTGTATTCATTTCCGCATTTCGATTGGCCTACATTTTATATACGCATCTAACAAGTAGGTCTAATTATCTTTAAGCAACTGCAACAAGACCTTATTACTAGAAATAAACAAGACGGTTCTAAAAGTTTTGGGGTGGTTCTAAGTTTGAAAAACACGGAGTCTACAACGAGCAAACTCATAGTATTTTATTCATAAGATTTATACATAAGCTTTGCTTATATTTCCATGCAGGTAAGTTTTATGGTTTTAAATAAGCTTTCAGTGAATTGACGATTTGACATCTGAAGCAATTATAGGAAAATATTTTGTAGCGATGCGAAAGTCGAATTTTGCAAAGCGGAAGTTACTTATCATACAAGTAAAAAAAACAGCTTTGCGCGTAAAAACACTTTCTGAAAAATTTCTTGTATTTTCCTCGTCTGTCTAATCTGTGATTTTCCAATGTGATTTTCCTGTTGAATTGCTACCCATTCCTCATTGTGTGACGCGAAGCTGCAAGTACTACGATCTTTTTATTTATTTTATTTTTATTACGATATGATTATTCTACGACGCAGTGTGCGAAGGGCCTAACAGATCCTTTATTTGAATCATTTAATGTTTATGTCAATAAGACAAAAAGTTACTCGGGAGTGAAAGAAAAAAATAGAAAGCTGTCAGCTCTTCTTAAGCATACTGTAAGAAGCCAGTAAGTGGGACAGGAGGGTTCTGCTGTATCGTGAGCACACTGAAAACCAATCACGACTATACTCGTGTTCAATACCCTCAGAATGAATGTCAAAACTGGCGTTAAGTTTTAGAACTACATTTTAGGCGTGTATTAATGATTTTCAAAGTGTACGTTTCTTCAACTGACTGTGATCTCATCTGAAGGTTTAAAAACTAAATTTATTTCACAGGGCAACCACCTTTCCTTCACCACGATACCAATGGCTTTGATGCGTACTTTTGCAATGATGTTAGGAGAAATTGACTTTGTTGGCACGTACGTTCAGCCCTACTACAAGTCGGAAACTGACGTCATGCTCCCGTTTGCTATGCCTACGTTCTTCATTCTTGGTATCTTTATGGTGCTGATGCCAATACTGCTGATGAACCTGCTGATTGGTTTGGCTGTCGGTGACATTGAAAGCGTGCGCAGGAATGCTCAACTGAAGCGTCTCGCTATGCAGGTAATCTATATATGTATAAAAATGAACCCCTATTTATTCTAATCACGCTATAACTTGAGAACGGTTTGACCCATTTTGGATGATTCTTCTTTGTTGTGTTCCTTATTGTCACGAACAGGTTTATATTTAAAAAAAAATGAAAAATCACCGGAACAATTCTCACGGGAACGATTTCGCGGGCGGACAGCTTGTAAATTATAAAATAAAATCAGTCTCGGCCCCAACTGGGATTCGAAATCATGTCTTCTGCTTCCAATTCAAAGTAAGCATGTTACCATAGGCTACGTGTTCTATACCAAGGTCACCGACATAGCTCGAAGAATTGCTAACTTTAAGTGGCAGTGGGCAGGGCACATTTCTCATAGGACTGATGGTCGTTAGGGCTGAAAAGTGATGGTGTGGTGACCGCGTAACAGAAGGCGCCACGTAAGAAGGCTTCCCACAAAGTGGACCGACGATCTAGATCTGGAAGAACAGTATTCTATTCACAAATATTTTCATGGAAAATAAAATGTTGCGCATGACGTAATGGGCTTAGAAAGGGAATGAGAAATTTCGACTTGAAGGCAAGATAGCTGAGTTCAATTCAAGTCCCACTCGCGTAGAACATTTGCTTGTCCCTAAAAAAAAATATTTATGTATATCCTTCGCGCGAGTAAACGTTTTAAAAATACTAAAGTGCTTCTAACTTGTAGCTTGGAAAGTTTCGTATTTCGAAAAAGTAAGTTAATTTATAAATGACAAGAACGAGTCAGACTGTTTGCCGAGAGGCAAAGAAAGTAGAAGCACTGTACCTACTTTATTTGCTTTTAAACAGACTTTAAAAAAATTGGATATTCTCAACTCGACTGTATGTTTTTTTTTTAAATGTTTATTACACGATAACTTCGCCAATTATAGACCGTACTTGAGGTTGAGAGGTGTAAACTACAGTGGACTTGGTAACGGGAAATTGTAGTTCCGCTACTCACCGCGCGCGGCGCTGTTGTATTTTTCATGTTTTTCATTAAACACGTCTTTCACTATTGCCAGCGGTCTATCTACTCTATCTACGAAGCACTCCAAGGTCCGGGATTTAATTGTCAGTTTATTCTTAGTAAATAAATACATACGCAACAATTAAAAGGCTTTATTTCTTAAACTTTACGAGATGTTACTCAAATCCGGTTTACAACGTTATAGTCACCCCTTGAAAAGAACAAGAGAAGAAACTCCTCTGAGGGTTAAACCTATTCTTATTTCCTATGGTTTGTTTAAAGGTCGTTCTACATACGGAGCTTGAAAGGAAACTACCAGCTATACTCCTGGAGAAGGTGGACAAGAACGAGCTGATCGAGTACCCTAATAACAATAAATGCAAGCTCGGCTTCCTGGATCTGATTCTGAGGAAATGGTTCTGCAACCCATTCACTGATGACGGTAAGAGTGCTATCTGTCGGATTATGTTAAACTAATCACCAAAACGGTATAAGTCCCCATCAAGGGGCACAGAAGGGTTACCAGCATATCTTTAAACAATATTAAGGTAATTTTACTTCAGAAGACACAGAGACAAAGCTATAAAAGGGTCAACGCTGTACTCACTAGCAGCTCGAGCAGCAGCTGTGCTCGCGCGCGGAATGCGCCGCGGTCCTATATCAAAATGTCAATATTGACAACGCCAGAGGACGAACAAGCCTTTGCGCAGGGCCCTCGCGCAATCAAAATGAAGTTTCACCGCCAGCCGAGTGGCTTGCCATGCGAGTTTGTCGCGCATAGTGCTCGAGCTGCTGTACAGCGTTGAAATAATATTATTTTAATTTCATTCAAAGCAGTGACGGGTTTCTATGATTAACCCTGTGCGATCGATCCGTTACTCTGTTTAGACTTGAAGAAAGAACAAACGAAAACTCATAATATGAACACATACCACGTTATTTTTTAATCAGTACGCAATTTTTTGTACGTAAACTTTATGAAAATTTAACAGACCCGTATTTTTTGTTTTATATCGATTTACATAAAATTTTCAAGCTAGATCGTCTGAAGCATAAAAATAAATCAAAACTTTGGTATGGAAAAAAATTAGATAGACTTGAAAAATTAGACTTGAAACTTGGTACTTGAAACTTCAACACAATTTTTGATACGCGTGTTTCTGCGTTTTACAAAATTCATCCTCTAAGACGTTATAAAGGGGCATCTAAATCTGAAAATTTTAGAAAAATCTATTTTTTTCGTTAAAGCCAAGTCAAATGCCATTGTGCGGTTTGAAAACTCTGACACCTGGTTTAGTCAAGTTCGCCACACACTTGACTATACCTCGTGTAAGAAAAAGAAGAGTATTTGCTAAGCTGTCCGTTACACCCTGTATGATCCTTACTAATATTACAAATGCGAAAGTAACTCTGTCTGTCTGTCTGTCTTTCACGCCTAAACTACTGAACCGATTTTGATGAAAGGATGATGGGCATTTTGGTATCGGTATTAGTATGAAACTTGTTACCGCCACCAATTGAAATAAATGATACATCGTTAAAAAGGTAATTTTCTGTAGAAAAAGAATAACCGAAGTGTTAGTCATGATTCATTGTCCAATTAGATTAATCCTGCCTTGAAAGTTACTTATTTTTCATCATTTATTAATTTTTTCTGCGAAATTATTCTTCATTTAGGCATAGTATTTTTATTTATAATATTAATTATGTAATTTATAATTTTAATTTTAATTTATATAATTTTTTAATTTATTTTATAATAATTTATAATTTATTTATGTCTGACATATTCTTCGTATAAATAGGCAGGGGTCTCCTTTTAGGCATGAGAATGCCTGTGCCAGGGGGCCCTTCTCTTCTCTTAGATACAATTCTTAAGCTAGAACAATTTAGGCATGCAAAGTGTATGTGTATGTGTGTGTGTGTGTGTACGGGTGCGTGTGTGTGGGTGTGTGTGTGGGTGTGTGTGTGGGTGTGTGTGTATGGTTGTGTGTGTAGTTATATATAAATAAATATTTCATTATAACATATATGTTTAAATATATAAGTATATATTGTACACATTTTAGATATTCTCCAATATATTTAAAACAATCTACAAATTACGATTGCTGTAACAATACCTCAATTTCATCATAGGTCAGAGATTTTAACCACTTGTATGATCATAATTATCATTAAGTGAAAAAACCTTCTTTCAACTTGTTTTATTTACTGAAAGAATAAACATCCAATGATAATAATTAATAATGATCATTTATAATTAACATAATAACCGTGTGTTGATCGGTTGAGAATAACACCACCCCATCTCTTTTCGTGGGTGTCGTAAGAGGCGACTAAGGAAACACAAATGAGACCCGCCTCCTAGTAATCCATCCCAGGCAACGACACTTCATTTTTTTCTGAATCATGAGACCATAGGTGTCGTCCTATGGTCTCATGCGGTGTGGTAGGCTCTGCAAAGGGCCGTCTGGTTCGCGACCACCCTCCTAACGAAGTCCGACGCTACACAGCTTGCTGTGTTCTACCGGTGCATGGGAGTACCAGTGCCTTTTATAGGCATTTTCTGGGTTCACTCGCTCCATCGTCGACCTCATCTTTGACCTTATGGTCAAGATTGAGGTCAAGAGTTAACCCATCTTATTACAAAAATAATAATAATAATAAACTAGCTATTATGCAAAAAACGAAGAATGATGTCACAGAAAAAAATGAATAAATGGTAAAAAATAAATAACTTTCAAGGCAGGATTACTCCAATTGGACAATGAATCAGGACTAGCGCTTCGGTTATTCTCAGAAAATTACCGTTTTAACGATGTATCATTTATTTCAATTGGTGCCGGTACCAAATTCCATACTAATTTGCCCATCATCCTTTGGTACAGAGATAAAATAGAGTCTGGGAAAGGACATAGGCTACATTTTACCCCACAGTTGGGAACGATATAACCTGTAGTCCACGCGGGCGGAAAGCTAGTATTCAATATCAGTCATTTACCCAATTCCGCAGCTGGTCTGGATCTGGTTCTGGAGAGCAATGAGGACTATATCGCAGCAGAACTAGATAAGCAGAAGCGCAGGCTCCGCGAAATGTCCTTGATGCTCGAACAACAACATTTACTAGTGCGGCTCATTGTCCAGGTATGTTTATAAAAAAAAACGCTACACTAGATAGATAGATAAAAACTTTATTCACTGCTATTACAATCATTGTCAATAATAACAATAATCTTATAACTAAGTATTAAGTAAGGGTAAAACTAAAATTAAACAATTAGTAACGCAGTGAAAGGGCGCTGACTACACACTCAAATGTATGGACTGCCACAATCTAATTCCGAGATGAAAAGAATGCAATAGAAGTTAAATTGGCTACCTGTTTTTTTACACACAAGAAACATAGTAGAAGAAAAATAAATTTAAAAAAAACGCTACACACTCAAATGCCCACACTAAGGATTTCCCTTGTGTCGTGGGTCCCTTGGAAAACACACAAAGACAAACACAAACACCCATGACCCGAGAACAATCATCTGCTTTTTACACAATTTTTTTCCCCGACTGAAGATCGAACCCAGGACCCGCCAATCAAGAGGCAGCGTTACTACCACTCGACCAAACTGGCCGTCAAAATAAACTTTTTAGAAAAAAATCTACTTCAAAAAGCGAAAATTAAAGGCAATTTTATTTATTGTCCTACGTACCCACTGATCTCTTTGAAGTCGGTGCGAAGACTGATGTACATATGGACTAACAAACAATCAACACAAAAAACTCACTTTGCTTCAAACATTTCTTTTAGTACCTTTTTTTCTTAAACGTTTTCTATTTTTCTATTTTGTATTGTAAACTAGCTGACCCGGCGAACTTTGTAAAGCCTTATTTTATTTTTTTCGTATTTTTTCACCTTTTCAACCTTCCCTGAACTTCCACGAATATTTCAAGACTAAAATTAGCCAAATCGGTTCAGCCGTTCTCGAGTTTTAGCGAGACTAACGAACAGCAATTCATTTTTATATATTAGTGAGAAGATAGAAGATAATAGAAACAATGTCAGTGCCTATTAAAGAGGCTTTGCCTCGATTTCCCTGGGATTCCGTTATCAGATCCTGACTTGGTGACAATTAATGGGACCACTTCCGGAGTACTCTTTCAAACAAAAAAATAATTTTGGAAATCGGTCAACAAATGACAGAAAAAACGGTAATAAAAGATAATATCGAATATAAAACCTTATTTTTTTAAAGTCGGTTAAAAATAATTAATAAATAAAAAATTTTTTTATTTCTCTCATCAATCAAATGCTACAATAAATACCTACAGGGTGTAAAGGACAATTTAGCAAATACTTAAATGGTTGAATCTACCCATCATTATAATTGGCTACACGTAATTATTTTTTCCCGGAAAAATGAAGGAGCTATTTTGCTGTAACGCAATGTATAGCGATACCGCACCCCGCGGCCGGGAAACCCGCGCCGCGCCATGCCGGTGCCGCTATCAGAATGAAATGTACATTGCCGGTTTTCGTGTTTTACGCTGTTAATATTGTTTTTTATTGCAAAATGGAGTGTATTCAAATTATTTTTTTTAATTTTTAAGTAGAAACGTAAAAAAAAAAGAAAATATTCTTTAAGGAAATTCTACTGGAAAGTCATTTAGAATGATGGACTGAATTCGTGGTTTCAATTTTTGCTAAGCTGTCCCTTACACCGTATATGTAAAGGAATTTATTTAGCCGTGTGGTGATCGGTTGAGAATACCAGCACCCCATCTCTTTCCGTGGGTGTCGTAAGAGGCGACTAAGGAAACACAAATGAGACCTGCCTCCTATGAATCCAATCCATCCTCAATTTGTTCTGAATCTGAGGTCCTATGGTCTCATGCGGTGTGGTAGGCTCTGTGAAGGACCGTCTGGTTCGCGACCACCCTCCTATCGAAGTCCAACGCCAAACAGCTTGCTGTGTTTCGTCGGTGCGTAAGATTACCAGTGCCTTAATAGGCATTTTCTGGGTTAACTCGCTCCATCGACAACCTCATCTATGAACCTGGTCAAAAGTTAACACTTTATAATAAAAAAAGGGAAATTAACACTGTATTGTTAAGAGACTGATGGCCGTGATAGGCGGTTAGTCTGTAAAACAATCCATCAGAACTCCTCGGCCTTGGATTTCATGGTTAACACATTAATTCACAATTTTTTTTACTAACAATTTACAGAAAATGGAGATTAAGACAGAGGCTGATGATGTGGACGAAGGAGTTTCTCCGAATGAGACGAGAGTCACGCCGCGATGGACCTCTCCAAGGATACGCACGAAACTCCGTACGGCACCATCTTTCAACAAAAGTGGATGATTATCAAGAAGAAGCACCAAGTTGGTGCTGACTGGCCGTGACTTCACGTTCTTTATTTAAATTTTAAATTGTGGCAAAGATTTTGGAACAAGTAGGGAACCTAACTACCAAATTTCCTCAATAGATGGCGTGAAAAGTCACGTATTAACTTCGAAATCTTTGCGACACAGTATTTAAATTAAGAACGCTTAAAAGAAGTGTAATTAGTTATTGCGACCAGTCAGTCGATATAAACGTTCGAATTAAATCAAAGACTTTTTAAGATAAGTGAGTTTATGTCATATTTAACCAATAGTGTATAATCAATTAATTTTTTGTAGTGTAGTGTTTAGTTTAAAGTAATCGGTAGTTAGGCTGAAGCTTGCAATGGAAAAGGAATTACCCTATAAAGAGGTACGATTGTCCACGATATGCACTTGAAAATTTTATGGCCATTAGTCACGAAAATCTCTCTTAACGCCTCTTGCTATCAGAAACGTTATAATTAGGTGCCTAAAAATAATGGGTTTATCAATTGCCCACGAAATTCCTGTCAATTGCCAATTTTTTTTTATTCCTAACTCCTTCATTGCTGAAGCCTATATAAAAATTATTGTTATACAAAGCGGGAAAAAAAAGAAAAAAGTTAACACGGATGAAAAGATAAAAGAAAAGCCTTTTTTCCCCGCTGTATTATTTTTTATTATTTTTAAATAAAATAAAAAATAAATAGCTCGTGCCCCCCCGGTGGGGACGTATATGGGCTCTTAAAAATAAAAATAAAGAGTTAATTCAAAATGTTTTTATTTCTTTTCTCAATAATTTCGCGATAATTTGTTCCAATTTTATTTTATTTCGTCATAGTTTCGACCACATAATCTTTAATCATTGAAATTATGTCATTATTTCCTCTTAGATGTAGTATAATAGTAGATTACCCAACAAGTGAAAAAAAGATGAATTCCTTTCGAGGGATACAAGAGCCGAGGTGAATTTTTTTTCACGTGCTAGGTACTCTACTTTTACCATTGACTACGAGAAAAAGAAAATAACTACTCTGTGACAGTAAATTATCAACAATAGCTGCTGCTGCTTTAACGCGAAATGACTCTGGAACGAGAGGTTCACTTTCATCACTAAATGTCGAACTCATTTTATGATTTTGAGACAAAAACTTTTAACAGAAAATTTTAATTGTATGAAAATTGCACAAAAATTGGCTGAATTCCTTATTTTAAATAAAATTTTAACCGAGTCATATTCCATACAGCCAGTTATTACATACAGACAAGTTTTAGTACGTTTTTATAGCGAGAGTATGCAACCTCCTTGCACATTTTCTTTTGTTTTCTTACTAAAATCCGTATATTCGCGCATGTTCCAAATTCAAAAAGTTTTATTCACTCAGTGAAATAAACAGCGATTTATTTACTGTTTTTGAAGAATAACGGACCCTTTTTCGAGGGGCGATGGTAAAAAGTATCATGTTTCACTTGAGAGAAAGTATAATTCTCGACTCAAATGTATTAAAAGCCCCTGCTTACGGCTAGGACGGCACCTTCTTCGATAATCGGTCACTTTCATCTCTAGTTGAACAATGTCTTTATAATAAAATATTTATTAAGTAAGCAAGTAATCAAACTTATCGTGTAAAAAAAGTGGCAGTTGTAACCTTCATATAACTGTTTAAAACTGAAAGTAATTAATATAATTTGATAACGTAATGTGATGTATTAATCAACATTGTTATATTTAAGTCTTTATGAGAACTTTTACAAGTAATTTAGGTAAGTAAGAGACATTAATAGGTACATTTTCAATCCAAAAATCGTGATTTATTTATAGGCAATGCTTTAAGTCAATAGATATCTCCACTATAACTGGAGTTACTTCTAGTGTTCCTAGTATTGTGCCATATATGAAAAGCTTGTAATTGTGTTTGCTAACAATTTATTGCATGTAGTTGTAAGTTCCCAAAATAAAATTAAGTATATATACATTTGATTTCATAGATTTTTATTTTTTATTTTATTATAAAATGGGTTAACTCTTGACCTCAATCTTAACCATAAAGGTCAAAGATATGAGGTCAACGATAGAGCGAGTTAACCCAGAAAATGCCTATAAAGGCACTGGTACTCCCACGCACTGACGGAACACAGCAAGCTGTTTGGCGTCGGACTTCGGTAGGAGGGTGGTCGCGAACCAGATGGCCCCTTACAGAGCCTACCACACCGCATGAGACCATAGGACGACACCTATGGTCTCATGATTCAGAAAAAAATGAAGTGTCGTTGCCTGGGATGAATTACTAGGAGGCAGGTCTCATTTGTGTTTCCTTAGTCGCCTCTTACGACACCCACGGAAAGAGATGGGGTAGTGTTATTCTCAACGGCGGCGGTCTCAACCGATCACCACACAACTTCATTTAATGTTACATAAAATATCGAAAATTACTGAATTACTTAATTTGATCTTTTAAAACTTAAGTACTTATGCCACGTGCTATGAAAATCATCCTTCCTCTTTCAGAAGAAAAATACTTGTAATGAATAGGTATTTTTGTGTATACTACCCATAGTCAATGTACATATACGTTTCTGTCTATGAATAGATAAATAGATTATTATTGAACTAGTAAGGTCATTGATGTATAAGCAAGTTTCCATGTAAAGGTACTTTAGTTGGGAAATGTTAAAGTAGAAATTTCGCTAAAATTTCTTTATATATTTTTTTTCTTTATTCTAGTTATTATAACAAGTTCGTATTTTTAGGTTTAGTTAAGTAATCTATTTTTGTACGTAATAAAATATTATAGTTTTAATTTTAACTGTGGTCAAAAACATATTTAATTTATATAACCAAATTGTACTTCAATTATGTAAGAAAGTTATTGTCGTACTTCTAAGTCTAGTAATTATAACATAGTTAAGTCTTTATTAAGTAAGAAAGAATTATAGTTGGTAAGTTAAGCTTTTGAAGAAAACTTAGTATAATGTAGCCCTGTACTGACAGTTTGTGTAGCCACGATAAACCCTAAAGCCAAGAACGAACCTTGGCTTGAAGGTATCCCATCGTGCTCAATTAAAAAAATCTGTACGGCAAACATTAAATTTATAAACTTTCTGCTTCTGCAAAACATGTCAAAGCTTAATTAAATTATACTGATATGCGGATCTTATAGCTCTGAATATTAAACAGATATGTATACTTGTACGTATACATACTGTATACATTTAGAAATGATAAGGCACAAATTGAAATGACGAGGCACTGAAATCAAAAAATTATAAAATCTGCACCGTCAAACGATGAAATAGATACTATACATTTTAAAACTGAAGAAACCAGTTTTTGATGATTTTGGTGCCTTTGGAAAACGTGTATTTTTGGAGGAATACCTTTTAACAAAGGATAGACGAACACAGTTCGGTAGAAAAAGTAGATGGAAGAGACAAGGTACGTAGGAATTTATATATATATATATACATTTATAAAACTATTAGTAGTAACATAACGTTTTCACGAACGATTTCATATACTTAATAATTATTATGTGAAAATATTTGTACGCATATATATTTGTAGCATGACAATTCCATTCTCCATTCTTTAAATATAGTTTCCACAGTAGAGTTGTTGATGTGTATTCGATATTAAGATCTCCAAAATTTCAAAATAATAGTCTAAATAAGTACCACTCCAATGGTTGAAAAACATTGCAACACTTTTATTATATTTATTTATATAGGAACGGCAACACCACACTTATTCAATAAAAAATAAAATATCATAAGAGAAATACATTTACACATTTCTTTCTTAGTGTGATTAAAATTTCAAAAAAACTGTTTGAAATTTTTATTTAGTTTAGTTAAGATTTTAATAGAAAACCGCACACACCAGCCCTTGAAAAACTCGAAATATAATTTTATGTTACGAGTATAATTACCACTCAAATTGTATTATTTATCTTTTAGAAACAAATTATAAATATATCGTCAATTTTTTAAAATCATTTATTTTAGTCTATAGCTACCGTTTTAAGTAATAAAATAAATTAAATAAAAAAATCTGTTTCGTCTTGTTTGTTTATCAATGTATCCTATAATTTGAAAAAAAAATATTTAGTAAAATATGTAACAAATCTATCAACTGGGAAAATCAACAAAAACATGATGGATTATATAAAAGTATTGTATGAGAAATAAAGAAAATAGTTATCAGTTAAAGGACTTGTCGGTGCGTCTCATCGAGACTTCTGCAGCTTGGGTACGATGGTGATAGCGCGCGTAATGCCCCGCGGTCCTTTGTCAAACTGTCAACATTGACAACGCCAGAGGGCGAGCAAGCCTTTGCGCGGGGCCCTCGCGCAATCAAAGTGAAGTTTCAGCGTCAGCCGAGTGGCGCGCCGCGCGAGTTTGTCGCCGTCGAGCTGCTGACAGCAGAGTGCAAAGAATAACGCCCATTAATATAAAAATATCGAAGTGTTACTTTCCGTTTTGTTGACATAAACAAGGATGGAATTACATCTAAAGAAGCTAATTCTAATTAACTTTCTGCTAATGAGAGTAAGTCTCCGGTTGAACGTGGAAACGCCGCCGTCTGGACTTCCTCTGCTCCATATTTTTTAGGGTTCCGTTCCCAAAGAAAAAACGGGACCCTATTACTAAGGCTCCGCTGTCCGTCCGTCCGTCTGTCCGTCTGTCTGTCATCAGGCTGTATCTCATGAACCGTGATAGTTAGACAGTTGAAATTTTCGCAGATGATGTATTTATTTGTGCCCTATAACAACAAATACTAAAAATAAATATTTAAGGGGCTCCCATACAAAAAACGTGGCGTAAGTATCACCGCAGATGCAGTTAAGTTAAATAGAAAAGCAGTACTCGTATAGAATAAAATGAAAAATAATAATAAATCTAAAATTACAAAAATGTTATTACCCCCAAAATTCATCGCTTTTAACTCTTAAATGGCTGAACAAATTTTGATCAAATATATCTAAGAACTATTTCCGTGTATTCCCAGCAGTCCCATATACGTTTCATTGAAAATGATTCAGCGCTTTTAAAAAAATTAACATAAACAAAAAATACTTACAAAACGTCATTCTAAAATTACGTTGTCTATAACTGAACGACATTTTCGTAAAAACTGAATTCGTTCGTGGTTATTATAGGCATTGTATTGGCATTGAAGCGCTCGTAGCCCAGTGCGTCTCACTGATCTCAACCGATCAGTGAGGTTAAGCAACGCACACAGAGGCAGGGAATCTGATGGGTGACCAAAGTGGCAATTTATCACGAGCGTTTCCGTGCTTTGGAGGGCACGTTAAGCTGTCGGTCCCGGCTGTTATCGATTGACAGTCGTTATAACCAAGTCAGAGGCCATTGTGCGGTTTGAAAACTCTTGACACCAGGGTTAGCCAAGTTCACCACATACTTGACTATACCTTCACGATAAGAAGAAGAATAGGCATTGTAGTCCGCGAGGGACCAAACCATATCCAAAGTCCTCTATTCCCCATTGCCACCACCTCGATCGCCACCACTGGTGGCAATACGGATTTTTTTTACTTAATGCCACCACTGGTGGCTATGAGGAATATTAATTATTTAATTAATATTTCCAAGAAGATTTAATACTAATTACAAAATAGGATCTCTTTGCATGTAACCTTTAACCACTAAGATAGATAAGTAATTTATTGACAAACGTCACACAAAGGGCATTTTCCTTTTAAGATTTCCTCATTAAGTTGAAAATTTTCATGTTTATCATAATTGTTATTTCTAATTATGGCTGAAAGTGAGTTAGTGCTCATTAAAAGGAGACACGGAACTATTTTCCTCCATGAAGGATACCAATATAACACTAAGAGGAAATTCGACAGTGGAATAACTGTGTGGGAGTGCGTTAACCGAAAAAAAAAGAAGTGTAAAGGACGTATCAAAACTAAAGTAAGCACACTTTTTACCCTCCACCTCTCTATTCCGGTTTATAAAAAGATCTGGTAATAAAATAATAATAATAAAAAAATATTTCTAAACTTTAAAAATATCAAATAAGAGCAGGTATTCTGAGATAGGAGACTTTTTCTCAAAGTTAAATAATTAATTCTTGCCTATTACAGATTAACCAGATTTTAAATTACAATCCACATAGCTGTGAACGCAATGATGCGAAAAACGAGATTGATCTGAATATATATAAATTGAAAAGAGAATTAACAACACAAAACTATCCTAATGTTCCCCAAACGTACAATAGCATGGTTGCTGAATTTGAAGATTCTGGATTAAATATAATTCAAGAAATCCCAAATTTTAATAGCATCAAAACATCACTTTACAAACACCGTAATGATACAGCCGAAGTTCCAAAACTTAAATGTAACATGGTCGAGGAAGTTAAAATTCCACCAAAATATGAAGGCTTTTTACTGGCAGATTACTTATTCAACGGCCAAAGAATTATAATATTTTGTACAGAGTACGCAAGGCAAATATTATGTGAAATCCACGACTTTCTAGCAGATGGAACATTCAAAAGTTGCCCATCACCCTTCGACGAGCTCTACACTATTCATGGAGATTTAGGCAGTTCCATCCATCACACTGGTATACAGCCATTACTGTATGCTCTTATGACCAGTCGAAGTTTGGAATCTTATGAAATTTTATTCACATTAATCAAAACTCGGGTGCCTGGCTGGAACCCAAAAACTTTCAAAACAGACTACGAAACAGCGGCAATGACGGCCATTGCGAATGTATTTCCTTCTGTAGTAGTTAAAGGATGCTATTATCACTACAATCGTGCTATATGGAAAAAAAGTGAGAAATTGGGAATTAAAAAATCGCAAGACCCTTTGCAAATAAGAGAAGTAGCACTAAGTGCCGTATTACCTTTGTTGCCAATATCAGATATTGAAAAGGGTTGGGAATATATAACTCGCTTTGAGAGTAATGTGCCTGAAATTATACAATTCAGAAAATACATGGAAAAACAATGGCTAAAAAAAGATTTTTTATCCGTTTGGTGCGTTTTTGGGGACAATCATCGTACGACAAATTTCTTAGAAGGTTGGCATTATAAAATAAACCAGGTATTGGGTAAAAACCCGAATTTGATGCACTTTTTGGGGAAGATAAGTAAAGATGCAGCCTATTACAAAGTAAGAAATGTGCAGCGTAAAAATAACATGAAACCAGCAACAAAACGGAGTAAAAAAACAATACTTAATAACGAATTTATACAACAGTGTCAACTTGAGTTCATAGAACAAAATCTACCAGTTGGTCAATTACTGGAGATGTTACGACATTAATGCAAAAACATATAAAAATATAATACGTTTGTTAGAACTGGCTTTTATTAAAATTCAACTGAAAACCCATATAAAAAATTAAAAATCTTCGTAAAACCCGTACATTTATATCCCTTTCGGTCACTTTTACAACTGTTTTATTTAACTTTGCCTATCTTTCTTCCAAAGTAACCCACCATCTTGGGTCGATACAATACTTAATAGTATTTTTTCTTAACCAGTTAAGAAAACTTAGTTATGAAAGTGCACCCATTAGTTTTAATCCACCAGTTAGTGGTGGTGGCGATCAGGAAGAATATTCCTCATGACCACCAGTGGTGGCAATTAGGCGGCAATAAAGAAATATATTCCTCATAGCCACCAGTGGTGGCATTAAGTAAAAAAAATCCGTATTGCCACCAGTGGTGGCGATCGAGGTGGTGGCAATGGGGAATAGAGGTCCAAAGTTTGTGTTTGCGTCTTAAGCATCTATACTAATATTATAAAGAGGAAAGATTTGTAGTTTTGGATGTATGTAACGTATAGGCCCCGAAACTACTGGACTGATTTCAAAAATTCTTTCACCATTAGGAAGCTACATTATTCCTGAATAACATATGACGGCCGGTTTGGTCGAGTGGTAGTGACGCTGCCTCTTGATCGGCGGGTCCTGAGTTCGATCCCCAGTCGGGGCAAACATTTGTGTAAAAAGCAGATGTTTGTTCTCGGGTCATGGGTGTTTGTGTTTGTCTTTATGTGTGTTCCAAGGGACCCACGACACAAGGGAAAACCTTAGTGTGGGCCTTTGAGTGTGTAGCGTTTATTATTATTATTATTATTATTATTTGCTACATAATTTTCTCGAATTCCCACGGGAACGAAGTCCCGAGCGGGATGCTAGTGTTGTATAAAACGAACGTTTATCACAAATTAGCCAAATCAACTTGACTCATAAAGATTAAATTTGGCAAGTAGGTAGTCTATAATTAGTAAATGGCCTCAAGAAAGAACACTTAATTGAATTGAATCAACAAAAATACATATGAAAGCAAAAGGTCACTTATTAAGTAAGTATAAACAAAATCTCAAAACCACTTGATTTATAAAATTTAGTAGGTAGATAGATTGTAGTTCAGGTCTCCTCCAGAGGACTTACCATTACACAATCCTGAAACTTTTGAAACTAGGAACAACTTAAAATTAATTCTATTTTTGACACTAGTTGATCTACTTTGTGCGAACTATTGTTGGGATTGATTTCGGTGCTTCATACGTTTTTAATGTGATCATTTATAATTTAACTAAGCTTAAATTCGTTTTTTAACCGATTTTGAAAAGAGGAGGAAATTCTTAGACCTTTGTCTACAGCGGTTAGCAAGGAAAGAAGCGAATCCCAGTATGATGCGACGCGGATCTGCTCTTAAGCAGACTACAGGTTTAATCAGCCAATTTTTTTTGTTCGAAATACTACGCCATTGATTTAAGGAATAGACACCCAGATCGAATTAATCTTAAATTGCAGTGCAATTTGTGGGCCTTTGAGTGTGTTGCGTTTATTATTATTCTGGAAACTAAAGCTGTACTACCATTTTGATCTCCCAACTAAATATCAAAGCAAACTGTGGGTACTTGAAGATGAAGATATGTCAGAAGACTGAGCGCAATTTTATTCACGAAAGAATGTTTGACTCAAGTTTTAGAAGCTTCGAAAACCTAGCAACGAAACTGAAGGCTTGATTCTGCATCAGGACCACGCATGCAAAACTACAGACTATTTGAGGGAAGTTAGAGGAAAATTACTGGGACGTACTCCTCAGAGACAGGCTGTTATTCTACTAACCAATGAGACGACATTACAACCAATACGTCCCAGGTGAACATTTTAACCGTTTAGGTGGTAAAATTCATAAAACCGCCCCGACCAGCAGTGCCACTGCCAATTGTACGTTAACTTCGCGGTAAGTTTGAACGTATTTACCAAAGCTAAACCGCTCACGTTTCCTTTGTGTTCAGCCCAGTAGAAACGTTGAATACAATAGAAACGTGAGCGATTTAGCTTTGGTAAACACGTTTAAACTTATCGCGGTCGGGTGTAGGTGGCATAATTTAGAACTATCAAAACCTAATACACTTGCTGACAGCTACCTTGACTGACGGCACCACCTCCAACATGTTAAGAGGATCGTCTCAGTGTTTTTTTCCCATACAAACGGCGTCAATGGATTCCATACCCTAAACGTCAACAGATCCCTGGGAAATTTTGGTATAGTATCAGGAACACCAGAAACTAGGTCCGAACGTTTTGATTTTTTTGATATTTTTAGTAGACAAAACGATATTTGAGACTAAAATTCAGCATTTTTCGCCAAAAAAATTATCAACATTTAAGAGGTGATTGTTGAAAAACTAAGAACAATTTTGGAAAAAACAAAACGTACGAACCTCGTTCATACGCTTATAAATCGATAGAGACTGAAAACGTACGATTTTATTAAGTTTTTAGGGTAGGAGTTAATTGACGCCTAAACTCTTAATTTTGGAAATAAAACTCGGCATTTCGCTGGAAAACTGCAATTGTCCCTTTCGCACAAGTATGAGGCGGGTGGTCGACATCGAGACAGCACGAAAAACAACTGAGACGCCAGTCCAAACTGAGACGCTCCTCTTAAGCTGCTCGGTAGTTTGCAACTTAACGTTCTATTAGCGATGGCGCTGTCGACCGGGCCGCTGTCATCAAGTGTACGAAGTTTCTATAGTTCTCAATTTCGCCACTTGAACTGATATCATTTTCCATGTTAAAAACGTATGAGACACTGACTTCAATCCCAACAAAAGTTCGCACAAAGTAAATAACTGTAGTGTCAAAAAGAAATTAATTTATGAAGATCCAAAAACATTCAGTAGCTCCCCCGAATGTTTTTGGAACTTCATAAATTTTCCTACATAATTTTCCTTTTTTTTGCGGACTACAATGCCTATTAGCAGATAACTACATACGAAAACGTCATTCAGTTATTTATATGACGTAATGGTTTGTACGTATTTTTTGTTTATTTTTTTAAAAGCGCTGCATCATTTTCGGTCAAATTAATATGGGACCACATCAGGAGTATACTCTTTCGAACAAAAGAAGAATTTTTAAAATCGGCTGACAGTTGGCGGAGATATCGCGTAACATACATACAAAAAAAACATACAGTCGAAATGAGAACCTCCTCCTTTTTGAAGTCGGTTGTAAATGGTCACCACTGTTAATCAAGCACCGTTGAGATGATATTGATTAGTGGAATAAACGCCCAGGCCTTGTGCCATATGACTTTCGAACTTTTCCCTTACTTTATGAACAATTAAAAGGATGAAAGTTTTTCAACCATGAAGAGCGTAAGAGGCATTTGAAGAAATATGCGGTAGTGTTATAAATATTTTCTCAAGCGAAGTATTTTGTACATGACTTGATTGTATGGCCATGTATACTAATGACTTCCAGAAAAGTCAATAATTCAAAAGTCAAAAATTCACACTCCTAATAGATAAAATATACTCAAATAAATTTTATCTAAATTAATTATGAGCTTTTAAAAGAATAAAAAAAAACATAAACACATTTGATGTTTTGATTTGTAGTGAACTGCTGATAGGTAATTTTGGAATTGAAGTCGGTTATTAACGATTACGTTTTTAACGTGGATAATTATGTCACTAATAAACCAATTTTGTGGCCAAAATATAAATCTTGATCCCAGTGTTAAATAAAACAATACCTACACCTAAGTATTTCTTTTCGCTGCCATTTTTTAACCCCCAGCAAAAAAGAGGGATGTTATAAGTTTTACACGAGTAAAAAGGAGACCTGAACTACACAGTCTGTCTGTGGCATCGTAACTCCTAAACGAATCGACCGGTTTCAATGAGTTTTTTTTGTTTCAAAGCTCACAAAACCGAGATGGTTCTTAAGTTGGTTTAGCCATTTAAGAGTTATTACGTAATTAACTGACCTGACACACGTTGTCCTGTCTTAAAATTTCTAATGTTCCGTTAAATTTTCTTGATTTCTTCTTTTATAAGAACCTTCTCCTGACAATAATAAACACAACAAAAAAGAATTCATCAGTTCACACGTGATGCGATGACCAAGGGAAATAGAGATTCATTTTTGTATAGATAGATTTTATATAGATAGATTTTTATATAGATAGATAAGATAGACATATATTGCAGTTAAAAACCCGTTTTTACTTACAACGCGTTTTCCCTTTTGTTGTTGTTTAATTTATCCCTAGTCCATACAACGATTTCAAAACATTATTAAGTTTTATTTTTATTTTAGTAAGGCAATGCAACATTTTTAATGTTAGAGTTATCATTTTTAGCCCTTAGAAGAGGAAGCTGCTCGGAGCTTCTTAGAACACTTTATTTCGAGAAAATCGCTGTCTACGGAGGGTATAAAAATTTCTAAACAGAAAATAATCCCACGCGGCCAGGTTAAGCCTGTAAGGTGGATATTTAATCTGCTGGAATCTGCAGTTTTGAAAAAAGACCTGTATGCAGTCTGTAAGGAGACAGCTTAGTTTAATACCCCCTTTCTTCCACCGGGCGTGCAGACGCACTGCGGGGTAACACCCTTACTTTGTTGAGATTCCTCGAATCTGTACTGGGCGCTTCTCTTCATCTTTTATATTGCGCACCACAAAGGAATGGAATTCTGTGCTTGAGTCGGTATTTACGGGCTCATATAACCCGAGTCTCTTAAAGTTCGAGTGAATAGGCATCTTCTGGGCGAGCTTGCTACATCCTCAACCTCACCTTTGTCCGTAAGCTACATTGTGGTCAAGAGCGAACCCATTCGTTATATAAAAAAAACTTAATTGGTGGAATCTATACCTTTAATTACGATCAGCCACAAGTAAATCTTTTTTCTCAGAAATGTCAAGTTAAGGAGTTTTCGTTTTTTTCCTACTTTGGCGCTACGCAACGTACCGCGAAACAGCGCACCGTGCGCGGTCTCCCCGCGATGCCCCACTGTCTGAAATCTATGTACAGTCAACAGCACATCAGGTTACCACAAACTGTTAAATTTCCCCAATGGATAGTAAACTCTAAAGCATGGAGATAAAATTGAAAATCGATTGAAGAAATTTGACAGTTTTGGATAGCATGATGTGCTGTTGTCCCTGTACATAACTGGTTTTCGTGTTTTAGGCTGTTATTATTTTTTTGAATGCAAAATGTATTGTATTAGAATAAATAATTAAGATTTGAAGCAGAAAATATTTAAACACTTGAAAAAAAACCAGGAAATTTTTCGAAGGAAAATTTCACTGGAAAATCATTCAGGATGATTGTTTGTATTTAGGGTTTCAGTTTTTGCTAAGCTGTCCCTAACACCCTGTATGTACTGTACACCTTTTGAAAAGGACCCGCCACGGCGCACGGAGAGGCTACGCACGTGGGTTAAGCTTCGCTTTGCAAGAAAATGTATGTGGTTGTGTCCACTGCGGCCCAAGACCACGCTACGCATGAAATGACGTCATTGATACACGCGTGGCTTGCTGGAATATATTGCCCACGTAGCTCAACGCCATACACGGGAGCATTTTCGCTGCGGTGAATATCTACTCAGTGAGTTTGACATTAAGGCTCAAATTATTTTGATCTAATCTACACAGCTAAAATCGTGGGTTTCAATTCGTGTATGGCGTGTACTGCAGTGAAAACGTAGACATACGTCGACAAACAAATGAATCCACGCAGCTAAAATGCGCCGCGTGGCCGTACACATCCTGCGCCGCGGTCGGTCTGCGCCCTGAAAGAGCTTGAAGTTCACCATGTGCACATACGACTGAAAAAAACCACGTACTTTGTATAGTCAAGTGTTTATCTATGTATCCAAAGAATCTTTTCATAAATAGAGATTCAAAGAATCTTTTCATAAATTTTGGAAAATAGGTGAGCCCAGTAGACCAAAAGTCGAGCGAGTTAGTTTCCTTAAGGCCAGGAAGTAAAAATTGAAAATATTAAAAAAGTGACTGGTGGTAAGTCCACAGTAAAACAACTAGCATTTAGATGAGTTTATCTCATCATTTGGTCGAATGGTAGCGACGCCGCCTCTTGATCGACAGGTCCTGGGTCCGATTCCCAGTCGGGGCAAACATTTGTGTAAAAGGCAGATATTTGTTCTCGGGTCATGGGTGTTTGTGTTTGTCTTTATGTTGGTCCCAATGGAGCCACGACACAAGGGAAAACCTTAATGTGGGCCTTTGAGTGTGTAGCGTTTATTTATTATTTATTTGTTAGTAGGGAGTGAGGTGAAGGCAAATACATCCTCCTCACTTATATATTTTATTCCATCAAATTGACAATTATTTATTTATTGAAAACTATTAGTACTTTACGATAATCCTAGCAACTAAAATATAGTCCTACAAAACTGCCAAATTTCAAACGAAGAATACGCTTTGTTTCACGCAAAGTTTTTAACAAAAAAAAGTGCGACGCGGTTTCCGTAGTATTTTACCCGAAATTAGCACAGGGCTTTCTAAGCTGCAAACTTGGATTTACGATACGATAGTGGACCTAACAACATATAAAAAATCAGAACTATTTTAGCAGTTACCTTACGAATTTAATACCTATAAGTGAAGTGCGTGAAATTTTGCCTGCGCAGCTTTTGTGGGCTGGGGTGGGCAGGGGCGGTCGGTGCAGCCAATGTTCATATTCGAGTTCTGCTCGCCGCGTTAAGGCGTCCACGTTATAAAGTTAAGCGCATGAATTTGCTCCGGAAAGTTTTGCTAAGTGAAACAAAAGTGATTATGGTTGTGCCGTGGTCTTAAAAGTCTCTATTTACAGTTTTAGAACATATCACATATCTATTTACATTATTACACATCAAAATACGTCAACAAATAGTTTTAAAGTGAAACTTTTATTGTGTCGTTTATTGTTGTTTCGCGTTGTGAAGATTTTAAAGTGAAATTATTATACTAGTGATTTACTAGTGAAATACCTAGTGTTTTAGAAGATTATAAAGTGAAATACGTAGTGTTATAACCGAGTAGTTGAAGTCAGTGAAAAAGGTTATTGTGATCATCCAACAAAATGAAGTCTTTTCATAGCGACTCGACAAGAAAAACCGCAGAAATGGCGCAGTTTGTCATCCCACCTGGAGGTAGGAGACCTCAGGGACCCTCGGAAGCTAGTTGCCGTAAGTTGCTCACAGTACAGTTACTTTAGTAGATACTAGCTTTTTCCCGCGGCTTCGCTCGCGCTAAGAACTCTTTTACTCACCCATTTCATTCTTGACCCCCAAGATTATGATTTTCGAAAAATCGCGAAACACGTGGCAGTTTATTTGCTTCAAGGTATATTTCGACGAAGTTTCGTGTCAAAATATGAAAAAAAGAGTTTTCTCCATAAAAACTTTGAACCCCCATTTCACCCCATAGGGGTTGAATTTCGAAAAACCCTTTGTTAGTGCTTACCTACGTCATAAAAGACATATTCTTGCCAAATTTCAGCTTTCTAGATGTAAAGGTTTGGGCTTGGCATTGATGAGTCAGTGAAACAGGACCTCCAATTTTATATGTAAGATTTATTATTTAATTTTGTCTAGCTAATTGCTCCGAATATGGTTGACCTTGACCCTAGAAAATGGTAATTTCGAGTACCATACCAGTAGAGTAAATAACTACCTTCTACTGTTTTTTTTTGTTAAGGTGTTGGGTCTAAGCAAGCCTCTAGAGTACAAGAAGGAGTTTTATTTTCATGAAGGAACGCAGTGTGAAAAGATAATTCAATTTTTATTTTTTAAATTTTGGTCATCATCATCATCATCATCATGTCATCCTGTTGCAGTCCACTGCTGAACATTAATTTAATTGCAACTTTTGGTTATTTATTTTTAATAGAAAACATTTCAATTTTTTTTACTCAGCCATACGGAGATTGAAAAAAAACTACTTTGGATTTTATTTACTGATGACGCTTATATTTGCGCTTGCGTCATTACAAAATTACTTTTCCACTATTAATAAAATAAATCCTGCAATAATTAACTGAATGTATTGAAGCCTTCACACATTTTTTTTATTTGGATTTCACAATGATTAAATGAATCTGAAAGCTTAAATTACGTAACATATTGTTTTCGAAATATGGAGATTTCATTTATAAATACCCTCCCGCACTGGTGTTGCTTTTAGACGTAACGTTACGACCTTTACTGAAAACAATTAAGATTATTTATTAAGGTGGCACTTCACTTAGCATTGCGTATTCGCGTATTTGCTGTATTCGGCCAAAAATACCATGTGTGGAGGATTTATTCGTCTATATTTACCATATTTGCGCAAATATGACAAACACACAAATAGGCAAATACGCCGATCCGTTCGCTTGTCGGTCTTTGGTCACACATCAAAGGACGCAATATGATTATTAGACCTTATTTGCTGTTGGCATCCCAAGTGAGGACGTCGTGTTTGTACTGTATTACGTACAAATATTAAGCAACGTACACAGAGGTAGGGAACCTGATGGGTGACCAAAAGTGGCAATTCATCACGAGCGTTTCCGTGCTTCGGAGGGCACGTTAAGCTGGCGGTCCCGGCTGTTGTCGATTGATTACAGTCGTGAAAACCAAGTCAGAGGCCATTTGGCGGTTTAAAAACTCTGACACCAGGGTTAGACAAGTTCGCCACACACTTGACTATACCTCAGGCGCGGTCCGAAGGGGGGGGTCACAGGGGACATGACCCCCCCCAAAATCTAAGGTCAAATTGAAAAATCTCAAAAATTTGCCAAATAATAAAAGGAAATTTCTAGCTATCCCCTAACCGCAATAAATTTATAGTTTGCTGACATCTAGTGGTGTTTTTATGAACTACGTACGATGGCCAAAATAACTTGGAAATGACATCTAGTTTAGAAACAAGGAACCGAACTACGTAGTTTTGGTAATCCTAGCAAAATCGATATGCGTCGTTATGATAAAGATTGTATAACAATATTCTAATAATGTAATTTGTCGGTTTATTGTAAAGATTCAAGATAAAGGCTGTCTACTTAGTTGTGAATTGGGTGAGTGACCCCCTCCAAAATTTCTGGCTGCGACCGCGCCTGCTATACCTACACGATAAGAAATTACATATACGAGTAAGACGTGCACATTCAGCAGACTGAATACGTAACTATGATTAATCCGATCAAGTTTCCCTGGTAACATATCTGTAATGATAATATCTGCCGAATCTTGGATCATGATCAAGCGTACCAACGAGAAATGGGACTAATCGCTAGGAGAAGAAGATTAGTAAAGCTGTGAGCTTACTGTTTAGGATTCGATCTCCAGATTCTTTTTAGTATTTCTCGGGTCTCGGTAAAATAAATTAGCAGCGGTATGGTCTTATTTCATATGGTCTTAATTGTATCATTTGTTACATTAAATGCGCAATTCGTTGCTTCTTAATAAATAATCGATATTTTTTTCTGTGCTACTCTGACATTTTGCCCGATAACACTAAAATTAAAATTTTTGAATCACTCCCGACATTCGATTGCTTATAACTTTTAAACAGCTGAACAGATTTTCATGAAACATAGCTAAGAACACGCGGGATAAAATTATCTATGACACAAAAAAAAACTAAACGAAAATCGCTTCATCCGTTTGGGACATAGACATAAAAAAATAAGTTTGGGAGCTACGATACCAAAGACAGATACATAGATACACAGACAGACACGTTAAACTTATAACACCCCTCTTTTTTGCGTCGGGGGTTAAAAACTGAATTGAATGGTGAATTGTTACCAGTTGTCAAATGTGTATAATAAATTAATAAATCTAAAACTGAAAATGCTTTATAACCTCCGATATTTAGGGCATTACCACAAAAAAAAATTTAGACAATATTTAAGAATGGCTGTATGGACATAGATTCCTTTGCCTTTCCCGAAAGTGATAAATTAAACAACAACAAAATGACATTAATCGGTTTAGTGGTGTTTTGTGGTAAATCAGTTTCTGCTTATAACTTTTAAATGGCTGAACCAATTTTGATAAAATACAGCTAAGAACCATTTTGATTACGTCAGCTTTCAAACAAAACAAAACCACATCGAAATTGGTCTATTCATTTCGCTACGCTACGATGCCCCAGACAGACACACAGACATACGAATACACAAATACTTACACACGGTGTTATACCCCTCTTTTTTTCAGGGGTGAAAAATAAACTAGATCAAATTCCATACCTATTTTCTATTCGACGACATCAATTTTAGACCGTCCTACCGCGTATTATGCGAGTTGCTACATTCGTGGCCATTTTACACTAACTCATATTACCATCACAAAAAAAAGATCTGCAACTACGAATATCTACGTTTGAAAGCGTTCTATTAATTAATCCATAAATAAAGTGAATTTATTAATGAAAATCTTGTTTGACGCTAGTTTTTTTATTTATCATAGTATAATGATAATTTTGACTATTTTAATCAATAATGATACCATGTTATGGTGGCATGTGAATAACTATAGTATAATCCATATTAAAACAAAGTCGGGCTTGTTCGAACACTTATAACTCGGGAACGGCTTGACCGATTTTGATAAAATTTGGCAAGGAGGTAGCTGATACCCTTAATTAACAAAAAAAAATTTGTTTTCCCAAATTTTCCTAAATTCCCACGGAAACGAAGTCCCGGACGGGAAGATAGTAATATGTATAGGTAAATATCATTCATTCATAATTTTTTGTTGATCATTAACTCCATTTAAATTCAGCGTTTCAAATCTGAAGTTCGTTTTAAGTTTCAAGGTTTTGTTTTCATTAAATCTAAAACAAAACTTTTAAAAATTAAGTTTAATGTCAACTTGTAGATGAATTTTGAAAGTGAATCAGTAGCAATTATTTCTTTTTTTTTAAGTTTTTTTGAACACCTTGTGTTTTAAAAATCTGATTTTTTTTCCAGGATGTCCCTATCATGGTAAACTAATAAACACCACAAAAAAAAACTGGAAAGAATATCCTGAAAATCGAAAAATTCTAAAAAAGGAAGTCTGTTGGAGGTGTCTACAGAACTATGATGAATCATACGAACAAGAAGCTCGTTTCGTTTGGCAAAAAAAAAAACAAGAGCTACTGAATAATCTAGGGTACGTTACTAAATTATCTTACACATTTACTTAGCAAATTAGTCCAGTTAGCGATTACTTTTCTAATGCTCTAGATTTGTGAGTTCGATTCACAACCAACACAAATATTATTTGAACATCATGTTTTTCAATGATTTTTAAGTATTTGTTGAGAGTCTAGGTGTTCATACTAAATGTCAATGGTTACCTACATAGAAAAATAAAACTCTTTTGAATAATAACTTTAGAGTGAATAAGAGTCTTTTATAAGCTTGCTGCATCTTCGACCACATCATCGTTCTTGAGCTTTTGCGGTCAAGAAGTGTAATCTTAAGTTAAGTATTTTCTTAATCTTAAGTTAAGAAACCAAAAAAATCTGATTTTATTTACAAAACTTCATCATGCTGGACTGGGTGTAAAAGAAAAACAGAATGTGCCAGCTGCCTGCTCCTCACAGGCATACTGTAAAAGACAGTAAGTGGGACGCGAGGATTTTGCTGAATTGTGGGCGAGGGGCTGACTACCTCTCACCATACATCATATTTCATCTTATAAATTTATAATTTTATGTCAAACGTGGCATCAAGTGGTTTTAAAATCACCTGCCCATATGTATATGTATAATTTTTAAGGCATATAATTTTGGAGGATAAGCTGCTGCAAAAAACAATCTGTCAGCGACAAAAAAAAAAAACTTACGACTATTATTGACGACAAAACTGCAGCTTCATAAAAATCGAAAAGTGGTTGCTAGATAACGGTAGCAAAGATATTAACGAGGCAGCAAAAACCATAAATGGGCCGCTAAAAAAATGACTTGGCGATTATTATCAATATAATATAACTGGGTGGTATAAAAATATTTTTGGGTTTAAAATGGCACAAAGCAAGAAAAGGGTAAAACAAAAATGCCGCGTTTGACATAAATTCAGAGGGTTATAAGATGAAATACAATGTGAGTGATGAGAGGTTGTCAGCCATTCGCCCACAATAAGCAAAATCCTTGCGTCCAACTTACTGTCTTTTACAGTATGCCTGGGAAGAGCAGGCAGCTGGAAAATTCCATGTTTTTCTTTTACTCCCAGTCCAGCATGATAAAGTATTGTAAAAAAAATCAGAGTTTTGGTTTCGCGTAAAAAACAGATGAAAGAATAACTTCGAAACACGTCCCAAATTCTTGATAAGTTAACATTTTTATAATCATTGAAAAAATGTTTCTTACAGTTGTTTAAGATTAAATAAATTTAGCTTTCATTCGATGTATGTATTAAGAAAGCAAATTAATGAATTCGTCCATCAATGAAATCACAGACATAGACCTATTTGCATGTAAATGTGCAAAAATATTGGAAGAAATTTACAAACATTGCAATAATTAATTTAAGTTTACACTTCTTGTTTCCTGTTTAGTTATTAGGTTAGTTTGTAAGACTAAGCATTCTGATCAAAAACTACATCTTATATATATATATATATATATATATATATAAATAAAAATGAATTGCTGTTCGTTAGTCTGCATAAAACTCGAGAATGGCTGAACCGATTTGGCTAATTTTCGTGGAAGTCCAGGGAAGGTTTAAAAGGTGAGGAAATATGGAAAAAGGCGTTACAAAGTATGGCGGGTCAGCTAGTGTTTAATAAAAACGGTAGCTTTGAAATCAGCTATTAATCAAGTAAGCTATATTTGAGAAAAAATCCTATGTATTAATGTAATTTAAAATACATACCTACCTGTAGTTTGGTATAATTCTAAAAATACTAAAAAATAATGAAATAGAACCATCATTCAAATAAATTATGAATACAAAAAAGTTTTGCGAAAAGATAGGTAACTTCATTAGAATAGAATAGAATAAATGTTTATTTCCACACCACAAATTACAGAAAAATAATAAATTTATACATAGGTACCTTATTAAACCTATTTTCTATATTAGTAGCTCAATGATTAATCTAATTAATTTTTTGTCAACAGCATGGATGCGGTTACTCAACCGGTACAAATATTTCCTATTGATTCAGGAGCACATTGTCCTGCTGAAAAACATTTGCCCAAAGAACGGCAAATTATGGAAGAGGTGAACCTCCCCCCGCGTGACAACTTGGCCCAGCCAAGACCACCCCAAATAGAGCCTATAATGATGGAGGTGGAGTTACCTCAACAAATTAGGCACTGACCTCGTTCAGATCCACCATCGTCACTAATGTATCTATTACATTAATTATAAAATTTCTCGTTATCTAAAAAAATTTGACGCTATAAAGAGTAGATGATTTAACTAGCAAGTCAGAAATATAGTGTTTAATGTGAACTTAGTTTAACGCTATTGTATTTAATATATCAGGTTATCAAACAACATTTTTAAAACTAATGTGTGAGCTGTTATGAGAAAATACTTAACTTGTTTTTATAGTAAGAGTATTTTTTGTTTTTTAAAATAGGTTCCCCGAAATTCCACCTGGGAGTTGAGATATTTTACAAATCATTGTGTTGCGTAATGTGTGTAATGTAAAAAAAATTTAAAATATTTTAGTATAGTACTTTTATTGTTCGAAAATAGAGGTATTATGGCTGTGGAGTCTTTGTAAGTAATTAAGAGTAAGAAAATGTTGAATAATATACTAAGAAAAATATTTGATGCTTTAGAGAGTAGTTGATTTGACTAGCAAGTCAAAATATGGTGTTACAACTGTACGTAGTTTAACGCTGTTCTAAGAAATTAACGAACTTATTTTAACATTAAGAGTGAATTTTGTTTTTGCAAATGGGTTTTCCAAAATTCCCACGGGAACTTGAGATAATTTACAAATAATTGTGTTACGTAATATGTGAAATTATGTTGTGTAATGTAAAAAAAAATTAGTGCTCAGAAATAGGAGCTATTGAACACGTCCAGATCCATCGTCCTGTCATGATTGTCATTAATGTATCTATTATATTAATTATAAGGTATCTCGTTATCTAAAAAATACTGCTTTAAATGAAATGCCTTTCATTTAAAGCAGTTTTAATCATTAATTTAAAAATCAAACTATGCAATACAATAATCATATCATGAATGTGTGTTATGTACAACACGGTTTTATGGGAGAGAGCAATATCATTGTAATATTTTTGTAATAATTAAATCAATCATAATTGTATCAAAAGCCAGTTCAACCCCGGCGTTATTATAATCTTCTTGAATAACGCTCAAGAAGATCATGATAACGCCGGGGTTGAACTTAAACAAAAGAAGAAGAGACAGCTAAAAAGGCTGCCCGCGCTAAGACAGAGCTTTTAAAATGCGGCTGCAAACCAACGTATACCAACGTGTACCGTGTACCATGTACATGTTTCCATTATTTCGGTACTTTGTTTGAATGCCTTCAACGATCCGATATATCGGCCAAAGTACTTCCATCCTAGACAATGTAGTTTGTCTGTCCTGCTCTAAAACCTACCAGTTTATGGGCAACGTCAGGGTATGTATATTACCTCGAGTTAGATGCGAGCGAAGCCGTGGGCAAAAGCTAGTCTGATGATAAAAATGGAATGTGATAATAATTATGTAGTATTTTAACAAGAGTAACCTAATGAATATTATCTTGTAATAAGATTTTTAGCAAAAGAAACTAAACAGCTTTTTAACATTTTTATTTGTTTTTAATCATTAATTAATGAAGTTTATAATTTTATTTTGCAAAAGTTTTGATAGCCTGATGACAAAAATTTAAGGTAAAAAAAGGTTGAAGCTTTGAGTAAAGTAAAAGATATATTTTTAAAATAAAATATTGGTGTATAAAGTCTATATTCTAAAATAAAAATAGTATATTTTGTTACCTAAAGCTTGTTCCATGAAACACCCGAAATAGAGAATGTAATGATGGATGTGGAGTTACCTCAACAAATTAGGCACTGACCTCGTTCAGATCCACCATCGTCATTAATGTATCTATTATATTAATTATAAAACTTCTCGTTATCTAAAAAATACTCCTTTAAATGAAAGGCATTTCCTTTAAAGCAGTATTTTTTGATACTTTACGATAAATTTAATAGATTTAATCATTAATTTAAAAATCAAACTATGCAATACAATAATCATATCATGAATGTGTGTTATGTACAACATGGTTTTATGGGAGAGAGCAATAAAATTGTAATATTTTTGTAATAATTAAATCAATCATAATAGTATCAAAAGACAGTTCAACCCCGGCGTTATTATAATCTTCTTGAATAACGCTCAAGAAGATCATGATAACGCCGGGGTTGAACTTAAACAAAAGAAGAAGAGACAGCTAAAAAGGCTGCCCGCGCTAAGACAGAGCTTTTAAAATGCGGCTGCAAACCAACGTATACCAACGTGTACCGTGTACCATGTACATGTTTCCATTATTTCGGTACTTTGTTTGAATGCCTTTAACGATCCGATATATCGGCCAAAGTACTTCCATCCTAGACAATGTAGTTTGTCTGTCCTGCTCTAAAACCTACCAGTTTATGGGCAACGTCAGGGTATGTATATTACCTCGAGTTAGATGCGAGCGAAGCCGTGGGCAAAAGCTAGTCTGATGATAAAAATGGAATGTGATAATAATTATGTAGTATTTTAACAAGAGTAACCTAATGAATATTATCTTGTAATAAGATTTTTAGCAAAAGAAACTAAACAGCTTTTTAACATTTTTATTTGTTTTTAATCATTAATTAATGAAGTTTATAATTTTATTTTGCAAAAGTTTTGATAGCCTGATGACAAAAATTTAAGGTAAAAAAAGGTTGAAGCTTTGAGTAAAGTAAAAGATATATTTTTAAAATAAAATATTGGTGTATAAAGTCTATATTCTAAAATAAAAATAGTATATTTTGTTACCTAAAGCTTGTTCCATGAAACACCCGAAATAGAGAATGTAATGATGGATGTGGAGTTACCTCAACAAATTAGGCACTGACCTCGTTCAGATCCACCATCGTCATTAATGTATCTATTATATTAATTATAAAACTTCTGGTTATCTAAAAAATACTCCTTTAAATGAAAGGCATTTCCTTTAAAGCAGTATTTTTTGATACTTTACAATTAATTTAATAGATTTAATCATTAATTTAAAAATCAAACTATGCAATACAATAATCATATCATGAATGTGTGTTATGTACAACACGGTTTTACGGGAGAGAGCAATAAAATTGTAATATTTTTGTAATAATTAAATCAATCATAATAGTATCAAAAGACAGTTCAACCCCGGCGTTATCATAATCTTCTTGAATAAAGCTCAAGAAGATCATGATAATGCCGGGGTTAAACTTAAACAAAAGAAGAAGAGACAGTTAAAAAGGCTGCCCGCGCTAAGACAGAGCTTTTAAAATGCGGCTGCAAACCAACGTGTACCATGTTTGGCAAATATTTCCATTATTTCGGTACTTTGTTTGAATGCCTTCAACGATCCGATTATTAACGAACGATAATAAATTACGCCGGTTAATATGGGCTTAAAGATAAATATAATATATTGACACAAACAATAGGAATAAATTAATAACAATCAATCCGTCAATCTGATAGAAAAGAAACAAAAAACAAACACTAGAATTTAGAAAAGTACATAGGTCCGAAAAGGTCCCTAACATGCTCCACTTTTTTAAAAAAGAAGGCCTACTACATCTGAGGAACCAGTTTCTTTACAGGTCTCTTCAAAGTCCCGGCTAAAGTCTGGACGTCTGCCACTCTCACAACGCCATCAGAACCCGGATAAACTTTCGTTACCCTGCCACGTGGCCAACTACCTCGAGGAAGCTGATCGTCTACAACTACCACCACGTCTCCTTCTTTTAAGCTAGCACCCCTGTGCCTCCTCCACGTCGAGGTGCTAAGGTGGGCAGATATTCTTTAACCCACCGAGACCAAAAGTAATCAGTGAGTCTGACAGCCCTTCGCCACTTATCCCTACCAAGCATATCTCCGTCAGTTAATTTCGCGGGGATTGGTCTTCCCGAAGAAGAACCAAGTATAAAATGAAAGGGTGTTAACGCTTCCTCGCAATCTGGCTCAGCCGGAACATGCGTCAGTGGACGAGAATTCACCAAACCTTCCGCTTCCATTAAAAATGTTTGTAGTACTTCATCCGATGGAGATCGTTCTCTAAGAGTCACCTTTAATGCTGTCTTCACCGTTCTCACCAATCTTTCCCACGCACCACCCATAAAGGGGGCTGATGGTGGTATAAAACGCCACGATATCCTTTCATTCGCTGCAAACGTCGCGATATCTTCCACATATAGACTTCTTAGCACTCTATCGACGCCAACAAAAGCGGTCCCGTTATCGGACCACACTTCAGCTGGTGTCCCACGGCGAGCAATGAAACGCCGAAGGCTCATGATAGCAGCGTCGGTCGAAAGGCTGTAAACGACTTCTAGGTGTACTGCACGCGTGACAAGACATGTATACAGGGCCACGTAACGCTTCTCTTTCCTTCTCCCGACCGAAACCTGAAGAGGGCCGAAGCAATCTAAACCCACAAACGTGAACGGTCTATGATGATGAGCCAAGCGAGCTGCTGGAAGGTCTCCCGTCGGTGGATTCACGGGTTTGGCTCGTTTTAAGCGACATAGTTGGCAGTTGTGAGCTACAGACCGAACGGCGCTGCGGAGATTTATAATCCAGTAATCCTGACGCATTTCGTTCACGACGGTCTCTGTATTTGCGTGCGCTGCTCTTTTGTGATAGTGTTGAAGAAGCAGTTGAACAGCTGGGTGTTTAGGGTCCAAAATGACGGGGCTCTTCATATTGTACTTAACTCCCTGCACTCGGTTGATTCTTCCTCCTAGTCTCAGTAAATTTTTGTCGTCGATAGTGGGAGATAAATTGTAAAGGCGGCTAGTACGTGGCAAGGGTCTTTTATTGATGAGGCAGATAATTTCATCCGGAAATGAGTCCAGCTGAGTTCGGCGCAGTATGTGAAGTTCAGCCAAATCGAGATCTTCAACAGTTACATCTTTAGCCGTATTTTCGCGTCTTAACAATTTTAAAAATTTATGGGCTTTAGCTGTGGCTCTTATTAGTCTTATCCAGGAGCTTAGACGTTCAGGATTAACTACTAATGGAATGGGTAATGATTGCAAAGTAATAAGATGGCAATGGTCGCGCATGGATGGTTTCTTCTCTAAATTACTGCAAGCACTAACGGCCTTATCTAAGGGTGATAATGAAGGCCACTCTTTCTTTGACAAGAGCAAGAACTCGGGACCAACGATCCAACGAGAGTCTTGAGTGAGTACAATACGCTTGACGCGAGTTGCATCATCTGCGACATTTTCTGCAGTAGGAACGCACCTCCACTGTTCTACGTCAGAAATCTCAAGAATCTCGCCAATCCGATGGGCAACAAATGGTTTGAATGAGCGCGCATCACTACGGAGCCATTCCAAAACATTCCGAGAATCTGTCCAAAAGATGATTTTATCGGCTTTGTTGTGGTGCGATTCTTTAATGAATGAAGCGAAACGAGCGGCTATTAACGCTGCTTGCAATTCTAAGCGTGGAATCGATGCAGGTTTTAATGGAGCGACTCTACTCTTACTACCAATAAGGGCAAGTGTGACCACACCATCAGCGGAAGTAAATCGCCAGTAGGCTACCGCTGCATATGCCGACTCACTTGCATCGCAAAACAAGTGAAGCTCACGATTTACGACTACGGACTCGTTCAAGCGATAAGATCGCGGTAAATGTAACTGGGACGTTAGCTTCAAATCTTGGAACCACTCGTTCCACATTTTTAAATCAGCTTGAACGAATTCGTCATCCCATGATATACCTTGTCTCCAAATAGACTGAAACATGATGCGTCCCCTCGACACGATCGGGCCTAAAATACCTAACGGGTCGTAAATGCGCATTAACCGAGACAACGCATCACGTTTGGTTAGTCGATTTAGAGGTACGGAGTCGTCAATACCGTGACTAAAGCTGATGATGTCCGGACGGGGTTTCCAGATTAAGCCTAGAACTCTAGAAACCTCGTCGCCCTTTCCTAAATTGACGTCATTCAACTTCTGAGAAATCAATTCAGGGGGAACCAAAGTGAGAGCTTTAGGATCGTTTGAGATCCAGTCGCGCATTTCATAACCTCCCTTTCTGTTTAGCTCTACGATGTCGCGGGCCAGTTGAGCGGCCTCGTCTGCACTACTCAAAGATCCTATATAGTCGTCCATGTAGACATTGGTGATCGTTGCATGCGCAGCTTCAGGATACTCATCTGACAGTTCAGTCGCGTTTAAATTTTTAACATATAAAGCCGTACAGGGACTGGAACATGCTCCGAACATCATTGATGACATGCGATACAGTTTAATTTCCTCGGTGGGATGATCGCGCCAGAGAAATCGCTGTGCATCACGATCAGCAGGTCTTATACGGACTTGAGGAAACATTTCGCGAATATCGGCTGTCAGAGCTACAGCGTTTTCCCTAAAACGCATTAATATCGCGAGTAATGGCTGCAACAGATCGGGTCCAGACACGAGAAGAGTGTTTAGACTAATGCCCTCGCATTTGGCGGCCGCATCGTGAACTACTCTTAATTTACCTGGTTTGTGTGGGTGGGTTACACCGAAATGAGGGAGATACCAGATAATTCCGATAGGGGGCGCTAAACATTGTTCCGCGTATTTCTTCTCGAACATGGCATGAATGTTCTTCTTATATAAATCGGCGTACTCAGGATTAGTTTTCATTTTTTTTTCGAGAGACAAAAATCGAGAGAGGGCTAGTTTGAAACTATTCGGTACATATGTAATATTAGGAGACCAGAGAAGTCCGGCTTCGAAATGTCCGTCAGGCAACCTGCGTACGGTGTCCTCCAAAATTTTTAAAGCATGCGTATCAGAAACACCGCGATGATCTTTCTTCACAATTCCTATACTGTCTAATTTATAGTAATCTTTGATAGTAGATTCAATCGAGAACTCATCTTCGCGTGTAAAAGAAACATCAGCGTGGTGTAAAAAATCAACTCGGGATGTTTTGCCTGACACGAAACCATACAAAACCCACCCTAAAGCGGTACGAATTGCAACAGGTTGATTTTTCCTACCAGCGCGAGTGACTGACGCCAATGTTAAGTGCCAGTTATCCACTCCAATAATTATCATTGGTTGTGCCGCTTCACAACAAAGTAAATCGCTTATGTCAGATAAATAGCTGTATTTAGAAACCTCCTCACTATCTATTGCGCTTCTACAGTTAACACCTAAACCTTCAATAGAGCGCGCGCCACGAATAAGAAAAGTTTCCGCGCAGTTTCGGCCCCTAATTTTGAAATCTACGTGTGCCACGTTGCAGTTCCGATATAAACCACCAACGCAATCAATCCTAACTTTTTTATTCGGACCTTCAGCACCTATGCGTTTTGAAATTTCGGAATCAATAAATGTTGCTGTGCACCCGTCGTCCAGCAGAGCGTAGGTATTGACTGTACCTAATGGTCCCGATACTTGAACCGCAACTACTTTAAGTAACGGCCGAATTGATGACGAACTTGGTGATGCAGCAGCTGCATGAGCAGCCAATTCGACCTGACAATCATCTTGAGAAGTTTTAGTTTCTTCACTCGTCGGAAGCGAAAAACCCTGAGCAGACTCAGACTCGGAGTCGGAAGAAAAACTTTCTAAATCTGCGTGAGCTAACATGTTTCGTTCCGAGTTCAAGTCATGCAGTAAAGCGTGATGCTTGTACGTACAACCTCCCACGCTACAGGGTAATTTTACTTTGCAGAGGTTGAATCTATGCGGTCTATTTTGTAAACATCTATGGCAAACTTTATTCTTTTTGACCCACTGCCATCTGTCAGACACTGACAGTGCCAAAAATTTGTCACATTTGTTTACATCGTGGAATTTTGAACAAAATATGCATTTATTTACAGATTTATTCAGGTTATTATTATTTAACGGATGCTCGTCAGTAGTGTTGCAGTTCGTGCGGGTGTTTCTGTCCACTGGTAGCGGTTGGGTAGATGATGACGACGTGGATGGAATGTCATGTACTAAGCCGAACTTCGTTTGAAGCTCTACCTCACGAGTTAGGAAATTCGATAAAATTTCGAGTTTGCTTGAACGTCGGTCCGTGTACATCTGTCCAGCTGCATACTCATACCATTTTGCACGAACTATCGGGGACAACTTACCTATAAGCGAGTTGAAAATCTCCGGGGAATACAGGTAGTCAGATTGGTCGAGAAGTTTCATCATACCTACGCAGTTTTTTACTCGGCAGGTAAAAATGACCAAATCTTTACCTTCGGCGCTTACTTTGGGCAGCGCTCGTACATTATTAATCTCCTGTAATACAATTTTTTCAGGGCGTCCAAAACGCATCTCTAATGCGTCTATAACCTCCATAGGGTTACATGCTGAAACAAGTAGGATATAAACAGCTTCGCGCGCTATTCCGCGTAGAGATGTGCTGATACGAGCTAAATTTTCTACGGGTGTGTAAGCTGCGTGTGTGTCTAGAAAAATTCGCTTAAAACAGAGCCATTCAGCAGCTGACTTCCCATCAAAAACCGGTAGCTTCACGTCTGACTTCTTTGGCTTATTTACGAGTGCCTCTAGTGCCCTTATGAGACCGAGTTGTTCGTTGTCGGGGTTTGTCTCAGTTGGTCTTGAGGCCTGAAAATTATTAGACATGTTAGAAAATATGTTCGGAACAGCACTATCTATACGGGGCGCAGCCTCTTTGACAGTAAATTGACCGGCTAGGGCTTTTGCTTGTGACGGGCCTGCTGTGCTGTCCAACTTTACATTGTTCAACCATTGTTGAACGTCGCGTGGGCGACTATTGTCGCGGCTACTACCTCGCTCACTACCTGCGGCGCTTTCTGCTTCGATGGCAGCGAGCTCAGCCTGCAGGCTGAGATCAGCTGCTTTCCGCTCGAGCTCCAGCTGGCGGGCCGAGATATTAGCGAGGACACGAGCATGCTGAGCTTCCGCGGCCAGTTTCCGAGCTCGCGCCGACTCTGTGGAACGAACTGACCTTAATGTCGCGGATTCAGTTGATCTAAAAGATTGTTCCCCTGAACCAACAATCTGTGATCCAGAAGCTACCGGCGGCGGCGCGCGTTCGTTCGGCGCCGGGTGGGCCCCCGATACATGGGCTCCTGAGTCATCTTCATGTTGGGAGGTCAATTTTCCTTTCGTTTTCGAACGTGTGTCGTAACCCATATTTTTAAACACAGCTAGAAAGGACCACTATATTAACGAACGATAATAAATTACGCCGGTTAATACCGATATATCGGCCAAAGTACTTCCATCCTAGACAATGTAGTTCGTCTGTCCTGCTCTAAAACCTACCAGTTTATGGGCAACGTCAGGATATGTATATTACCTCGAGTTAGATGCGAGCGAAGCCGTGGGCAAAAGCTAGTCTGATGATAAAAATGGAATGTGATAATAATTATGTAGTATTTTAACAAGAGTAACCTAATGAATATTATCTTGTAATAAGATTTTTAGCAAAAGAAACTAAACATCTTTTTAACATTTTTATTTGTTTTTAATCATTAATTAATGACATTCATAATTTTATTTTGCAATAGTTTTGATAGCCTGATGACAAAAATTTAAGGTAAAAAAAGGTTGGAGCTTTGAGTAAAGTAAAAGATATATTTTTTAAATAAAAAATTGGTGTATAAAGTCTATATTCTAAAATAAAAATAGTATATTTTGTTACCTAAAGCTTGTTCCATGAAAGAGACCTTTTGGTTTAAAACATGTTTATAACAAATTATTGTTTTATAATATTTTTAAATGTAACTAACTGTATTGATTGGTAGTTTGAAGTAAAATGATTATTACTGATGATTATTATTAGAATCCAAGTAAAGTACACAGAAGGGATAACAATTTCAGTAATATTTTTATAATTAAAACTTTGTAAATAAAATTAAAACAAATATTTATCTGAAAATATTTTACAAAATTATAATATAACTATGGAGTTCAAGAAGTGTTTATTGGACAAATATTTAGAGTCTGTATTTTTTATTCAAAACTTTAGGCACATAAGCCTAGAAGATCAATTGACTTAAAACAAATTAAATTTTAAATTTTTGTTAAATAAAGCTTGCTATCAAAACGTGATTCACGTTGATTGCGAATGTAATTTTTTTAAATTAAATTAAATTGTTTAGTCTATAAATAAAAGATTACAGTGTGTAATTGTAATTTTGTTAGGTAATGTGTGTTACGTAAAACACACATAAAATATATATTTTAGTAAGTATACTATTTTTAGTCTTCGAAAATAGGAGCGATTGTGGCTGTATTTTTTAAGTAATTCAGATTAAGAAAATGTTGAATAATATACTAAGAAAAAATTTTGACGCTATAAAGAGTAGCTGATTTAACTAGCAAGTCAGAAATATGGTGTTTAATGTGAACTTAGTTTACCGCTATTGTATTTAATATATCAGGTTATCAAACAACATTTTTAAAACTAATGTGTGAGCTGTTCTGAGAAAATATTTAACTTGTTTTTATAGTAAGAGTATTTTTTGTTTTTTAAAATAGGTTCCCTGAAATTCCGCCAGGAAGTTGAGATAATTTACAAGTCATTGTGTTGCGTAATGTGTGTAATGTAAAAAAAAATTAAAATATTTTAATATAGTACTTTTGTTGTTTGGAAATAGGAGCTATTATGGCTGTGGAGTCTTTTTAAGTAATTAAGAGTAAGAAAATGTTGAATAATATACAAAGAAAAATATTTGACGCTTTAGAGAGTAGTTGATTTGACTAGCAAGTCAAAAATATGGTGTTACAACTGTACGTAGTTTAACGCTGTTCTGAAAAATTAACGAACTTATTTTTACATTAAGAGTGAATTTTGTTTTTGCAAATGGGTTTTCCAAAATTCCCACGGGAATTTGAGATAATTTACAAATAATTGTGTTACGTAATATGCGAAATTATATTGTGTAATGTAAAAAAAATTTGTGCTCAGAAATAGGAGCTATTGACCACGTCCAGATCCATCGTCCTGTCATGATTGTCATAAATGTATCTATTATATTAATTATAAGGTATCTCGTTATCTAAAAAATACAGCTATAAATGAAATGCCTTTCATTTAAAGCAGTATTAATCATTAATTTAAAAATCAAACTATGCAATACAATAATCATATCATGAATGTGTGTTATGTATAACACGGTTTTATGGGAGAGAGCAATATCATTGTAATATTTTTGTAATAATTAAATCAATCATAATTGTATCAAAAGCCAGTTCAACCCCGGCGTTATTATAATCTTCTTGAATAACGCTCAAGAAGATCATGATAACGCCGGGGTTGAACTTAAACAAAAGAAGAAGAGACAGCTAAAAAGGCTGCCCGCGCTAAGACAGAGCTTTTAAAATGCGGCTGCAAACCAACGTATACCATGTTTGGCAAATATTTCCATTATTTCGGTACTTTGTTTGAATTTCTTCAACGATCTGATATATCGGCCAAAGTACTTCCATCCTAGACAATGTAGGTCCTCTGTCCTGCTCTAACATCTACCAGTTTATGGGCAACGTCAGGATATTTATTTTACCTAGAGTTAGTCGCGAGCGAAGCCGTGGGCAAAAGCTGGTCTGATGATAAAAATTGAATGTGATAATAACTATGTAGTGTTTAAACAAGAGTAACCTAATGAATATTATCTTGTAATAAGATTTTTAGCAAAAGAAGCTAAACAGCTTTTTAACATTTTTATTTGTTTTTTAATCATTAATTAGTGAAGTTAATAATTTTATTTTGCAATAGTTTTGATAGCCTGACGACAAAAATTAAAGGTTAAAAAAAAGGTTGAAGCTTTGAATAATATAAAATGAATATTTTTTAATAAAACCTTGGTAGAATGAAGTTCTAAAATAAAAATTAATATATTTTGTTATCTAAAACTTGTTCCGTGAAAGAGACCTTTTGGTTTAAAAAACATGTTTAAAACAAATCAAATTTTTACAATCTTTTTAAACGTAACTTACTGTATCGATCGGTAGTTTGCAGTAAAATGATTATTACTGATAATCATTTTACTTCTGATAATTATATAATTATTACTGATAATTATAATTACTGTTAAATGGAATTATATACTGAATTTATAGATGAAATAATAATATAATCTATCTAGGTACGACAATTACAGCGCAGCGGATATCCCATGGTCTAAGGTGTAACTCCAAAAAGTTTTAAATTATGATTTTTAAAGCCGGGAATAAAACCTACTCCGAACTGCCACCTCTTAGTCTTTGAGATGCCACTCAAAAATGTGGAAAATTTTAAATATCTAGGCCACAGGGTGACTGAAGACATGTCAGATAACATGGACATCGAGAAGTTCGATCCCTCTCGATGTCAGTACGGTGTAATTATGTTGTTTCGCAGGTTTGCACGTACATCGTGCAACGTGAAGGTAACACTTTTTAAGGCATTTTGCCAAACCTTCTACACGTGTAGCTGTGGGTGGATCCACTACACACAGTTTGCTTACAGCGCCCTCCATGTCCAATATAATAATGCATTCAGTTTGCTGTTGAGGCTCCATTAGTAGCGCGTCAGCTACGTTAGGTCTAGGGTCCCGATACTGTAACTTCAGTTGTGTGTCGATGGAATGGTCGCCATTTCATCCGTTCAAGTGACGAAATTGAAAACTATTCAAATTTCATATACTTGCTGATAACCACCCGACCAGCAGCGCCACCGCCAACGGAACGTAAAGTTGCAAAGTTCTCAATTTCGCCACCTGAACAGATAAAATGGCCTCCATTCCATCGACACACAACTGAAGTTACAGAATCCTGGGCCCAGGCCTAGTTATTTTTATGCAATCATTAGGAGCCGGTCGACCTCTATGCTAAACCGCATTTATGCTAGCCCCTATAGGATTCTATCTGTACTATCCGACAGGTGGGACTCCCTGCCGCTCCGGCACTGGATGCGACTGCACACCACCAGTGGTCGGTAGTCGCATTTAAAGCCGCGCGCGGGATTCATTTTGTTTGTACATGTGTTTTGTCTTTTTTGTTACTAATTTAGGTGTACGTTTTTTGTGATATTACTAGTCTAATAACTAGGGATGAATAATCCGAAATAAATGATTATTTAATATTATTTGATCAAAATTACATGTAAAGTTATATTACTCATAATACTCATATTAACATAAGTAAATTCTTACTAGTGTCGGTGAGCATTTCAAAAATTAATGCATTATTAATTTGCATTAAGAAAAATGTTGTATATTATGTTATAAAAGCAGCACATTTACTGAAATATTTAAATATCTACGAAGACTTTTTGTTATTAGTTATTTATGAAGCAGTTTTAATTATTGAATGGAATGTTTAAGAAATCATGAATTTATTCATGAAAAAGTTTACACAATTATTGTTACTGCAAAAATATTCATATAAAGACGAATTTATCATTTTCTGAGTGCATTCACGGATTAAACCATATCGTAATATATTTTATGCGATTGTAGAAAAAACCTCAGAACTACAGAAAACTTCTAAAGCTTCAAAACTGTTTCATCATCTAGAAGTGACCATACAATATAACTTAAAAAAATATATTTTATATCTAACTGCAGTCAGTGTGGTCACTACCTATAAGCAATTGTTATGAGTGGAGTTGTCATCTACCTTCCCCCGAAGGGCTCTTCTCTCTATAATTATCTATCATGCAAGTCCATGATATTATGTTTTTTCAGCCTTTTTGGGTAATGGCGAGGCCTTCGGGCGAGTGCTACTGACAAATTAACCCTCGCGCGATTCATGCACACCCGTATGTGCAGGATTTGTATGGCACGGCGCCTAAACAAGCCGTGGCGCGTGGTTAGCTTGGCGGTCTCTGAAGCGTCTAGAGGTTTTGTTGATTTCCTCGTACAGTATTCAATTGCAGATATTAGTGCATTTCTGAGGTTCTTGTAAACCAAGTTGCATTAAGAATTTCTCGAAATACAGAATTTTGGTACGTTTTTGGTATGTGCTAGGTGTAATCCAGAGCTCAATTCCATGGACCAGACTGTTTTGAGGATGGCTTTATGCAGATTACTTTTTTGGAAAGGGATAGGTTTGACTGTCTCGCGAGCATTGAATGTCTGATCATCTCATGCCTGCATTATATTAGATTAGAACTATATCCAATTTGTTAGATTTTATAAGCTAGGCGACTTCGTGCTTCCTTTGTAGCAAGCCATCGATGTTCCACGCAATATAACTAACTTATTGGAACACGTGAAATATAATTTATTCATGGTTTTAAAAGTTGTATACAAATTTAAGGGTTATTTTATTAGAACACTAGCTGACCCGACAGACGTTGTCTGGTCTTAAATTTTCTTATTTTTCGCTCAACTTTCTTAATAACCTTCTGCTGACAATAATACATACAACTAAACAATAATAATAAAATTTAAAACTTTAAACTTCCGCGATTTGAACACATATTATAAAACGGGTCTAATGTCGCGTAATTATCATAGTTTTACCTTTGTTCCCGACGTTTCGAAAAATTTGCACGCGCTGTGGTGGTCATGGGTACACCATGTTAAAATTATGATAATTAAGCGAATTCAGACTCGTTTTAGTATTAAATTAACTAACGAAATTGTTCCATCCGTTCACGCGTGATGCGAAGACCAAGGGAAATAGAGATTCATTCTTATATTATATAGATATTTAGAATATATGTTGTTAGTTTTATTTACTAAAATACTTAAGACCTTCATAGTTTAAGGCTTTTAAAACTTTGTTAAACTGTATGTTCTTTTAATATTATCGATATATCAAATTAAATAGATACAAACATTGAAAACTCTTTCTTTTTAACCCAATTTATGCTCACTCTTAAATATATCAATAGTTATTTATCTTAATCTTAAGAAGCTTTGTTCAAAGTTTCACATATCAGCCAGCCATCAGTTTTAAAATGGTGGCGCACGCTTAAGACATACTTAGCAAAAATTATATGCCGCACCATTTTTTCTCGGGAATATAGATCAAAATATGACAAAAAAAATTGTTTTCGTCTTTCCATATAAAATTTTGTGCAAACAGCTGATTACCTTAGTATGGTCGCAATTTTATTTGGGAATTTCATATATACAGGGCTTTAGGTATCTCTCTTTCAACCTCTCGGGTGGTTAATCAGTCCATGAAACTGAAGAACTCACCCAAGGAACATAGTACAAAATACAAAAATACAAAAAAAAATTAAGTTCCCATACAAACTTCATCAGTATATAGCGCATTTTGTATAAGAGATCAAATTTTTTTTTCGTATTTTGACCTATGTTCCTTGGGGAAGTTGTTCAGTTTCATAGGCTGATTAACCACCTGAGAAGTTGAAAAAGAGATACCTAAAGCCCTGTACATATGAAATTCCGAAATAAAATTGCGACCATAGTAAGGTAATCAGCTGTTTGCACAAAATGTATAGGTGTATGAGAAAAGTTTTCTTAAGTTGCGCTAAGTAATTTAAAGTCACCCCATATAATATGTATCAAACGAGGACACTCTGCAGCGTTTATATATTTAATGTTTTTTGAGTTTAATTTTATACAATTAAAGAAAAATTGCAGACAAAGCAAAAAAATTGTAATTCCTAGATTAATCAAATCTTTCCTAAAAAGTTTGTGTATTTTAAACATATTCTTGAACAACTCACGCAGTGCAATCTAACCCCAAACTAAACGTGGCGTGTACTATGGGTGCTGGATAACTGCAGGCCAAGTACGATAGTGACAGCGCCGCGACAACACCGCGGTCCTATGTCAAAATGTCAACATTGACAACGCCATAGGGTGAGCAAGCCTTAGCGCGGGACCCTCGCGCAATCAAAGTGAAGTTTCAGCGTGAGCCGAGCGCGAGTTTGTCGTTATCGTGCTAGAGCTGCTGGACTGGATGTACTCGGCCCGTATTCTTGAAGGCGTCTCAGTCGTGAGTCAAGCTTTAGAACTACTTAATTTGAGATTGTATTCTAGAACTTCACTTTCGCTGATCAAAGTTCCACTGAGTGACATCTGCTGCGTGACATTCAGGTGACAGTTGAAATGTCACTTAGCAGATGTCAGGTCTGATCTTTGTTTGCGTGAGTCAGGCTTTCTAACTTTTCTCTATGAGCATTCCCGCGTTTTTTTTCCTGTCATCTATTGGTTTTTGCTCAGATTAATGAAATCCATTCTGTCCATGGGTTTCATTAATCTGAGAGTTTTTGACACCTTAGACAGTTCCACATGAAATATATCATAATATAATTATTTTTAACGTAAGTTGCTGCGTAAAACGTAAAAATATTGTCAATAATACCTACCGATAATGCAAATCAAAACAGACTTCCATTATTTTAAAACCAGTGACTATAAAAGAATTAGATGAGATCAATTAGAAAACTTAAAATACTTTCTTGAATAAGATCAATGCTTAACATTTGATCTGAAATCAATTCTAATTTTGGATGATGAGAGTTCACTTGAGACGCCATCAAGAAGACGGGCCTTAATACTTAAACAACTCATAATTGATTCTGAGAAAAACATCTAATACTTATATCGAAATTAGTACTTTTTCTAGAAATTGCTCTATTTTTGTACATATACCTCTACAATATATTTTATTCAAATTAAAATGTGAAATATAATTTTTCATGGTATTTGAAGTTGTCATAACTTGAGATTGTCGATCTTTTCATGACAACTACTCCAAAACGAGACGTTTTAAACAAAGGGTTCTTTATACTTTTATACTAGCTTTCCACCCGGGACTTCGTTACCGTAGGAATTTCGGAAAATTATGTAGCCTATGTATTAATCCAGGGCACAGTGTTCCCAAAGACCTTCGGACCCGACATTTTTGGCTGATCCCGTAGATCGACGTAGTTAGGTGTATGAAACAAATCTCTCATACAAACCACCTACCAATTATCCATAGTTTCCTTGAAAAAAAATAGATTTTTCGCTATTTTTGAGGGCATCGAAAAATGAAAAAAAATTTTTTTTCCTTTGTTATTGAAATCTTAATGCAGGTTGATTTATTTTATAATTACTAATAGAGTCCTTCATTTAATAAGCTATATTACAACTGTCTATGTATACCTCATGTGAAGAAATAACGTAAAAGTCGTTTTTTAGTTTTCATTTTTTTAAAAGGAATGTGCACTGTTTGCGCATCTACTTTTTTATGGTAATAATATTTCATTATTATATCAATTCACAGAAAAAAATTCACATCCGTATCTCGCGTCTAACTCGAGATATTATTCGATTATACATTTTGATAAAAGTGCCTGCTTTAATGTTCATAGCAAAGTTCCTTCTTTGTTTATTTACTTTGCTGAAATGTTGCAAATAGTTATACCTTGTACTTATTTATATTAAACTAGCTTTTCATTCACGACTTCGTTTGCGAGTAAAAGTAGCCTATGTCACTCTCAGAGTAAAATGTAAAAAAAAAATAGTAATAATATATAACTTGGCGAAGGATTTGACGGCCCCACCGCCAAAGGTCCCCCTGTTGTTCGTTTCCGGAGTAGACTTGACTTGATTTTTCAGACTCTGAGAGTGACATAGGCTAAGTCGCAAATGAAAAGCTAAATTAATACAAATAAACCTAAGGTATGAATATTTGCAACATAAAATGTTGCAAAGCAAATAAACAAAAAAAGGAACTTTGCTATGAACATTGAAGCAGGCACTTTATCAAAATATTTAATCGCAAATATCTCGAGTTAGACGCGAGATACGGATGTGAATTTTTTTCTGTGAATTGATATAATAATGAAATATTATTACCATAAAAAAGTAGATGCGCAAACAGTGCACATTTCTTAAAAAAAATGAAAACTAAAAAACGACTTTTACGTTATTTCTTCACATGAGGTATACATAGACAGTTGTAATATAGCTTATTAAATGAAGGACTCTATTAGTAATTATAAAATAAATCAACTTGCATTAAGATTTCAATAACAAAGGGAATTTTTTTTTTTCATTTTTCGATGCCCTCAAAAATAGCGAAAAAACTATTTTTTTTCAAGGAAACTATGGATAATTGGTAGGTGGTTTGTATGAGAGATTTGTTTTATACACCTAACTATGTCGATCTACGGGATCAGCTAAAAATGTCGGGTCCGAAGGTCTTTGGGAACACTGTGCAGGGTGTCGACTACTCTTATACCAAATTTTATCATAATTGGTCCAGCCGTTTGAGCGTGAAAGAGTTACAAACATCCATACATACAAACTTTTGCGTTTATAATTATAGTAAGGACTAGTAAGGATTTGTATTTTTTTTGTTTATTTGGAATAGAAAACAGCTGTGTACAGAAGTTGATATAGACAGTCTTACAATTAAAGGCTAAATTATACACAACCAACAACACTATTCACAGGTTAAGTAAAAAAAAAGGAAGTAGATGCTAACAGAAACAGATGTGGATGTTTGCAAATAAATAAATAAGTTTTCTCAGTGCTACTAAGTAATTAACTAACTAAGCAATCAGTCATCGCTATCTCTACAGTAGTAGTATGTACATGTGTAAACTCTTTATTGCAGAATCCTACTTATTAGAATGAAAACATAGCTCAGTAACGAAAGAACTACTTAAAGTTAAACATTTAGTTGTTCTAACATTATCAAGTCCCTGCGGATTGAACTCTTAAATTTGTTGATAGATGAAGAGAAAATATCAACGTGTGTGAATTTGTCGTAGAAGTAATACGTCTAAACGGAGAACGTACACCGGCATTAGTTTTACAGTTGGCAGTAACAAAAAGTTTATGGGGATTAACAGTACGCTGAGAATGTGAAGGAACACGGAAAGCCAAATGTTTGATCAGAGCAGGACAGTCCAATTTATTATTACACAATTTATACAAGAACATGACGTCCATTAATTAGTGAATCATATGTGATCGAGCGCTGCAAAATTTCAATTTTTGCTGTTTGCCTGCCTACCCCGCTGGGGAATATATATAGTTTGGCGTCTAATCTACTTTTAGACCTCACTTAGGTTGAGCTCGGCGTACTGCCGCTAAGCTGCCGCCTACATCGCTAAAATGGCAAAAATGTATTGGTCCCGTTTTAGATCTGAAAACAGCTAGTCTAGTGGTATTTAACTTATTTTTTCTATGTATATGGCTGAAGTGCGTGGTTGCCGTAGGCACAAATAAACTCCCAAGCGTCAAAGCGAGCGAACGTGGCAACGAAGCGCCACGTTACGCTTTCAGTCGCGTTTAGTTCGCTGTCTGAGCTTTCGAAAATTGTTCTAAGTAAAAATTTTCACAATAACATAAATCTGTAGCCCGGGGACATTTATATTACGAAAAAATTTACCGTTTGTCTATGTGAAATTATTATAGATTTCGCGTTTTATATACTAAAAGTGAGGTCTTAATGACCGTAACCCGCCGCCGCGAGTTGTGTTGTAAGACGTAAGAATAATGTATTGACAACTCGGTTTTATTTTCTAAAAATAATGACGTAGGTATATCCTTATCCTTACTAATAAGAAAAACGTGAGAGTTTGTATAGATGTATGGATTTTGGTTATTCTTTCACGTTCAAACGGCTTGACCAAATTTGATAAAATTTGATATGAAGATAGCTGATACCCTGGATTAACACATAAGCTACATAATTTTCCCAAATTCCTACGGGAACGAATTCCAACGGGGATATTTAAGAGTATATCAAAAAAACCCTGGCATTTCAATTTCAAAGATTCATTGCGGTCACTAATTAAGTATTAGTTTTTAACGTAGCAATTTCTTTGTTTTTATTAGTTGTCAAGTAATTATATAAAAGATAAATCTGTTTTTAGGCAACTTAAAGCTAGATCTCCGATTTTAATCAGTTTTTAAATTGCGTCCCTCTACGGAAGCAAAAAAGTTAGTGACTTCTAGTTTAACGTTGTGAATTATATTTCTACGGCTGTAGAATTCAGGGTCAAGTGCGTACTACTACTCTGCGCAGCTCGCGTGGGATGGGACGATTTGCAGCCCAGTGCAACAACGTTCACTTAGTTTGCCAGATGAGTTCGACGTTTGACCAAGTAATTTCTTGTCTCACGTTCTTTTTTTTGGAAACAATTTGGCGAACGGTAGCACCGAACCGAACATGAGGTTAGTATGAATTGTTGTGAACCTACGAAAGATTTAACTTTTATTAGAAAAATTATCACAAGATGTATTTTTTTTTTCAAAATAGTTATCTCGATTAGTATTTTAGACCAAATCTGGAAAAGCACGGACTGGCTCAGCATAATTATTAGTAACTCAATAAATATTTTCATTCTTAAAACTGAAATGATGAACTTGCAAAGAATACAGTAGATGGCGGCGTTGAAATCTACGTTAATAAAAATGAATTGCTGAAAAGTAGTACGCACATATAACTTCTGCAGCTCGAGTATAATGGTGATAGCGCGCGTAATGCGCCGCGATACTATGTCAAAATGTCAACACTGACTACGCCAGAGGGCGAGCAATCCTTTGCGCGGGGCCCTCGCGCAATCAAAGTGAAGTTGATTGAAGAGCTGCTGAAATATCTTTTTTTTTGTGCTTGTTATTTGTCAGGACAGGGTTTGATATGGAATAATTTATTCCAAAAATCTAAAGATTTCTCATTGGAGCGGAAAGCTAGTTGGTTATAAAAGAAGTGGTACAAAATAATGAAGGTACTGTGGGTTCAATTGTAAATTACAGCAAAGATGTACTAAGTAAGTCAGTTTATTTAATTATCAATTGCATGCGTCAATAAAAGTTAGTTAAAAATAAACTAGACCAATCTTTTTCCATTTAAAGAACTTTAATATTTTTAATTACCGTCATACTTGATATTAAATTAAAATTCTGATATTCACACACACATGGGCTGATGCGCATGCTTATAAGTTGGACGTTTGTATCTGTTATTATTTTTAAACCACTTTTAAAAAAGGAGGAACATCTTGATTCGTTTGATTTTGTAGTTACCTCGTAGTAATAAATAAATTTAAAAAGTATAGTAATTACAGATTGGTGCGATGATATTTAAAATATAGTTTTGATATGGGCTTGGAGTGAAAGAAAAACTTAGAATATGCCAGCTGCCAATTCTTCCCAGATATACTAAAAAGGCTATTAGTAGGAAATGATGGTTTTGCTATAACAGGCAATAAATAGGGTAGATATAATGACTTTATTATTAATGTTTTTAGCTTTCTCAATTTTATAGAAAATTTCGGGATGACGGTCTGAATTCAGCGTTTCAGTTTTTGCCAAGGGGAGAGCTAACACGTTTTGACTATATCTTTCTCCACAGATAAATATCGATTTATGTATATTAAAGATTGAAAATAATTTGTTTGGTTTAGTCACTAAGGCCAGTGTTCACCAAAAATTTTACCAACGATTACCAGCTAATCACAGATTTGACAATGTCATTTTCATACATTTTTTTCTGACATTTTGTCTGATTAGCTTCTAACCGCGGTTTAACCGTTGGTTATATTTTTGGTGAACACGGGCCAAGTAAAAGTCAAAAATTGTTTATTTCATAGAACTTTCAAGATGCTAAAGTCACTCATAGGGTTATCGATCTTTCGTCCTTTTCTCGTGGTTAGTATTCGCGAGTTTCTAATTTTTTGTAGGCCACAAAAGTCTAGACTACGGATAGCGAGGGATACTAACAAAGACAGACACATATGCACCCAAACTCTATGGCAAATATCTGTATTTTACTCATGAAAATATTTAATTTTGCTTCCGTCAAGAATTTATTCCAGGAAACGCCGACTTAAAGGGCGCAGAATTTAATAATAGGAAATATTACGCTACGCCTTCGGCAACTGGTTGGCAGCGTGAAAAATGTTTTTTTTTTCAAAAAAAACCTTTTGTTTGTTAAATAGAATAACTTAAAAAATGTTTCCATGAAAAAACTGATTTTATGTATTTTTGTTTTAAAATAAAAAAGGAAGTGCCTCCGTCGCCGGTAGCTTATTTAGTTGTTGGCACTAATGCCAACTAATGAACTAATTGCACTGTATTATTATCGAAGCATCCATTATTTGAAGTAGGATCATGAGGTAGACAGATTTGAATTCGGAGTTCCCTGGTCTTTTTTATATATTATAAGATGGGTTATTGCTTAACGGTGAAGGAAAACATCGTGATGAAACCCACCTGTCCGAGAAAATTCATTTTCAAAAGACGTGCGGTCCACCAACCCGCATTGGGCCAGCGTGGTGGACTATGACCTAATCCCCTTCGTGTTTCGAAGGGAGGCCCGTGCCCCTCGCTGGGGACGTATATGGGCTGGTAAGAAGAAGATGGGTTAACTCTTGATCTCAATCTTGACCAAGGTCATAGATGAGGTCGACGATGAAACGAGTTAACCTAGAAAATGACTATAAAGGTCTTGTCTGCCCTACTCCTAGAATGCTTTTCGAAATCGCGTGGGCGCGGAGAAGCACGGAAGGCCGCGGGTGGCTGGGAGCGGGCACAGTCGACTGAACCTCGAAGGCAGAGGCGCGCCTGCTCATTCGTTCCCTTACAAAAATCCCAAAAAGTTTTCGGAAAAAAAACATATTAACCTTGCTCTGACAATTACAAACACATAAATAGTTCAGTCATTGTACCTATAGATAAAGAGTGCGTGAGCAGGGACCTAACGGATTTCTTCAGAAACTTGTTCAAGTCACTTAAGAAGTGAACATACTAAAAGTACTGACTACTAAATTGACTAGGAGGTGAGTTTGACGCTTAGCAACATAATTAGCGATTCATTTTTATTAATATTTCGACCTAAGTATTCCCCATAGAGAAATTTATTTTCCTTAATTTCAAGTTATCCAATGAATCCAATATTTTTTTATTTAAAAAGGCTGTTGTTTATTTAGACACAGTCTTTTATTTCGGTACAGGAAAGAAATTGAGAGTGCTCTGGCGTAGCAACATTAACTTGAATAAATAAGAAGCTAAGCTGTTGTTTCATATTTTTTTTCCTTTTATTAATAATCAATGTAACATTAGTCACAAATAAACGTACATGGTGTTAAACAAAGTTAAGTAAGACACTATAATATGAGGAGACTAACTAACAGGTTTTTTGCCGTGTGGTGATTCGGTTCAGAATAACACCACCCCATTTCTTTCCGTGGGTGTCGTAAGAGGCGACTATGGAAACACAAATGAGACCTGCCTCCTATTAAAACTCAATTTGTACTGAATCTGAGGTGGCGTCCTATTATGGTCTCATGCGGTGTGGTAGGCTGTTTGGAGGGCCGTCTGGTTCGAACCCACCCTCCTAACGAAGTACGACGCCAAACAGCTTGCTGTGTTCCGTCGGTGCGTAAGAGTACCAGTGCCTTGTAGGCATTTTCTGGGTTAACTCGCTCCATCGTCGACCTCATCTATGACCTTTGTCAAGATTGAGGCCAAGGGTAAACCTATCTTATAATTTAAAAAAAAAGTTTTTTTGAACAAATTGTTGTTATAACATTTTTTTTGTTTTAATTAATGTCGCTTATTAAGTTAAACTAAAAAATTTGTAGTTATTTTATTTAATTAATTGAATAAAAAAAGTTATATCAACGTGATTTAATTTAAAGAATCTTGTCGAAAGCTCGAACAAAATGCTATAAAAACGCAAAAGAAGTTACGGGCCAGCTATTTCAGAATAATGGTCTAAGTTCAGGGTTGAGTTTTTGCTTAGCTACATCTTATACCTTGTACAGTTACAAGCTAGATCTTATACCCTGTACAGTTACAAGCATTAATATAAATGTACATTCTCAAATTTCTAAAATATCTCAACCCTTACCATTAAAAAAAATTAACAAAAATTTGTTCTAAAAAGTCACCTGTTAGTTAGTCTCCTCATATTATTGTGTCACTTAACAAACTTTTTTTATCACCATGTACTTTTGTCTGTGACTAATGTTATATTACGTGATTATAAATAAAAGGAAAAAAATATGAGACACAGCTTAGCATACTTATTTGTGCGATCTAATGTCGCCACGTCAATTTAAAATTTAAGGTGTGTATATGACTGCTCGTGACTGTAAAAAGCGATTCTTGATCTGTACTTTTCCTTTTTCACAGGAAATTTTATAAAATCACCGAGCCAAGTAATGCATCAAACACCTTTGCAGAAATCTCCGAAATAAAAGATGAAATCGCGGAGCTGGCAGCTGCAACTGAAAAAAGGTAGGAAACCTAAGGACATATATCTTCTTTTTCTTGTCGTGTAGGAATAGGCAAGTGTGTGGCGAACTTTGCGAACCCTGGTATCAGAGTTTACAAACCGCATAATGGCCTCTGACTTGATTTTAACGACTGTAGTCATGTACTATTACAAACTAACTGTATTAATAGGTACCAAATACAAAATATCGTACTTGTACTTCTTCTTCTTAGCGAGTCGATGGCAAGTACTGAAAGTACCTTTAAAACAACTTACTCCAAAGATTAGGGAGTGAAATAAAATATTTCATTTCAGAATAATGGTCTATTCAGGGTTTGAGTTTTTGCTTAGCTACATCTTATACCCTGTACAGTTACAAGCATTAATATAAATATACATTGTCACATTTTCTAAAATATCTTAACACTAACCATTAAAAAAATAACAAAAATTTGTTCTAAAAAACGTCACCTGTTAGTTAGTCTCCTCATATTATTGTGTGTCACTTAAAAAACTTTTTTTATCACCATGTACTTTTGTCTGTGACTAATGTTATATTACGTGATTATAAATAAAAGGAAAAAAATATGAGACACAGCTTAGCATACTTATTTGTGCGATCTAATGTCGCCACGTCAATTTAAAATTTAAGGTGTTTCTATGACTGCTCGTGAATGTACAAAGCGATGATTGATCTTTACTTTTCCTTGTTCACAGGAAATTTTATGAAATCAACCCAAGTAATTCAACAGATTCCTTATTTGAAATCTCCGAAATAAAAGATGAAATCGCGGAGCTGGCAGCAGCAACTGAAAAAAGGTAGGAAACATAAGGAGATATATCTTCTTCTTCTTATCGTGTAGGAACAGGCAAGTGTGTGGCGAACTTGGCTAAACCTGGTATCAGAGTTTATAAACCGCATAATGGCCTCTGACTTGATTTTAACGACTGTAGTCATGTACTATGACAAACTAACTGTATGAATAGGTACCAAATACAAAATATCGTTCTTGTACTTCTTCTTCTTAGCGAGTCGATGGCAAGTACTTAAAGTACCTTTAAAACAACTTACTCTAAAGATTAGGGAGTGAAATAAAATATTTCATTTCAGAATAATGGTCTATTCAGGGTTTGAGTTTTTGCTTAGCTACATCTTATACCCTATACAGTTACAAGCATCAATATAAATATACATTGTCACATGTTCTAAAATATCTTAACCTTAACCATTAAAAAAATAATAACAAAAATTTGTTCTAGAAAACGTCACCTGTTAGTTAGTCTCCTCATATTATTGTGTGTCGCTTAACAAACTTTTTTTATCACCATGTACTTTTTTCTGTAACTAATGTTATATTACGTGATTATAAATAAAAGGAAAAAAATATGAGACACAGCTTAGCATACTTATTTGTGCGATCTAATGTCGCCATGTCAATTTAAAATTTTAGGTGTGTACAAAGCGATGTTTGATCTTTACTTTTCCTTGTTCATAGCAAATTTTATCAAATCGCCGACCCAATAATGGATCGTAACGGTATGCCATCCCAGTTATCGATCGTTCCGGAAAAGGTTCAGGTAAAGAAAGAAAAGTTTCACTTAGACCTGGAGGGTAATTCACCACATACCTTATTTGAAATCTCCGAAACAAAAGATGAAATCGCGGAACTGGCAGCAGCAACTGAAAAAAGGTAGGAAACTAAGGAGATATGTCTTCTTCTTATCGTGTAGGAATAGTCAAGTGTGATGTGAACTTGGCTAACCCTGGTGTCAGAGTGTACGAACCGCACAGTGGCCCCTGACTTGATTTTAACGACTGTAGTCATCTACTATGACACACTATCTGTATTAATAGGTACCAAATAAAAAATATCGTTCTTTTATTGAAATTACCTTTAAAACAACTTACTTCAAAGATTAGGGAGTGAAATAAAATAAATAAACTATCTTTTGTTAATTTAGGCCAATTATTTCAACGCATAAGAACTGGAATCGAATCGAATGTGGTTATTTTATTTCAATTAATTCATAAACAAAAAAGTGATTCAATTTAAAGAATCTTGTCGAAAGCTCGAACAAAATGCTATAAAAACGCAAAAGAAGTTACGGGCCAGCTATTTCAGAATAATGGTCTAAGTTCAGGGTTTGAGTTTTTGCTTAGCTACATCTTATACCCTGTACAGTTACAAGCTCATCTTATACCCTGTGTAGTTACAAGCATATAAAAATACATTGTCACATTTTCTAAAATATCGTAATCCTAACCATTAAAAAAAATAACAAAAATTTGTTCTAAAAAACGTCACCTGTTAGTTAGTCTCCTCAAATTATTGAGTCTTAACAAACTTTTTTATCACCATGTACTTTTGTCTGTGACTAATGTTAAATTACGTGATTATAAATATAAGAAAAAAATTATGAGACACAACTTAGCATACTTATTTATGCGATCTAATGTCGCTACGTCAATTTAAAATTTAAGGGTGTGTCTATGACTGCTCGTGACTGTACAAAGCGATGCTTGATCTGTACTTTTCCTTGTCCACAGGAAATTTTATCAAATCACCGACCCAAGTAATTCACCAGATTCCTTATTAAAAATTTTCGAAACAAGAGATGGAATCGCAGAGCTGGCAGCAGCAACTGAAAAAAGGTAGGAAACCTAAGGAGATATGCCTTCTTCTTCTTATCGTGTAGGAATAGGCAAGTGTGTAGCGAACTTGGCTAACCCTGGTATCAGAGCTTACAAACCGCACAAAGTCCTCTGACTTGATTTTAACGACTGTAGTCATGTACTATGACAAACTAACTGTATTAATAGGTACCAAATACAAAATATCGTTCTTGTACTTCTTTTTCTTAGCGAGTCGATGGCAAGTACTGAAAGTACCTTTAAAACAACTTACTTCAAAGATTAGGGAGTGAAATAAAATATTTCATTTCAGAATAATGATCTAAATTCAGGGTTTGAGTTTTTGCTTAGCTATATCTTATACCCTGTACAGTTACAAGCATTAATATAAATATACATTGTCACATTTTCTAAAATATCTTAACCTTAACCATTAAAAAAAATTACAAAAATTTGTTCTAAAAAACGTCACCTATTATGTGTCTTACTTAACAAACTTTTTTTATCACCATGTACTTTTGTCTGTGACTAATGTTATATTGGGTGATTATAAATAAAAGGAAAAAAATATGAGACACAGCTACTAATTTTTTTTTAATTGTTTATCTTAAAAAGGAACTGAATCCAAAACCCAAAACCGAAATAAGTTTTGAAAACTATTGAGAAATAAAAAAGTTACAAGCTATTAAATTTCAATAGAGGGGGAAACTGTCAATTAACCAAAAAGAGATGCACTTACAGGCATGTGACGTCTAAGCCATTTGTTTGCGTAGGTAAAAACGAGATAGCTAGGTCTCCCTACAAAACGAGATAGCTAGTCCTTACGATAATATAAATGCCAATAACTTGATCATTTATAAACCAATTTTAATGCTGTTTTAAAATATAAATATATTTCTTGCATTATTTTTTGTTTCACATACATAATTCATAAAATCAAACACTGTCAATATCCCTATTTAAAATTTAAGGTGTGTCTATGACTGCTCGTGACTGTACAAAACGATGCTTGATCTGTACTTTTCCTTGTTCACAGCAAATTTGATCAAATCACCGACCTAAGTTATTCATCAGATACCTTGGACGGAATCTCCGAAATAAAAGATGAAATCGCGGAGCTGGCACCAGCAACTGAAAAAAGGTAGGAAACCTAAGGAGATATGTCTTCTTCTTCTTATCGTATAGGGCCGTCTGGTTCGCGACCACTCTCCTACCGAAGTCCGACGCCAAACAGCTTGCTGTGTTCCGTCGGTACGTGGGAGTACCAGTGCCTTTATAAGCATTTTTTGGGTTAACTCGCTCCATCGTAAACTTCATCTTTGACCTTTATGGTCAGATTGAGGTCAAGAGTTACCCATCTTATAATTAAAAAAAACTTTTTGGTTGATTTTATGGTTTTTTTCTATTGTTCACAGTATAGTTCTGAAGTCAGCTTGACTAACAAATTTGTCGGGAGTGGACCGTTTCAAAATAAAGAAAAATGTACATTTCGACCCGGCATTACCTCTGTACTACACAACGGCTTCGAAACCACCAGGTACTCCTTACTCAGCACGGTGTTTACGCGCTTTCCGCCCATACATCCAGAGGCCTGGTAACGAGTGCCCAACATGCGAACAAGAAAAAACAGAAAAGGAAAATAAAAGGAAGAAAGCACTGAAATCAGAGACGGAGGAACTCGATCTGCCCCAAAGCCGTCGCAATCGGTTTCTTTCGTTTTTGTTTTGTTCAAAAGAATGCCGGTAAATATTTTTTTTACCCTCATACTTTTGAATAAAAATTCCTAATTAGAAATACGATCAAATAGTCGCATTTCCTTATTTTTATTAACTATTAAAATGTTATATGTATTTTATTATTGTTGTAAATAATTATGTTGATTAGGTACTGTAATACACTTGTCCGCAAAAGTAAAGGGTCACCTCATTTTTTTTCAAATAACTAAAAAACTACACATGCTAGCTCTTCGAATTAAAAATAATCTAAAAGCAATTTTAATGACTCTTAAAATAAACCACAGTTTATTAAAAATAACCTTTTATTTATTTGAAAATGAAAAGATAACAAAAATTAGGGAACTTCTTTCGAACAAAATAATTTACTTTTTTAATTTTTTATAAAAAGATATGGCCACCCACTTAAATTTAGTACCTTGTGTTTCCTCCACGGACTCTTCTTAAGGTTTGTATGCGATCAGGCATACTAAAAACCAAGTTCCTCAAGCGGTATTGAGGTATATTCTCCCACTCTTCAATAAGGGCCTGTTTTAAGGCTACAAGTATCAGAGGTGGTGGGTTTTGCTTCCTGACTAGCCTTCCGAGCTCGTCCCATGCATGCTCTATTGGATTCATGTCAGGGCTCCTCACTGGCCAGGCTATGAGATCGATACCGACTTCTTGAATGTATCGTCTCACAGACAATGCTGTATGAGGGCGAGCATTATCGTGCATAAGAAGTGAATTATCACCCATATTTGTAAGGAACGGACCTGCGTGTTTGTTCAGGATTTCCATTATGTACCTTTCCGCAGTTAGGTTGCCATTTTCAATGACAACAAGGTCTGTTCGTCCTTCTGAAAAAATGCCGGCCCAGACGTGGAGGGACCCGCCGCCATAGGAGGCCGTTTCCTTAAAACATGCTTGAACAAAACGTTCTCCAGGACGTCGATACACCCTGTCCCTTCTATCGTTGACGTATAACGCAAATCTCGATTCGTCAGTAAACAATACACGTGCCCAATCTTCTTCGATCCAAGTAGCGTGTTCCGTCGCAAAACGCAATCTTGCAATTTTATGATGATGTTCGAGTTTTGGACCCTGGGCTGGTCTTTATGGTTTTAGGTTAGATTCTGCTAGGCGTCTTCTCACTGTATCATCACTAATATAATCTGTCCTGGTCTGCAACAGATGGTGTTGGATCGCAACTGCTGTTAGATGTCGATTCCGTAGTGAATTCGTGACGATAAAGTGATCTTCTCTGGCTGTTGTACACCTTGGACGACCGTTTCCTGGTCTTCTTAGATGTTGTCCAGTTTCTACATATCTTCTCAGAACTTTTTGGACCGTGGAAAGCGTCACATCTCTGTTTCTGGCCACTCTGCGCTGGCTCAGTCCAAGCTCTAGCATGGTGGTGATTCTGGTGCATTCTTCTAAGCTAAGCGGCATGATTTTATGCAAAATATTCAAACTGAATAATGAAAAATTATTTTCAAGCCCAATATTTATACATAATTCAAAACATAGTCAAAAAAGTCAAATTTGCAAAAAAGGAATCGCAAATTTAAAATGAAACGTTTTTATTTCTTAAGTATTTTATAATGCAATTTCAGGATAAAATGTGAAAAAAAAAGGATTGCATGTACTCCGCATATCTTCTCTCAGTTTCATTTCATAAGCAAGACAAGTTAACTTTATTATTTCTTAAAGATTACCAACTGTTTTCAGGGTGAACCTTTATTTTTGCAGACGAGTGTTTTATAATAAAACTATGAAAATGTGTTGTATGTATGTATGTATTTATTCTTTATTGTACATGATCAAAAGTTACACAAGACACATAAGAAACACAGTACAAAGGCGGACTTATCCCACAAGGGGATTTCTTCCAGTCAACCCATTGAGTGTTTGAGAGGAAGGAGTAGTCGGCAGGTAGCATTCAATGTACAAAGGTATAATATACAAATAATGTAAAGGTATAGTATGTTTTAATGTATAAATATACAAATAGTTTATTACATAAACATAAAACATGTACAATTGTACATGTCTATAAATACATAATTATATACTTACATAAATATTTATAAACAAACAACAAAATGCGAAAGGATACCTACAAACTTAGCTAAGAGCTTCAGCATCGACACCAAAGTGCTTTTTGAGCCTCAATTTAAAACTTTCAACTGAAGGGGACTTACGGACAAACACTGGTATGCTATTCCAGAGCCTCGCCACGTGCACTGTAAAAGACCTATTGTATGTACGTGTAGTGTTTGGCGGGATAGTGAGAGCAAGATTAAAACCAGATCGCAGACGCTCACCACTGATTTCAGACCTATGCTGGAATCTTTCCCGCAGATACATTGGCGAACAGGGAAAATTTAGAATTTTGAAGAGTAAGGAAAGTATGTGGAACTCTCTGCGCTTGCGGATGGGTAACCATTTTAGCTTCGTACGGAACTCCGATACGTGGTCAAATTTTCGTAGACCGAAAGCAAAGCGGATGCATACATTCTGGAGTCGTGTCTTATATGATGTGATGTGATAATGTAATGGCTAGTGAAATAAATTCTATATAAAAAAATATAAATTGTATTTAAAATATTAATGTTGAAACAAATATATTTTTCAAAAAATTTTGAATCTTAAAATTTATTAAAAAAATGATAACTTAATTTACAATGTAACATGGTCTTACTCAAATCATGTAACCATTTAATAATAAAAAATAAGAAGAATAATAATAATAAACGATAAATAATGAAACAGTCAAAACTCTTGTTAACTTCATATGGAAAGATTATAAAAATAAAATCGTAGATGTAATTTTTTCTAGGAGTGTTCTTAACCATCATAAAATCCTTAACTTTCAATTGAGAGCGATACTCGTAAACTAATAGTTTTCTTTAAAACGGGGACATCAGAATAAAAATAAAAACATAAAGGGTTCAAAGGACAGCTTGGCAAATACTTAAACAGTGGAATTTTTCCTTAACAAATAACAACTACAAGGAATTCTTTTTTCTCTTAAACATCAAGTTAAGTTGTTTATGCGCCACGCAAAGTACCACGAAGCCGCCGCGCCGCTGTCAGAATACGATGTTCATTTCTGGTTTATTGAAAATCGGCTGACAGTAGGCGGAGATATTAACAAAAATACTTAAAAAAACATACAGGCGAATTAAGAACCTCCTCCTTTTTGAAATCGATTGTAAATTAAACTTTTTCAAGTACTTACTCTCTTTTTAAGTTTTCTTTAAAATTTCAGACGTAAAATAAGGTAAAACCCAATTTTGAAACTTGTTTTTTTTAAGATGTAAAAAAACAAATAAAAATGGTTGGGGAACATTCTTTGTAAAGTTTTTACGTAATCAAATGAATATTCAATAGTAAGTACAAAATATTTAAAAATGAAAACTTTATTTATTTTTATACAAATTCAAACATAAATTTTCTAATATTTAAACATAACATTTTACTATCATACGAGTATCTTAACTACTATAGACAAAAATAGGCATGAAATGCAAAGCAGTCATTAAATGCCTGGTCCACGTATTTATTTATACACCTATTTCAAATTAAAAGTACGTATATAAAATACGTGTTTGCCCATTAATGGGTAGCACTAAATATTTTAATATATATATATATATATATAATATATATATATATATATATAATATATATATATATAATATATAAGCTTTCTTTCTAACGCGCATATCTGTTGTAGTTATTGTTATATATAGTGTCAAGGTTGATGTGCTCTTAACTGTTCTAGTTGTACTAGTTATTAAAAGTTAAAAATGTTCATAAATTATTTTTAATATTAAATCATAAAAAATATATATTTACCTTTTGGAGAACTAAATAAAATAAATATATTAAACAAAACTTAAGAATATCGATAAATTATTTTTATTAAATCATAACAAAATATATATAAATATACATTTGTTTATATTTCACTTTACTGTGGTTATCAAACAGTAACACAAATTTATAAATAAAAAAAACATTAAAACTAAGAGCACGTAATTGTGTTACCAGCACCGATAACCACGAATTACTACTCACATAGATTTTAGTTAAAGGTGATAGCAAAAAGTATAAATTAATGTAATGTAACATAACATAAGCAGTAGAAGAAGAAGCAGTTTAGTAGAAGAATAAATTTAAATATACAGAGAAGATAGGTAATGAACTTAAATATAGAGAAGACAGGTAAAGAACTAAAATACAGAGAAGACAAGTAAAGAACAAAAATACAGGTAAAGAACTAAAATACAGTGAAGGCAAGCAAAGAACTAAAATACCGAGAAGAAGGGTAAGAAACTAAAGAGCTAAAAAGTAGTTTCTAAAAGTTTAGGCTGTAGTAACCTTCTAAAGCTACCGACATGCGTCGCCATTAAATCTATTTCATTAAAGTAAGTATTATATAAGTGCGTGACGCGATACATCAGGATTTATAAATTCCAGCTTGATACCTCCACGCGTTCCTGAGAAAAAGGGTCTTGACGGACAGACGCGGACGTACAACGACCCTATATGGTTCCGTTTTTTTCTTTCGAGGTACGGAACCCTAAAAATGTGTATTGTGTAAGTATTTTGTGTTTATTTGTACCCTATAATAATTATGATCATCTTTGAAAATTTTGATAATGTTCAATACTTACACCTAAAATTTTTCTCAAATTTTCATACAACATAATAATTCCTTTAGGCATTAAGTTAACCTATTTTGTGTATAGATGTTATAAATGTCAAAAATAAACTATCAGTAGTGAATGTTGTTTTTTTCTCTTACCCGCTTTATATTGCTTTCAATAATATAAAAAGTATGTATAATGTTTATCGAAGGAAATAAGGATCGATCATAAATAATAATAAAAAAACTGAGTAATCAATCAATAAAGCACAGTGCTCCTTTTTAACCGACTGCGCGACGCAAAGGATGGTAATGTGTTTATCAGCCTATGTATGTATGTGGGTTTGTACTTTGTGGCACTATTTAGACCAAACGCGTGGGCCGATTTTGACAAATGACACGTTGTTTCAACGTGTCATTCGGCGCAAATGTCATAGAAAGCATAAAAGATTGTCATGACGGCGCAAATGTCATAGAAAGCATAAAAGATTGGAAAAACCAAAATAGTAGATTTTGGACCCCTTAATGTGAAAAAGGACAAAATGAAAATCGACGAACTATGTCAAGTGGGGTATTTCTGAATAGGTATTTAAAAATCATTTTCAGGTTTCTCATTTCGTTTTCCAATCAGAATTACCGTTTAGGATCTATATCGATTTAAAGTTGGTTAATTCGGAAATTGTTAAATTTTTATTCAAATGAGATAAATATACAGCTAATGAGAAAATCAATAAACAAATCTAAATATCTGACCCTAAATAAAAAGTGTACAATAAAACTAATTAATTAAAAAAAAAACCCGAATGCGTATAAAGACTGAAAAGAAAAAACAAGTAAGTCCAGTAGTCGAGACTTTTGTTATTAAATATTATTGAATAACATAACAATTTTAACAGTCGAGACCCATAAAAAATCCGGCTTCCTAATAATGGGTTCCTATTAATGGGAATTTTAACAATCGTTATGTTATTCTATAATATTAAATTACCAAATTCTCGTCTACTGGACTGTTTTGTTTTTTGCTTTTCAGTTTTTATACGCAGTCAGGTTTTTTATTTTTTTAATTAATTTACTTTTTACTAAATAAGTAAATTTTGTAATAATATTATTTTGTAATAATATTACAAATACTTTGTAATAATATTACAAAATAGTTTTTTTAAATATCGAATGGGATTGCTCTTGACCATAATCAAGCCCAGGGGCGAATATGTGGTCGAGGATGTAGCAAACTCACCCGCAGAAGATGCCTATTCACTCGAACTTTGAAGAGGCTCGGGTTATATGAGCCCGGAAATACAGACGCAGGCAGAGAACTCCGTTCCTTAGCGGTGCGCAGTATAAAATATGAAAAGCAGTACTGAGTACGGATGCGAGGAATTTCGATAAGGTAAGGGTGGTACCTCGCGGTGCGCCTGGATGTCCGGTAGAAGAAAGGGGCAGGCGGAATGAGCTCATGCAGCTCATGAGCTTACTCCCCAAAGTACATCTTGTAAAAACGCATATGCCAGCTACTTTGCGTCTATGAGCTAGGCTTTGGAGTTTATTTTTTACTAGCTTTTTGTCATCAATTCCAGTGCGGCTAGCTGATATTTTTCCGAACCATCCCAGAGGTGGCTGCAATACTCCATGTACAATCGGACCTGTGCCTTATAAAGGCATCAGGCGGAAAGCATCGCTTAAACTTACTAAGGATGCCCAGATTTTTAGCCGCAATTTGAGCTTTAAACTAGATGGAGGTACCCAAGTTAAGGTTAGCAGATAACTTCATGCCGAGGAGTTCAAGCTCATTGGTGAGGGGTACAGATGTACTCCGAAAAGTAGGTGCCAGGTTGAAAGATATCCATTTCGCGGAGAACAGGCATATAATTAAGTAAATTAATTTTAGCAAAACAACAATAAAATATGTAACTCAAAATTTTAAACAAATAGCCGTGTGAGTCCCCGGCAGAGTAGAATAGGACCACCCTCTTTCTTACCGAGGGTGTCGTACAAGGCGACTAAGGTAAACATACAAGCAAGTTCATCTGCACACAGAGAAGGAAAACTCTGCAGTTATATCAAAACCCTCGCCAACCCGTCTGCCAAGCGTGGTGAGTATGGCATTTACCCCTCATGTTATTGAGGGAGGCCCGTGCCCCAGCAGTGGGGACATATATGGGCTGATGAAGAAAGACGTGAAAATTAAAACAAAACAACAATAAATTACGAAGTTCGAATTCAAATTATTGTAAGCCATAAATCAAAATATTCATAGATATTTACAAATAGTTTTAGGGAAAGAAAAATGTTCGGTGCGAGTGGAACTTGAACCCACGATCCCAAGATTAGATCTCCTGCAGCTCCAGCACGATAACGACAAACTCGCGCTCGGCTCACGCTGAAACTTCACTTTGATTGCGCGAGGGTCCCGCGCAAAGGCTTGCTCGCCCTATGGCGTTGTCAATGTTGACTTGACATAGGACCGCGGTGTTGTCGCGGTGCTGTCACTATCGTACTCGGCCTGCTGGGCCCCGATTCTGTCAATTCAGTTGTGTGTGGATGGAATGGTCGCCATTTTATCCGTTCAGGTGGCGAAATTGAGAACTTTCCTAATTTCATACATCTAATGACGGCTGCTTTGACTGGTGGCGCCACCGCCAACTGAATTTTCAGTTGCTTGGTAGTTTGCAACTTTACGTTCGGTTGGCGGTGGCGCTGCTTGTTGGGGTGGTTGTCAGCAAGTATATGAAAATTTAATAGTTCTCAATTTCGCCACCTGAACAGATAAAATGGCCGCCATTCCATCGACACACAACTGAATTTACAGAATCGGGGCCCTGGTGTTTTGACCAGGAGTTCTTATCCCGTGATTATCAATTCTTTGTGAACATCCCACTACGCGGGTAAGCGTTTTAAAAATATCAAAAGCACAGAATAAACAAAAGTTCGTGTACATTAGCGAAATCGATGATTGCCGAAACACAATAGAAGCATTGAGTGGGGAAACTGACTAGTTACGGAAACTGGCGAGTTCTGTAAACTGACTAGTCATAGCCCGACTCGTTTATATATGATGTAAGGACAGCAGCTCAAGCACAACGTGAAAACAATGCGGTTAAATGGCAAAAAAGTCAGATATTCAACTGTCAAACAAGAATTATTTTATTTCTTCTTCGAAAGTTGATAGATCGTAAATCTATGGGGAATAAAAATAATCAAATATTCATTGGAAGGACATATTAAACTTACTTAATAAATACCTGCCATACCTACTTGTGTAGCTCAATACAGAGATATACTACTGACATGAATACATCAAGATGCTTCATAAAGCTCGCATGGCCCAGTGGCGCTCGCTGATGTGCAAGTATAAGCAACGCACACAGAACCTGATGGGTTGCCAAAGTGGCAACACATCACGAGTGTTTCTGTGCCTCGTAGAGCACGTTAAGCCAACTGTCATGGGTGTTTTCGATTGACTACGGTTATTAAATCAACTCAAAGGCCATTTGGCAGTTCGAAAACTCCAGGGTTTGTTCAGTTCACCACGCACTTGACTATACCTACACGATAAGTAAGGATAGAAATACTGACACCTGTGGTGAACTCAATAAAGAAGCAGTATATCTTGATAATCTTGATTTATTTCTTCAAATTGTCTACTAGTAAAATTACAACTTTGGTTTACTTCTTAACAATATAATGTCTTTCTAGACAACTGTTCGACTCGTGTGCTCGCTAAAAACTGACTGCTTGGGCTCGGCCAGCGGCCGTATTCCCTCTCCCTTTTTACTCCCTTCTTCAAAATGGCGTTTTTAGCACGTGGTTGGTCAACGTTTTACCAATCGCAAGCCAAGAACTGTGCCTATGTTTAGAAAAATTTGTCACGAAACACATTGAAAATTAGGAATCACGACATTCGGCCATCCGACACAGTGCAACCTCCCGGTGCATTAGTAGATCCAATCAGTCAGTTTTTAACTCATTTCGAAATCAAATGGTTCTATTTTATAGAATGTTTAGGATGTCACTTGAAATAAGTCAAAGTTTGACCCTACTGACTCTACGCCTGTTCGCAAAGGTGCAGTCATCCCCCGAGAAGAACAGGCAAGAAACTCTAAGGGTTGCTCTTTTAAAAAAATCTCATTACAAATGTTCTTAATTTCTAATTTAGACTAAATCTAAAATATCTCTAGAGCTGAGCAGTTTATTCCCTTAGTTTATTAATTATAATTTCTAATTTCTAAAATTCTTCCATAGGTAAATTTTTAATACACATGAGAATCTTATTATAAAGACGTAAAAACATTGATCAGAGTTCGTGATTTTGTGAAGACGACTGTCTAATACATCCAGTTTATGCTTAGTTCTAGAACCATTATGCCTATCACTAATTTTCTTAAACAAATGTATATTTTTCCTTTAATTTAAAAGAGTTACAGTTAATAGTTATTTTAATACATAGATTGGAATACTATACAATAAAATGATGTACTTTAGACTTACAAAGAGACAAGGGAATAAAGGCATTGCAAATAAATAATGTAACATCGAAAATTACAAGATTAAATTTGTAAAGATCTAGACTTTCTATTACATCGCTAGGATCGCAAATTAAAATGAACTTAAAAATAAACGGATGCAATAGATTATGTCGACATTAAACTAATGTCTGTTTTAAAAACATAAATGCTTGGTCTAAATACTATCTAAACAATCACTTACGTCCTAATTCGTGTTTTTATAAGCTTACGAGTTTTATTTTGTGTCAAACTATTCGACCAATTATGAAAGACGAATTGACAAAATCATTAATCTCATCCGAAAGTAATTTTAAATGAAGTTTTAAAACAGTTTAGAATGCGTTATTGGATGTCGCATAGATTGAATGTAGTTTAAATGAGTGGTGCATCGGTTTGATCTGACAATATTACATTATACTCTTGAACTTTATAGACTTATTCTGAAGATAAATTTCTGCTTTGCTCGGTATATATACTCCTTTATTCTACGTAAATATTCTACTGTAATAATTGACTTCAATAACAACTCAAGTTCAACGTGCTTCTTAGTGTAATGCGTCGCATTCAAATATCGAATTTACAACGCCAGAGGGCGAGCAAGCCTTGGGCAGTGCCCTAGGTAATATCACCTGTGTCCCTAATATAATATCACCGTCATCCCGTCATCCAAACGGAACGCGAAGCGTGAGTTCGTCGCGGGCTATGCTAGCTATGCAGCAGTACTGCTACTACTAACTCAGTAAAGTGTTGTACAAAGATATTGTGGAACGTGAGATGTACTGATTTTCAACTCAAATGCAACTCGAAATGTTTACACGGCTAAAACTGCAAACTACAGGTCTTCACAAAAGATGAATGTTGTTGCAACCAGTAAACAATAAAATAGTAAAAATGGTCGCATAAATTAAATTAAATTAACGTTACAGACTCAAGGCCCACACTAAGGTTTTCCCTTGTGTCGGGGGTCCCTCGGAACATACATAAAGACAAGACACAAACACACATGACCCGAGAACAAACACCTTTTTACAAAAATGTTTGCTCCGACTGGGAATCGAACCCAGGCGGCATGGGCAAGAGGCAGCGCCACTAATACTCGACCAAACCGGCCGCATGAACAATTCTTAACATATTTATTGACAATACTAAAAATATACAAACACTTAGTACCTTTACGTTGTGACTTATCGTTGAAATCAGAATATATCTGCTTTGTTTACAAATGAACTATTAAAGATAAAGCATAATTATACCAATTTCGTATTTGATAAAATTTAGTTAGGTAAACATATAAAGATAGATGACAAGAAACCAACTTAATAAAGTAAACTAAAGTACAACTCTTTTTTTAAATAACTTTGTTAAGCTAGATCTTATAATTTTTTCTTTTTTTCTTTAATGAACAAAGTTGGGTATCAAACTTAGTCTATCTCTTTGATGCGGATTTTTACCAAAACTCTGATAAAACGATAACTAGCGGAAGTTTTCTTCAAAGTAGGCCAATGACTGCGCATGTTCCCTCCTTTGTGTGCTTTTTTCATTGGGTAACTTATTGAGAAACCTCCGTTCCTGATTGATATATCGTCATCGCCGCGTTCATCACACCTTACATTGGGCAGCGTTATACTCTGAAATCATACACTCCTCTGAGTATATATCCATTCCAATAGCTGACCTGAAGACCTTCAAGATCTTGTAAGCCTAAAGTAGTTACTAAACTCGTTCAAACAGTAAACTGACTGAGTATCAAAGCTGCTTATAACAATCGTTTTTTTTTGTACTGCGGGTATTATACTAAAGTAGCTACTCATTCTGTTCCCAAGCGAAAGAGTACTCGTAACAAGGGCAAAATTTAACTCGTACAATCTCAATCCAGCTAAGTATAAGTTTAAGCAAGATTGGCTGATATTGCTTTTCTTGTCACAAACGATATATCTGTCAGTACTTAAGTAACTTTGTCGAATAATGTAGTGAAAATAAATTCTGTGTCAGTATAAAATTATAGTGATTTCCCAATAAGTATCATTAAATTGTGCGTCGTTTTTAAAATCTTGACGACACCCAGAGTTTTTATTCAACAAAGAAACTGACTGTTTTCACTGGCGCACGTGGCCAACTCAAATGGCACACAGGACGGACTTAATTCAAGTAACTGAGCTTACCCGAACATAAAGAGGTGGTTAAACTACAAATTCTACATCCCCTTTTTATGTACTGATAACGTAATCTCACAGCTTATTTGACTATATTTATCAAGTAAAAAAGAGAAATACAAAGCTCTTTTAAACACATAAGAGGAAGAGACATACTTAGTCCCTTATCAATTAGCAAGAGACACACTTAGTCTCAGCTATTACTAAGCATAAGATAGACTTAGTCTCGACTATTACAAAGCATGAGAGACACTTAGTTTCGACTATCACTAAGCATGAGATACTTATTCTCGACTATCACTATGCATGAAACACTTAGTCTCGACTATCACTAAGCATGAGACACACTTAGTTTTGTCTATCACTAAGCAAGAGACACACTTAATCTCGTCTATCACTAAGCAAGAGTCACACTTAATCTCGTCTATCACTAAGCAAGAGACACACTTAATCTCGTCTATCACTAAGCAAGAGACACACTTAGTCTCGTCTATCACTAATCAAGAGACACACCTGGCCTCCTCTATCACCAATCAAGAGACACACCTGGCCTCCTCTGTCACTATGTAAGAGACATACTTGGCCTCCTCTAATTTCGCCTAGCTACACAATTATATAAATAAGTACTGCAAAACTGTACCTCACATAGACTAATTTACATCCTCTGAAAATGTTACTGTAAAAAATAATTATGAAATAGATGAGGTCGTATGAATGTCAAACGTTGTCATACACTTCTTATTAAAACTACAAGGGTTTCGTACTCAAGTTCGAATGACGGTAGCTCGTTGCAAACAACCTCAAGTGAGAACATTATTTGGACCGCACAAGGCAATAAAAAAAATTTCAATCACTATTTTGCAGCCCAGTATAGCATTGTCAGAGGGTAGCCCTGACCGAAATGCTACAACTGGTCATGCCGGTCATAGAACTGTATTAAAGAGAAGATTACAATTATTAGATATCGCTAGACTAAGTTATCCGGGAGTAGCCCGAACCAAACTGTCTTAACGAAGGTCTAATAATGCTTATCAGGTTAATATTTCCGGGACATGCCTTGGGAGAGTGCCAAACCGATTTATTAATTGGATTTCTATACTGGGAAAGTATGACAACATTTAACATTATTCAAATTTTAAATTATGTTCACATATCTTGTACAGTACTAGAAAATTAATATGAGTAGGTACGCCTATAATGCGTAATACCTGTATCGTGTAAGTAACGAACATAATTCGAATTTTGAACAGTTGTTCTTTAAGCCACAATTTATAAGTTTTTACTTTACGAGAGAGAGAAAAAAAAACAGGCACATGATAACCGACTGAATTTATGACTGCAACCAACTTAATGAATTTTTTGCTACCCAACATTATCAAGGAGTAGCCTTGACCCAATTGTGTATGCAATGAATTGACGTAATTGTACTGGAATAGCACTACTAAGGAGTTGCCTTAACCGAATGCTATTCTGACAAGAAGATATCGTTTGCAATCAGTACAGCGGTGTAAATGCAGGTGGCTTCTAACAATTTATCGCATGAAAACACTGCCAAAGAGTAGCTCTGGCCGAGTGTTTTCAGCAATTCAATCAAATTAGCATTAGACAGACATGACCTGGCCATAGCCGCAATACCAATCCAATGTTGAACTAGGTGCCGCGAAACAAATTCTGATTATATTATCGTAATAGGTGACTTAAAGAACAATTAGTAAAATGCATGAATTTAAAACTGCATTAAAAACATACCATCTTTTTCCTTGGTGATGTGAGCGTAGACATCCCGCTGCTGACTTGTGGTGAACTCAATAAAAAAGCAGTATATCTTGATAATCTTGATTTATTTCTTCAAATTGTCTACTAGTAAAATTACAACTTTGGTTTACTTCTTAATAATATAATGTCTTTCTAGACAACTATTCGACTCGTATGCTCGCTAAAAACTGACTGCTTGGGCTCGGCCAGCGGCCGTATTACCTCTTCCTTTTTACTCCCTTCTTCAAAATAGCGTTCTTAGCACGTGGTTGGTCAACGTATTACCAATCGCGATCCAAGAACTGTGCCTATTTCAGAAAAATTTGTCACGAAACACATTGAAAATTAGGAATCACGACACACCTATGCTCAAATCTCTGGAATATATTATTTGTATTCTTTTAGTGTTACTTTAAATCAAAATATCCAAACACTCTAATAAAACCACCATCAACTTCCTCAAAACTCACCATTTTATTTTTATGAAGTTTTTTATTTCAAAAGCAAACAGGAAGAAAAAGGTCAATTTAGCCATCTGAACAAATAAAATGGCCTCTATTCCATTGATACACAACTGAAGTTACAGAATCGGGGCCCTGTGCTTCTGAGTTTCATTCTGATGTGTAAGGGACAGCTTTGCAATAACTGAAACCCTGAATTCAAACAATCATCTATACTAATATTATGAAGAGGAAAGATTTGATTGTTTATTTGCATTGAATAGGCTCCGAAACTACTGGACCGATTTGAAAAATTCTTTCACAAGTAGAATGCTACATTATCCCTGAGTAACATAGGCTACATAACTTTCCAGAATTCCCACGGAACGAAGTTCCAAGTGGAATGCTAGTTCTGAGTAATTTTCTAGAAGAATATCTGCTTTAAATTGAAATTATTTATTCGAACACCGTTTTGCAATTTAAAAAAAACTATGAAAACAGCTTTAAACACGAAAAACTGCAATGTACAGATTGTACAGGGACAACAGCACATCATGATATTCAAAACTGTCAAATTTCTTCAATAGGTTTTCAATTTTATCTCTATTTTACTATCCAACGGGGAAATTTGACAGTTTGTGGTAACCTGATGTTCCGTTGACTGTACATCGTACTCTGGTAGCGGCACGACAATGTGAAAAAACAAAGCGGTGATAGCCCAGTTGGTAATGAGCTAGACTTTTTTATGTACAGATTTCTAAATATCACTTGCTCAACGGTGAAGGAAAAGATCGTGATGAAACCAAGGAATCCAAGGAAAATTCATTTTCGAAAGAAGAGCGGTCCACCAACCCGCATTGGGCCAGCGTGGTGGACTACGCTCGAATGAACGTTGGTCAAGTCGATCGATTGATTTACGTCGTCGGCACATCCTGCATATTGGTTTGACAGCTGCCACTGTCAGTGGCCACTTTGCGGGCGAGGCTGGTCTTGGCAGGATGTTTTTTTTTTTCAAACATTATGAGATGTGTTAACTCTTGACCCCAATCTTGACCAAGGTCATAGATGAGGTCGACGATGGAGCGAGTTAACCCAGAAAATGCCAATTAAGGCACTGGTACTCCCACACACCGACGGAACATAGCAAACTGTTTGGCGTCGGACTTTGGTAGGAGGGTGGTCGCGAACCAGTCGGCCCTTTATGGTCTCATGCGGTGTGGTAGAGCCTACCACACCGCATGAGACCATAAGTCGCCACCTCAGATTGAAAACAAACTGATTACTAGGAAGCAGGTCTCATTTTGGTTTCCTTAGTCGCCTCTTACGACACCCACGGAAAGAAATGGGGTGGTGTTATTCTCAACCGATCACTACACGACACACGGTGTGTCGGTTAAGAACAATCCAAAAACCATTGTACGATTGTGAAGATTAATAATAATTTGTATACGAGCATCGTATTAGTTCAACTTCAACACCAATATAACACCAACACCAAGATAAAACTAAATAATACATATTTGGTTACACATTCTGTCTCATAAATTTTCTCTCACCATGAGAGCGTCGATTAGTGTACAGAGAGCCACACATCAGGTTACCACACGCGCGCACTCTATGCTATCACGGTAAGAACGATTTTGCAATGAAAATGGGATAGCCTAATGCGCTAGCATCAGAAAAACTCAGAAAACGAATCATTGGTACATGGTGGCACTGGAGATCGAACTCAGTACCTTTCGTTTACGGTCCAACCCACAAGCCGGTAGACCACCGACACTCAAAATTACTTGATTGTAAAAACAGGAACAGGTAAAAAAATTCAATACATCCCTCGGGGAAATTTTACTCGGAAAACCATTTAGAATGGCTAATAGTCTGAATTCGAAACTATCCCTCATTCCCTGAATTCAAGAGCATTAACAGATTCTAGCTCAGCATTGAGAGGTTTGCTTTGAGGATTAAGTACTTACGCTGTTTCGAAACGTTATTCCTGGGAAATCGTTCCCGAGTTACGTAGTAGTTAAGTAGCTATTGTGCGCCTGATTATGAAATTCCAAGTACTGCAACTTGTAACCCCAGTTTGATTTTTTTAGTTCTGGAAGCTAGGACTTGTAGGCTACATTTTTACGATAGATACTTAGATAGATAGATAAACTTCATTACTTCTTAACAATTAGTAACAATATTATACGATGTTCTTATACAATTTAAAAAAAGGTTTTTTTTTAATCATAAGATGGGTTAACTCTTGACCTCAATCTTGACCAAGGTCATAGATGAGGTCGACGGTGGAGCGAGTTAACCCAGAAAATGCCTATTAGGCACTGATACTCTTACGCACCGACGGAACACAGCAAGCTGTTTGGCGTCGGACTTCGGTAGGAGGGTGGTCGCGAACCAGACGGCCCTTTACAGAACCTACCACACCGCATGAGACCATAGAACGACACCTCAGATTCAGAACAAATTGAGATGTCGTTGCCTGCGGTGGATTAATAGGAGGCAGGTCTCATTTGTGTTTCCTTAGTCGCCACGGAAAGAAATGGGGTGGTGTTATTCTAAACCGACCACCACACGGCCTAGAGGTTAACGAAATATGAGATGTAGAAGCAAATGTGGAATCTATCCATAACTATGATCAGCTCAAAGTAGATTTTTTTTTTCCAGAAAATGTCAAGTTAAGGAGTTTTCATTATTTACATACTTTGGCGCTACGACGCGCCGCGCTTCGGTTGGAACGCGATGTAAATTGCTGGTTTTCTTGTTTTTCATTGTTATTGTTGTTTTTTAATGCAAAATGGATTATACTCGAAAAAATATTTAATTTTAAAGCAGAAAATATTTAAAAACTTGTAAAGTGGTCTGGTTTCAGTTTTCGCTAATTTGTCCCTACACCTTGTATAATGTATAACAATCAAAGTCAACCAATTATTACAAATGAGGACTTAAAGATAGTTTATATACTTAATGAAATGACTAAATCCTAGAAACAAAGAATCAATTTTTACTCTTTTCTATGAACTAAATAACTGTCATGTTAGGAAATACCCAACAGTGTGTACATCCTTGTATAAGAAGAAGCAATTAGTAAAAATAAAGAATATTTTTTTCGGAATAACTATAAATAGCCTTCTTTACTTGTACCTAAGGAAGATTTCATATTTAATCCGAACCCGAGAATCCACGTCTAAATGAAGACCAAATAATGGGGTAACTTTTTATAGTGCACACTGTATACTCGGTAGTCATCCAAATGAAACTAACGGCCAGGGCATCTTTTTTTATATTATGAGATGGTTTAACTCTTGACCCCAATCGGACCAAGGTCATAGATGGAGCGAGTTAACCCAGAAAATGACAATTAAGGCACTGGTACTCCCACGCACCGACGGAAAACAACAAGCTGTTTGGCGTCGAACTTCGGTAGGAGGGTGGTCGCGAACCAGACGGCTGTTTACAGAGCCTACCACAATGCATGAGACCATAAGACACCACCTCAGATTGAAAACAAACTGAGGTGTCGTTGCCTAAGATGGATTACTAGGAGGCAGGTCTCATTTTTGTTTCCTTAGTCGTCTCTTACGACACCCACGGAAAGAGATGGGGTGGTGTTATTCTCAACCGATCACCACATGGCGTTCAATTATCATCACCGCCAACTGTACGTTAGGTAAGTTGCCAACTGCTTATCAAGATCAACCATTCAGGGGACGGTACGATGCCGGTACTTGTCAAAGCAACTGTATTGAAATCCTAAATGTCATCACTATCATCCACTGCTATTGAAACGCTACTAATTAAATGCAGAGACGGCGCCGGCGTTAGGCGTGGGCGACATGGGCCATCGCCTACGGCCTCGCGGTCCGAGGGGCCTCGCTCCTCTAATACCATACTACGTAACGTAAAAATGTATTCATTACAAAATAATAAATACATTGACATACGGCTAGCAACATTTAGTGGCGTTGCTTTGCTATCGTGGGAAACGAACGGGGAAGCCCCTCTGACAATTTTGTTTTTATTTAGTCTAGCAATGTTCGTTGGCAATGTGTTGCTATCATCGGGAACCCACAGTGATCAGACTTGGGGATTTCCCTTATGGTTTGGCTTTAATGTTAGAACATGAAATAGTTGGTAAAGTAACAAAAAGGTATATTTCAATGGTTTTTTATTTATTTATAACATTGCTTCTTGCGCCACCAGAGGGCCTCGCTAAATGTATCTTGCCCAAATCAAATTATGGTCTTGCCCCGCCACTGATTAAATGCCATTGAAACCTGCCGCTCTAGATTGTCTGATTAATCCTTTGAAGATACATCTGGTTTGTAACACCTGGCCTACATATTCACAAGATGAAGCAGGCACGAGAGTACTGGAACAACATACTTCCACCAGTAAGAAATGTCCAAACAATTACAGCATTTAAGATTAAATTGAAGAAAAACTTATTGGATCTTCAAAAAAAAAACAAGAAAGTATATTTTTTTTTAAGTGACTGGGTTTAACTATCGTTTCCATTTAATCTTCCTTCATTTTATAGTATTCTTATTTTTCTTTATTTAATATATTTAGTTGTATGAAATCTTATGTTATTATTAATGTAGTTAGTTATATGTAATCATATAGAGTTTTCAAATAGTATATATATATTTTTTTATTTATTATAAGATGGGTTAACTCTTGACCTCAATCTTGACCATAAAGGTCAAAGATGAGGTCGACAATGGAGCGAGTTAACCCAGAAAATGCCTGTAAAGGTACTGGTACTCCCACGCACCGACGGAACACAGCAAGCTGTTTGGCGTCGGACTTCGGTAGGAGGGTGGTCGCGAACCAGACGGCCCTTTACAGAGCCTACCACACCGCATGAGACCATAGGACGACACCTCAGATTAAAAAAAAAATGAAGTGTCGTTGCCTGGGATGGATTACTAGGAGGCAGGTCTCATTTGTGTTTCCTTAGTCGCCTCTTACGACACCCACGGAAAGAGATGGGGTGGCGTTATTCTTAACCGATCACCACACGGCCATATGTCCCTTCAGTGTAATATATATTCTGATACGGCAGCGTTTCCTTCTCTCAGGCGTTCACTGAAAACCAGCGTCGACGGCTCTTCGGAGCCACGTCAATATGCTGAGTGAAAGCCTTTTTGGTACTCTTTTACTTAATATTTAGTTAATTATCAGCTAAGTTTTAGTTTTCTTTATTGTAAAAGTACCAAATAAATGTTTTTTCTAGTAAACAGTGTTCGGCGCATGGACTGTCAACATTTTCCGTAATACTTGTGACGTCATTTGCTAACTTTTCGCCCTTAGTCCCTGAGTTTTTTAATCTTAATTTCACATAAACTGCATTGTTTTATTCATGATTTTTTTATGTAACCTTGTTTAATGAGGGTTTTATATAGTGTCACTCATATAATGACACTCATAGATGTAACATAGACTTAAACAGAAATTAATCCCTACTTCATGCTTTTAAATGCACAATTACTTTTTACTGTATTCTGTAACGTATGTGTGTATAAAAATACTGCATTTTATCCAAATTAACACCAAAGGAGCTTTTTAATTTAAAAAAATATGAGTCAACCTACTCCTCAATTCTCAAAAGAACGTTAATCCCTCATTTTATTTTAAAGTTTATATTAAACATTTAAAAAAATATATGTCCATAACTGTGATTTTTTTGCCCTTAGGACCAAGGGTGAAAAGGTAGCAAATGGTTTCACTATTATCCCGAAAAATAGTTACAGTCCGTAGAGTCAGTAGGGTCAAAAGAACGAATGCGTATGTATGTATTTAAATCCTGTAATATATCTTGACTTATTTTGAGTAACATCCCGAATTTTCTATGAAATAAAGATACTAGTTTGTTTGATTCGAACACCCTGTATACAGGGTGTAAGGAACAGGTTAGCAAAAACTGAAAAATGAACTCGGACCATCATTTTGAATGATTTTCCAGTGAAATTGTCTTCAGGAAATTCTTTTTTCATACTTTTTTATATTTTATGCTTTAAAATGAAATTTTATTTATTGTAATACACTCCATCTTTCAATAAAAAAGAATGATGACAGTGTAAAACACGAAAACCAGCAATGTACACCGCATTCTGACAAAGGAGTGGCGCGGGGGGACTGCGCGCAGGGCGCGGTTTCGTGGTACATTGCGTGTCGCCAAAGTAGGTAAAAAATGAAAACTCCTTAAGTTGACGTTTCCAGGAAAAAATAATTACTTCTAGTCGATGGTAGTTATGGATAGATCCCACCATTTCAGTATTTAATTTTGCTAAGCTTTCCCCTTACACCCTGTATGTATATGGCTTGCGCCTATTGAAAGTGTAGAATCATGGAATTGTGTAACATTGCGCAGAAAATTTCGTTATAATTATTATAGAACTCAACCAACCATAAATAAATAAACTTTCACCACTACACACTGCAATTGTCACCTATTATTGTTATCAAATTATTTATTTTCACGCTTCGTTTATTATTTGTATAGGAAAAATTTAAATTGTTGTGGTTTTGCACGCATGGTGCAGCTTTCACCTTTATGGAACTATTTAGACAAAAAACTCCAACTACGAGTAGTTCTGTAAATGGAACAACCCATAGAATTACTGGGAACGGACGTTCCATGGGGGTATCCAGTTGTTTAAAGTTAGACAGCAAAACTTCTGCCTAAACTTCGAATTTTTGTTTTTTTATGGTGAATGTATGGGGTGGGGTGACTTTAATTTAGTTACTGAAACTTTAGGGGGTGATTTACCTCATAATACTGAACAAATTTCCCAAAGGAACCCATATGATTTTCTCAAAACAAAATTCAGCTTTTCGTAGTAAAGCAGAGGCTGCCTGGATATTTGGTACTAAGCAAGGCCGCCTTGTTGTACACATACGAGTAGTAGCACATCAGGCTGTACAATGTTGACCTTGACGTCGCCCTTATGCCGTTTGTAATAGCGCCGGCTTTCGTGGTGCAAATGGGTAACCTGACATGCTGCTGTCTGTACACCGCCTATTTACTGATATGTTTCTGTTATTACATATTTTTGTGTGCAAATGAAGTGTTATGTATTAAGCTGAGAGCTGGAGTGTATAGAGTGGTGTTTTTTTTTTCATTCTTCAACTATTTTCCTCGGGACAAATTTTTCAGTTTAAGGCGACTACAGCACCCGATAAAGGCAGCACACATAGGAATAGTGCCATCTCCGTCGCCCAGCAGGCCTGGGCCGGCAGTGCGAACAGTGTCGATACACGAAGTTTACGGACTATGAAAGCGTGCGTGCGTAAAAATGTGTTCGAAAGTTAGAAAAATGAGATTTATGGAAAGGTAACAGCTTAAATCGAAAATGCGTTAACTACTTATAGAGAGTATTCAATCACATTTTGATAGCAAATTCAAGTTCCTGTGTGCATTTTACTATCGTTTTTACAGCTTAAAAGATACACAATATTTGGTATTTAGAGGTGACTATGTGAGCTTTTTTTATCGAACCAAAAGTGCTGAATCATGTTTTCAGCAAACTACTTATCTAGTTTATGTCCCGAATATTACCGTAGTTTTTTCTTCGATTTAATGCAGTGCGTCATGCTTATCTACGCATCATAAAATCGTAATTTAGGTGCTGTAGTCGCCTTAACCCGTCGCATGCTTGTTTACGCCATGTGCGATACAAATCTCGTACACTATGTATTCAAAAAGCACGCCAATGTTTAATGGAATGATTCGCTTCCTTAAATTTCACAAATTTTTTCTCACCTAATGATACAAATTATTAAGACACACTCACGCCTTACGTCCCTTTCGGGATAGGCAGAGCATCGTGTTAATTGACACCATGTTTGACATTCTGAGGGTTATTAATTGGAACATTATTATAGGGAATGATTGAATGAAATATACTTTACTAGCTTTCCGCCCGCGGCTCCGCCCGCGTGACTACAGGTTATATCGTACCCAACTGTGAGATAAAATGTAGCCTATGTCCATTCCCAGGCTCTAATCTATATCTGTACCAAATTTCTTTAAAATCGATTCAATAGTTTAGGCGTGAAAGACGGACAGACAGACAGAGTTACTTTCGCATTTATAATATTAGTAAGGATTGCACAACATAGTAAATGAACATACAAAAAGTAAATAAACATAAATATTCAAGACAGTAGAATGTACACACGGCAGCACATCAGGTTGTACATGTTGACCTTGACGTCGCTCTTATGCCGTATGTAATAGAGCCGGCTTTCGTAGTGCAAATGGGTAACTTGATGTGCTGCTGTCAGTACAAAAATGCGGCCTTATTGCTATGGTAGCAATTTCTTCCAGGCAATCTTTAGGTTAGGATATTTTATGAGAGGTAGTGGTACAGGTTACCAGCCTCTGGCCCACTGTACAACAGTAACCCAACATACCATCCCTAGTGGGATAAGTCCGTCTTTGTAAACTTCCTATTACTGTAAACTTGTTATCCTCTGTATTATCATTGTACAATAAAGAATAAATATACACATCAACGCGGTCTAGGGATACTGCACGATTTTTCATACAAAAGAGGTCTGTTTGAGAAGCTACAAAAGCTTACTCGAGATACATGCAGGGCTATAATTTTGAGACGAGCAAGTACTAAACCTGAATTTTCAATGCTAATCAATTAATTTTGTTTTACTTAAAATTTGTGAAAACGTGACAAAAACGAAAAAAAAATATTGCGTAAATTCGACTATTTTCATACAAAAAGCAGGCAAAAAGTGCATTTTCGTTTTCGTTTCCGTCACGTTTTCACAAATTTCAAGTAAAACTAATTTTATTGACTAAAATTTATAATTCAGGTTTAGCACTTGCTTGTCTGGAAATTATAGCCCTCCCATGTATCGCGAGTATGCTTTTATAACTTCTCAAACAGACCTCTTTTGTATGAAAAACCGTGCAATATCCCTAGACCGCGTTGATGTGTGTATAATACATACATATATACTATAGCACCTCTTCCGGGGGCAAGGAATAAAACATGTAGCTCTTCTGTTAGGTGCTATATTTCCAAATAACTAACGACACTTCTTTTACACTTGTTCTTTATTATAAACGTAGAAACAGTTATTTATTACTTTACAATGCTTGGGAAAATGCTATTTGCACGCCTTTGATCGCATGCAAAAACCTATTCCGCGAGCTCTCCACAATGAATGGCGGAAGACCAGATTTTCAATCATTTCGAATGCTGACATCGAATACCATTTCAAACCTTTTAAAATGATATTCGAATGATCTTCTTTTTTTTTTGACCGAATGAGAAAGGAGTTGCGTTATGCCAGATCCTCCATGAAGGTCTGCATACCACAATACCATAGCATACCCATAGACTGCACCTATGCGCAGAGGCGTAGAGTTTAAGAACTAAAGAAATTCACCACTTTTACTTAGGTTAAGTAACATCCTAAATATTCTAAGAAATAAAGCTATTTCGATTTCAAATTTAAAATGTTGTAATTTTAATTTTAATTATAACAATCAATGAGACGGTTCGTTTCACTGAGCGTGTATATTATTTTATTTATTTTATTTTATTGTTAATAAAATCAATTTCTCAAAATGAATGGTCTGCCAGATGTATTGTAGATTTAATTGTGAATAGTTTACAAGTAGAAATATAAATCAAAGAAAAAACAATGAATTATATTAAAGAAAGATATTTAAAATCGATTTTTATAACATAACACAAAGATGTTTATAAAAACAATAAAATTCACAAGGTAAATATTTTATATGGCTTACAGTTATAATTTTACGTGTTTAAAACGTTACAGTCTACCGACTTTAACCTCAACAATGCCTATCGGCAGATAACCACTAACCAAAATTTCATCTAAATGTGTTCAATTTCGAAAAAATGTATATTGACGAAGTTATTGCGTAAAAAGCCTAAAAAAGAAAAAGAAAAACATGCAGTCGCATTCAGAACCTCTTCCCTTTTTTGAAGTTGGATAAAAATGGTAACTCAGGGCCCCGATTCTATAACTTCAGTTGTGATACACCGAATGGTCTCCATTTTATCGGTTCAGGTGGCAAAATAGAGAATTTTCCAAATTTCATACATGTAATGACGGCTGCTCTGACTGGTGGTGCCTCCGCCAACTGAATTTTCAGTTGATAGGTAGTTTGCAACTTTACGCTCGGTTGGCGGTGACGCTGCTGGCCAGGGTGGCTGTCTGCAAGTATATGAAAATTAAATAGTCACCTGAACAGATAAAATCGCCTCCATTCCATCGACACACAACTGAAGTTACAGAATCGGGGCCCTGGAAAGCCGTATTATTTGTAACTATCACACAGGAAATGGGAACATCATGTCGATGTCGAGCGCACCTTTATTAGTGTGAGTTCCGCATACCGACATAGTTTATGAAGCAATACATTTTGGATGACTTTTAATTTGTGAAAATTAAGGACGAGAATCGCTTCAGTAAAATGAATAAATAACACCCCAAAAAAATACATACGTAGATATAAAATAATAAAATCCTCTCCATACAATTTATGCGATCAGCTGGCAGCTTAAGTATGGAAAGTCGTTTTTTTTTAGTATTTCGTTTAGGTTACTGCGGAAATATTATTCAGTTTCATGGCGAGAAACACCCGTCCAAGTTTCGCTAGATAGAGACCTCTGACGGCCCGGGATTGATCCCCGTTGGGTTTGAAAGAAGTATTTTTTTCCAAATCAAGGTGTATTTGTGTGACTGTTCGTGTAGACCCTTAATACAATGGAAACCTTAGGGTGGACCTTTAGATATTTCTCATGATCTCCCAACCATACTAAAAAAGAAGATATACGTATCTAGTTTACAAAGTAAAGTTTGTATTCTAAAATTTTGTCAAATTGAGGATAGCTTTAGAAAAATACTTTGGCGAACCTATTACCTCTACAACGTATCTAAACATACCCAATAAAAAGAAAATCCAAGATCAAATTCAAAAGTGAAATGGTAGCAACTCTAGTAATCAGTTGCACGGTATTGGTCTATAAATATATATACTTGACACTAGAAAACATGATACTGTTTCATTAAAATACATTAAAATTTGTTTTATATTATGTACATAGTATTCCTGTAAAATAAATGCACGCTTTGTAAAATAAATGAAAATGTAATACATTCTTTATTGTGGTTAAATTACATGAGATAGAGAAAAAAGAGAAAAAACAAATTATTAAATAATAATGAATCAATGTTAACTGTAGGAACTCAAACATGGTGTCAGAAGACTTATTTTTGAAGCACTTTAAACGCAATTATTTGGTAAGATATGTATTTCTGTACACGACAGGGAAATGAACCACAGAACTCTAAAATATAGCCATTTAGCGCCTAGGTATGGACGTTCCACGGTGTTGAATACAAAACAATATAATAAACGTATGTGAAAGACATTACCGCAAATATATCACTTATTGTTATGAATAGGAGAACTTTCAACAATTGTCCGAGTATTCTATAAATAAATGTAAAACACGAGTTGACTCGCTTTCGTGTTCCATGCTACTTTAGTCATGGACGTTACTAGTGTTTTTTTTGTGTTGTTTCTTTCAGTGACCGTTTCCAAATGCAGTGAATATTTTAACAGTGTGTACGAGGGTAGACTAAAAGGAATTAAATTCATGAATGCCAAAAGTTACCCAAACCGTACATACGTCGAAGAAGGTGAGAAAATTAATAGAGAAAGGAAAGGCAATCCTCAAGATGTGTTCTCACTCAATCGTTACCTTAACATTCGCCACTATCCACATCCTCTGATTTTCGGAATACCACACACTGTGAAATACAATCCAGCCCCAGTTGATTTAAACAAAAGCATTACACATAAAGAAAACACCCAAGCAACCAAATTGATTAAAGAACCCAAATTATTCACTGTTCATGATCAGTATGTTTACGCAAATGAAGAAAATTTTAATAAATATCAAGACGAAATTAGCAAAAAAAGTACTTTAATTTACAAAGATGGAATCCGCACAAACCAGCGAATTGTGAAAGTGCATGATAAGCTAAAGGAAGGACGAAATGATAACAATAAAGATCATCATCATAGATATATGGAGTACCCGATAATCCACGGACTCAAAAATAATACTTCTAAAAATAAAGCTCAAAGAAATCTGACTCAAATCAACAAAGATTTCAAACATGTTCATTTAAGTATACCAGATGCGACCATGTCAAGTACAAAACATGCAAGATTTTGTAGGCAAGAAATATTTTTTAATAACAAACAGGAACAATTCAACAAAGCCCAGCAATATTTCCTCAAAGCAAATAAAAATGCCTTCAGACCTCTTACGACCTTGAATCTTCAGCGTCGTGCTGATCGAGTTACCTTCACCCAAACCACGACAAAACCTACAGCAAGATTTTGGCCGCAGCAACATCAGCAAAAAACAAAAGAAGGAAGATGTAAGTACCTACTTTAAAATTTTAAAACAACTATGTTGGAGGTATTTAATACCAAATCTAATTATTCGTTTATTTATGTTGCAAAAACAACAAACTATGGGTAAAAAAACTAAACTAAAGCCCCTTTTGCGTTGTCTACAGTGTGTAGTATGCAATGAATTTGCAAACCTTATACTTCAAATTCCAAATATGGAATTTCAAATTTGTCTTAGATCCAAACACTTCACACATACACACACACACACGCAAGGAGGTCTTTGGATAAGTTTTGTTATCTATACCTGTTACTGATTATTGTTTTTAAAAACGCAAGCGTCACAACCATCTCCGTCAAGAGCACTCAATTTTTAATCAAGCTATTGGAGCCTAATGCATAAAAAATTCATGCACCTGCCAGGAAATTGAGTTTAATAACAACGTAATACTTAGGCGTTGAAGTGGATGAAAATTAATCTTTTAAGCATCTTTCGGCTTCGAAAGATACATTATTACTTGAGCTTGTTAGTAATTTTACTAACCGACTTCGAAAAAGGAGGAGGTTCTATGTTCGACCGCACTTCAAAAACCACCAATGATAGAAATATGTTTCTTAATATTTTTTCATTTCTTGTAATATTTTAATCTTTTTTTACATCGCATTAAGATTGCATGTGATTGTTCTGTATCTCATCTTCTCATTGTTTTTTCTGTGCATGTTATTCTGATGACTTATCATTGTCATTTGGATTCGTCCTCTTTGCTTTCTTTTTCTTTCTTTGCTTTATTTTTATACGTGTCTTTTCTTTTCTGTTTTTTTTTATAGTTTTATAGGCTAAATGTAAATTATTGACGAGACTTTTATTTCGTTATTAACAAATTGATTGATTGACTAATTAAAAATTATATGCTGAAGCGAGATTAACACTATAATAAGTAAAAATAAAACTTTTTATATTGATTTTGCTAATAATTAAAAATGGTTTGACTTTTCGCAAATAAATGTTTATTATAACATTTGTAGGTTGCTTAACCTCACTGATCGGCTGATATCAGCGAGGCTACGAGCGCTAAGTAAAAGTGAATTCAAGTATTTACTACTTAGCAGCAAGTAAATGACTTGTTGTTGTACGGGTGTCTGATTTTATTAGGAAAATCTCGTCAAAAAGTATTTTTAATTTGACCTGAAAAAATAAATTGACATAATTTGAGATCCCTGCATTGCAACGCATAGGCTAAATTATGTTCCTCGTTGAAGAATTTTTAGAAGGAATCATTTATCAATAGAATTTACTTTGCGAATTTATAGGTGTTTCACTAAGCTAGCTGCTTGAAGTACTAAGTAGCAAAAATTTTGCAATGTGCATTTATAATTAATATTAGCTTTCTTGCAACTTTTCTCATTTCAAGTTTTTTTGAAAAACTAATTTTTCCCGCAGTTTCGCTCGCGCAAAGAACTCTTTTAGTCACCCATTTCATCCTTGACCCCTTCTTAGGGGATCATTTTCTAAAAATTCCGAAACAAGTGTCCGTTTATTTGCTTCAAGGTACGAGTATATCCTTTTCGAGTCAAAACGTCCAAAAAAATTGTTTTCTCTATACAAAATTTGAACCCCCATTTCGAAAAATCCTTTTTAAGTGCTTGCCTAGGTCATAAAAGATACCTTTCTGCCAAATTTCAGCTTTCTAGGTTTGAGGGTTTAGGCTGGGCGTTGATAAGTCAGTGCAGGACCTCCAATTTTATATAATTATGTATATGTTTATGATATTTTTCGGGATTTTTTTCTTGTCGTGGGACCTGTGGTAGGTATGTACTTTTTGGATAAGTTATTATAAACATGAAAAGTCCCACAGTCACTTTATAAGTGTTTAGAGAAGGCAGAGGTGCGGCAGCCAAAGTAATTATAATGAGCGGTATTTTTAACCTCCGACAATAAAAGAGAGGTGTTATAAGTTTGACGTGTACTGTATCTATGTGTCTGTGTATCTGTCTGTGGCATATTCGATGCTTTTTTTGTTTGAAAGCTGACGTAATCGAGATGTTTCTATATAATTGCTTATATGGTCTTCCTTTTATTTCTGATGCTATGAAAAAAAATAATTAAAAATAATAATAAAAAATAATAATAAAAAATAATCCTCATGATGAAGCCTTCCGATCGGTATAATAAAATTACAGAGTTTTTTTCTCGTGTACCGGGTTCAATTCCCAGTTCAATTCAAAAGTATGAATGCAGCTTATATTGTTTTTAAAATTAAAATAAAGTCTTTTCAAAATCTTCTTCTCATTTCAAAATTACATTCCCCAAGGAACAAATATGAGCGATCAGCTGATTGCCGCAGTACTTAGTAAAGAATGTCGAATATTTTTTGTCAATTTCATAAGTTGTTCAGTTTCATGACAAGAACAATACTTAGAGTTTCTAGTTAAAGCTTAGCTAGCGAAACTCTAAGAATTGTCCTTCTCATGAAACTGAACAACGTGAAACTGAACAACTCGATCCACTGATTGCCTTAGTAACAGACGTAAATAACTTTTTTTGGGAATTTTATATATGTTCCTTCGGGAAAGTTGTTCGGTTTCATGAGAAGAACGATTCTTAGAGTTTCGCTAGCTAAACCTTAAAGTTAGCAAAATATGGATGTGCGATTAGCTTATTGCCTCAGTAAGAGATGTCAAAAATTCGCACAGTTGTAATGGCGCACTAGAGAAGGTCTCATACAGGGTTACTTTAAGCTAGCTAGCGAAAATTTAGAGGGTGATTCTCCACATGAAACTGAACAACTTTCCCCAAGGAACAAATATGCGCGATCAGCTGATTGCTTTAGTAAAGGATGTCGAATATTCTTTGGTAATTTCATATAGGTTCCTTAGGAAAAGTTGTTCAGTTTTACGATAAAACAATTTAAAGTTTGCGCGATCTGCTGCTTACCTCAGTAAGAGATGTTTGAAATTCTTATTTTGAAAATTTCATATAGTGTCCTGGGTGGAAATTTGTTCAGTTCCATGAAAAGAACAACCTTAGATTTTCACTAGCTAAAATTTAAAAATTCAAACTTCGTTTTTTTCATAATTAAATTACCCCCTTTAATATTTCTAATTAATTGAAAGTCACTCTTACTTTAATAATTAATAGAGGCTTAGCTTTAATCGTTGTAAATATTAAAAGATTAAGTAAAGAATTGAATCCTTACTTGTATTACTGCAACGTAAATATTTTAAGAATCTGGATCCCATGCAGTTCTGGATAACTGAAACTGTACAAAGTAGGTGTTGTTTTTAAAAAGAAAAAACCAAAGTAAAAAAAAATTTCAGTTCTATCTCTGTTCACGGTGGTGACGTTTCCGAACGGGAACTGCGCAGGCGCATCGGGTGACAATGGAACCTGCATGACTGCGCGGGAGTGCAGCATGAGGGGCGGCTCTGCAAATGGATACTGCGCTAATGGCTTCGGACTGTGTTGCATTTGTGAGTAGAAATAAACACATTTTGTTAAAGATCCTTACTAATATTATAGTATAGAGATAGATTAGACCTTGAGGAATGCTATAGGCAAAATTTTATCTCACAGCTGGGCATTATATAACCTGTAGTCCACGCGGGCGGAGACGCCGGCGGAAAGCTAGTTTTTATATATTTTCCCACTAACATAAATTCACTAACACCAGACACCGTACGCAGGAAGTTTGCTTAGCAGACTTGCATACCAAAACCTGTCCAGTGCCTTGAATCGTCCAGTGACAAAGTGAAAGCTTCACCATGTTTCTGGATGGCTTCATCCCAGTAGTGTGTGACATAATAATTACAATAGAAGAGCTCCAGTAAACTGTCCCCAATAAAAGTTGTATTTACGATCACTGAGGTATGTCAGCAGCTCGCTATTCAATACCCATTCCAAAACCTTGCAGGGTATGGAGGTGATTGCGAAAGATCAATAGTAGGGAGAGTAGGTACAAGCGTGTCAGTAGAAGAGACGATTTGGAAACCCAGTACCCCAGGAATTTCATCCAGACCACTGGCCTGAAGGTCTGAACTCTGTCGTACTCTGGAAAACTCTTTACTGTGTATAGGACCTTCGAAATATACAAATAACAGAGAGGTATTAACAGCGGCTGTTCGAAGACAGTATCCAGACGAGATTTGCTCGCAAAAAGAGATCGAAAGAGATCTGTTTTCTTTTTCACGGGGTGAGCTAGCGATTCGTCAGGTATCTCCTTACTACCAGAAGGCTTAGATGTGAATCTGGTTGTAATGTGGCCGAAACGAGTCTTACGGATTACTCGTTTAAATGATGTAGCCGCAGAGTTGAATGCTCTCTTCTTCGAACGAACCTTCCTAGCCCTAATTCGGCGATCTCATGCATGAACCTTGGCTTTGTATACTCTACCTATTTATGTGTTTTAGCACATTTCGCAATTTGCATTAAAGCATGGGCGGGTTTGGTAACCGAGCGAAATGTCGAATAATAGAATAAAGAAATCCATTCCCTGCCGTTTCGCATCAGCCATATGAGGGGTTTTTAGAAGATAAGCCGCCAAGGATAAGATGCAAAGAAGTACCACAAGGCACAAGGAGAATCTAGTGATGCAAGTAGGTAAAGTGCCCAATTCGCTGACTCGTATCGCCTTGTGTCCTTGAGACTAACTTGTGGAGGAGAGCAGTTTGAATTGGTTTTCATCAGACTATGGTCGGATGTCCCAGTCAGTGGTTAGATGGGGTACCTAGTAGCTAAATGTCTAATATACTAAACCATTAAATATTAAGTAGAGATTAGAAAATCTAGCATACGTGCCTTAGTTACTAAGCTTTGTAACGAGGTTGCATATCGTCTCGTTCTCAACCTTGTTTGACGTTTTATGCTTTGTTATATTCGTATTCTTAATACAAATTCAATAACCTCCAGCCGCTACTTGAAAAAAGACGCAACCAGCATCAGCTTTGCGTGTGAGCATGTTCCTTCCAATAAGTCAAAATTGTATACGTATGTATGATGCTTGGAAGTTATTGTTTCAAAATCAACACCTCCAGAAGGCGCTTAGATACTTCCTTGCAATGACACGCACTTAACAATTCTATCTTTCCTTACAGTTATGACCTCGTGTGGGAGTACTACAACAGAAAACGGTACATACTTCGTGAACCAAGGTTACCCATCTAGCTTTGATGGCACGGGATCCTGCGAGCTCACTGTCATTAAGGCACACCCTGATGTGTGCCAGATAAGGTAAGTCAAACGATGGCATTCTATGTTTATTGTTACATAAAATCAGTTAAGGAAAGGTCTATTAAAGTTAATGCTGCTTTAAATGAATCGTCACTTTTTGTCTTGTTGTCGTTACAAAGAAGCAAGGACATCACTGACTTTAAAAAAGTTTTAACTTTAATTAATGTTACTGCAACACTGCCAGAGATTAGAGAAATACACGATACGCCTTTGATAGAAGTCAATGGGTTACGGAAGGTATACAACAAAAACAAAACAAATAAATAAATGATAAAACAAGCAGCTACAAAATGACAATTAGCAGAGGCGGTCATCCGAATGCTACCTGTTTCAGTTCTGATGGCATTTCTTTTCTGGATGGGAATGTGAACCCATTCTCTATAAAACATTCAATAGGTTTGAAAGTTCTTGATGATGATAAAAAAATCCGTAATGAGAAACTTTATAAAGATAATAAACAATATCAAAACTGTTTTTAAGAAGCCGGCTTTCAATAAATTAAAAGAGAATAAAACTGTTTTTATTGATTGTAAAATTACCAGTTCAACAAAAGAACTTTGTTGTTGTAATTTTGAACAAATGAACCATCCAACGGATCTTGAATAATGAAGTTAGTTTAGATGACTTTTGCAATGTAATGTCTTTATCCTAATTGATTATCCTTTGCCGATGTATATTGAGACAGCAAAAGCAATGATTTTACTTTGGATAAACTCAGTAGCACTATAAAGATCTACAACAGCTACAGGAAAATGTTAGAAGATCATTGCACGTATAAAAATTATGAACAACGTAATTGTGGGCATTATGGTACGAACGTTTTCGTGCTTCCGAGGACATATTACACCGTCAGTCCTGGCTGGTGTTGTTTATATATAGAGGCCATTTAGAGGCTTAAAAACTCTGATACCAGGATTTAAGTTTGCCACATACTTGAATATACCTACACGAACAGAAAGAAAGTAACAATTGCCGACTTACGCCATACGTACACTATCACAACGAGCAACTTCAATTGGACATGTCTGATCAAAAGTGAAAGTTCAATTACGCTTGTGGATTGAAAAGTGATAGTTTAATCTTGTAACGTAGATCATAGATAGATTAGGAATTTATTTCTAATACAGTATACACTTTACAAGTAGACACAATGACAAAAACAACAATATGGTTCAGACAAAAGAAACAAAGAAAAAGGTAAAAAAGAAAAGATAAGTAACAAACAAAGTAACAGATAAGGTAAGAAATATAAAAAGTATAAAATTATATCTAACAAAGCAAATTAAGCGGTTAAAAACAGATTTTCAGTTGCCACCTACGAGGTGGTAGCGGAAGCGAGTGCCGCAATACGATCGATGGCACAAATATAAGCCCGTAAAACTCATCTTACGATAACGCGAGCTTATACCTGTGGTCCAATTAGTCTGTTATGACAGCTATATGAATGTGTCTGTTTCTATAAGGCGTGGGTACATGAGTGTGGTGTACTTTCCTCAAGAAGAGGAGCACGTTGAAATCTTTTCCATTGGGCATAGGTACATGTTTGAATAAACGTGACTTGTAAGGCGCTGTCTAAGAAACTCATCTATTTGGGTAGCAACAGCTTAAAAAAATATCTGTTTTTCAAGACTCGCATTGGATGGAGTAAATTCTTCTGATACATTAACATTTTCTTTGTCAGCTTCATGTTTAAAATTCACTGCACCTATAAAGTTACAAAAATTTACTTGCAACTCAGTTTTCGATACAAATCATGATAATAAAAAATTGGTTTCATTCAATTTAGTAACAACACAGTCAGGTAATAGGATAACGCGAGCATACAAAGGGAAAACTGCAATGACGCAAACTGGTAGAGAGACCCACGACCCACATTTTATGTTATCCAATAATAATAAAAGGAACACAATCATATAACATAAGAAATTGAAGCATACAACACAAGACAAAAGGCCTTTTTATAGTTCGAACGTCACGGCAAAATTGTATTACCATTGCCTCTTATGTTCCCAGCTTGTGGCATCACTTAGGAACAAATGTGGCATTGGTTTATACAATGTTGCCGTACCGTGCCGTTCGAATAATGAAAAGGCAGGATAAATTAAGTACGTAACACTAACGTACTACTTCATTTGCCTCAATGTTGCACGTAGTACAGAAGAAACAGCTTTATTTTTTAATGAACTAAATGATGACAGTAGATTCGAATCATTACCTGGCAGAATCTGTGGCATGAAAAATGCGCTCAAGAGCGACTTTGATTTGGATCTTTAGTTCTGATAAAAGATACTGAATCGTTAATATGTATCTATCCATTTATTTGGCAATATTATACGCAACTTCTGTGTTTGTTTTTTCTATATGTGGAAGCTTGTTATTCGCTTTTAGTCTATAGTAATATTATAAATATAGACAGAGATCCCAGAGCCGCCAGACCTTACTTATTTTCTCATAAACCAAATGTGTGGGAAATAATTGTGCTAGTACGTACTAGTAATGTATGAACCAGCTAACCTGGGCCGGTGGCCAATTTTCAGCTATCAAGTTCTGAAGGTACTTCCAAAAATTACTCACATTTGTGAATTTTTGAATATTTTTATTTTCATACAAGGTTATCCAAGCTAACAACGTTGCATTATGATTGATACTTCGTGTTTTTCTTGACGTCAACAAATCTGACACTGTACTAATTGGAATTTGGTTGCACCCACTGGTAACAGATTAAGAAAATTTTACACTGTTATGCCCATGTGGTGATCGGTTGAGAATAATACTACCCCATTTCTTTCCGTGGGTGTCGTAAGAGCCAACTAAGGACACACAAATGAGACCTGCCTCCTATTAATCCATCCCAGGCAACGACACCTCAATTTGTTCTGAATCTGAGGTGGCGTTCTATGGTCTCATGTGGTAGGCTTTGTGAAGGGCCATCTGGTCCGCGATCACCCTCCTACCGAAGTCCGACAACAAACTGCTTGCTGTGTTCCGTCGGTGCGTAGGAGTGCCAGTGCCTCATGGGCATTTTCTGGGTTAACTCGCTCTATCGTCAACCTCATCTATGAGATTGAGGTCAAGAGTTAACCCATCTTATAATAAAAAAAAACACTGTACAACTAAAAAACAGAACAAAGTACTAGAAAGAAGATTAGGAATAGGTAAATATGGGATGGGGGTTCTTTTAAATTATTTTTCTCAACCATTTATTCTATTATTTTCAAATCCAAGTCAAGATAAATTAAAATAAATAAGTTTCCAATTCTGCGAACGTATATTTTCTAATTTTTTATTTTAATCTGTAAATAAAGTTCTAAAATTTTGTGTGAATTTAACAACATAATATCGAAAATAATTAACTCTAAATAAATTTCGTTAACATATTCATAAGAAGTAAACGTTCGTATTCATTACTCGTATTGTTACTCAAGATTACTTATCAATTATGAAAAATGGTAATGTAAGATCTAATGTTGAAGAAACTATACCTAGATTTACCGAGTGAAAATGATATTCGGTTTAAAGGTTGACGAATTTTCCATAAGCCGGCTTTCGAACAGGGGATCGACATTGTTACTATACTGGGAAATCTGCCTGCTACTATGCAGATTTCCCAGTGACAATGGACTTAGAAGCCATACTGATAAATGCAATTAATCAACCTGTGCCGAATATATCCAGATTAAGCAGTCAGTCTCCCGTGACGCAGTTTTGTTGCAGATGTTAATATATTTCGGTCTGTAGGTTTAAAATAAAATCGGATTTTGTTTATTAGTTAACGTGAAGTACTTAGTTAAATGAAGTACCTAGTAGGTAGTGGTCAGGAGTACGATCTTAATTAAATTTTCGTTGAACAGCCCACATGACTGAACAACTTTTCCCGAGGAACTACACCGGAATATGACAAAAAAATACTTTTATTGTAGAACTTGTAGGATATCAGATGATTTGGCTTAGTATAAGGAGTCAAAATTTTTGAAGTGAAAACTTCTTTAGCGGCGTTGTGCACTTTTTGGATGGGTAAAAAATGTTAAACTCGCGTCAGGGTCACGTGACCCTAATCGAAAATTCGTAAGACGGAGGATGAAGTGAAAACTTCTTAGACCGCAAGGAAGTACTTTAATATATGTTTAAGTTTTCACTTCTGCCGGCACTCCCGGAGTGCAACCCGTTTTTTTTTGAGAATTTTATATCGGGTTCATTGGGAAAAGTTGATTAGTTTCGTTGGGAGAATCATCTTCTAAAGTTTAACCCTCGTGTATAAGACATCGTTCGTTATGTTTATAATAATGCCATATAAGAATTTTTTTTTTCATATTACGACCTATGTTCCTTGGGGAAAGTTGTTCAGTTTATTGGCCTGAATTATATTCTCAAATTCGTCGTCTGATTTAAGATCACCCTGTATAGACAAGAATACAGGCTGATCTTAAATCAGACGACGATTAAATGTTGCAGTATACCGCGCGCGATTCAGTATTGAATAAATATTTTTGGAAAATCGATTAGATTGTATGGGTCAACCAGGCGCGTTGTTACATTCATAGGTATACGTTATCTGTGGCTTCATTTTAGCTTTAATACGAGTCCTATTTCTGTTGCGTTAGGGTCTCTTTTTGCAGTTGACTGTTTTCACTAGAAGCAAACATAACTTAGATTTACTAGACAGTCGTCTCCACAATGTAACAAACCTTTTTTATGGGTCAATGTATACGCTTCTACAATAAGATTCCCATGTGTATTCAAAACCTACCTTTAGAAAAATTTAAGAAAATAATTAAACTAAAACTTTGTAAAAAGGGCTATTATAGAGTTTCGGATTATCTGTTAGACAAGCAACCATGGGAATAAATTGCTCAGCTCCAGAGTTATTCAGATATTAAGTCAATTAAAATTAGAAGTAAGTAAATTTATATGATTCACTTAAAAAGAGCGACCCTCAGAGTTTCTTGCTTATTCTTCTCCTGAGGAAGACTGCACCTTCGCGAATAGGCGCAAAGTCAAAAATGCTAATTTAATTTACTATTTTGTTCAATTATTTCTGTTGATTTTGCTAAAGTATTTTTATGACGTTTTCAAGAAGCACTTTGTATGGGCTTTTTATTTGACGTGTGCGTGTTTGCGCCCGCATGCGTGCCGGCCGCAACCTGTCATTTCATACATATTTTTATTTTCCCGCGTGCGTGTGCCCCCACCTTACAATAAAAACATGTATGAAATGGCAGGTTGCGGGCGGCACGCATGCGTGCCTGGTCCGCATGCGGGCGCAAACAGGCGTGACAATAAAAGGGCCCTAAGTTCTATGAAAATAAAGTATTTTTGACTTTTGACTTTGACACTAATTGCAGCTTAGCGTGAACTCAACAATTTCTTCTCTAAGAAAAATTATGATGAAGTCGAATTAATTTTTCCGAGTTCTTCATACAGCGTTTATTGAAGAATGTTGTTCAGTTTCGTAAGAGATTTACGTTGTAAAGTTTTGTTAATTTAAAGTCATTCGAAATTTTGTACTAAAAATAGCTGACATCAAAGGTAGCAAAAATTTAAGATGTGAAATAGCCCACAAAACTGAACAACTTCACCATGAAACATATATCGAAATATGAAAAAAAGATAAATGCGGAATGCGGTTGGTGGTCCGCGCGCCTTTTGAAAACGAAAAGAAGGTGCGACTAAGAGTCGACTAAGAAGTCGTGCGGGTTTCATCATGACGCTCATAAAACCCGTTTACGCTCAAGAATTCCTTACGCTGAGCAATAATTAATGGAAAATCCATACATAAATCAAAAAAGACAAATTTAGGAAATTGAACCCGCAACCTTTCGGTCACAAGTCTGGTTCATTACCAACTCCAACAAGGAAACAAAAACATTAGAGAAAAACGAAAACATGATACAGTATCTGAAAGTCTTAAAAAATCAACCTGTTATGCTGATCTATTTTTTTTAAACGATGAACACTCAAAGGCCCATATTTTCCCTTGTATCGTGGGTCTCTTGGAACACACACAAAGACAGACACGAACACCCACGACCCGAGAACAAAGATTTGCTTTTTACACAAATATTTGCCCCGACTGGAAATCGAACCAGGGAGGCAGCGTCACTATCACTCGACCAAACCGGCCGCCGACCACATCTTTCGTAAACTTACCTTTTTTTTCGTCAAACATTTATTTCGTCACCTTCCATAAGCGTTCTAAGACAAGCAACAGGTACAATTTTACACCGCCGCTCTTTCTCTGCCAACCCTGACCTGGAACGTTTAACATTGAATTTCAATGTTATACCGTTCCAGATAATAGGTCTAGGTTACTCCGACCTAGTTTTAACCTAGATGCTCTAGAATAATCAATACCTAGACCCTGGATGCTGATTTCAAGGTCCAGCGCCGCGCGTGCGCTGACGATACCACGGATGATACAGAACCCGGGATAACACACGCCCACTGGAAATGACTTGCGCCTGTAATCCCTTTCGGGGTAGGCAGAACATCATGTAGTTCAAGAACTACTTGACACCACATTTAACAACTTGTCAGCCTTTCGCCCAAGATACAGCAAAACCCTCGCATCTCACTTGCTGGCTTCTACAGTATGCCTGGAAAGAATTGGCAGCTGGCGCATTCTCTAAACTGGACAACTTAACCCAAAGGACTAAGGTCGAAATACAAAAAAAAAGAAAACGCCTTCCCTTAAAACATATTAGGATGTAAAGTCACTATTTATTGTTTTGGTTATAGAGAAGTTCCATGTATAGAAAAATTCCTGACTAATGTAATGTCACCTCATATTGGTTTTACTTCACCTTTCTTGGAGACTAAAATTCTAAATGTCAGGAAAGTTAGTAAATGTCGCAATATAATGTTATTATGTAAAGGTCAGTTTCTCTATCTTTGGAAAACAGTGCACTTATGAGTAGTAAGGTATATATTTAAATTAGTAAGTATCGGAAGGATGACTTTTAAAAAGATCTGAAGGTTAAACGAGTACCTACCGAAAGTGACCGATTTTAAGCTTTACGCTTTTTATATTAGCACAGCTCATAGGTTAAGTGGCGTGCTAATGTAAACTATGTTTAAGACTTTGTAAACTGCTAAATTTCAGCTGACTTGATGACTGTTTTCAAAAATAAAAAACAGAATCATGATAGCTCTATGAAGTCAGAAGAACATTGAAGTACATTTAATCACGCATAAGAAAAACGGTCTGTAAAAATGATTCTTTTTGTTTCATGAAGCTATCTTTACTAGTTCATGAAATGTATTTGTTTAGTTTTGCTCGTCGGTGTATGTTTTCCGATGCACAGAAGTGCTCTTGAAATATTAATACCTCTCTATTCCTTCACTGAGCAAGCACCAATCAATCCTCTTTGTTCGATTTCAAATCGAACAAAGAGGATTCAGTGAGCATATACCAAACAAAGAGGATTGAGTGAGCATATATTGAGAAATAAATAGGACTACGAGAATACCAGAACGTGATGTTATCACATAAATTGTTGCCCAAACCATAGTTTTCTAAACACCTACTAAAATTCTAGTAAAGGGTACGTAAAAATATTTAGCATTACCAACAATAATTTTACCAATACAATTTAATCCGGCACACAATTTTTCATTGCTTTTACGTGATATTTTACCGTCTACAAAGATATGAGTGAAATGACGTTTGCACACACGGGTGTGCAAGAATTGTGCAAAGGTTTTAAAAGCTGAAATACTATACTATGCTAAACTACACTATAGTTGTGATTTAAACATAACATTCGCCCAATCAAAAAATCGAATAATCTGATACATGGGCTACCAGCGCCTCGCATGGTATTAATATTTGTTGAGCTTTGAGAGAGAAGGCTCTTATTCAAGATATAGACCAAGATCCCAGGGCCGCCATACCTTACTTATTTTCTCATTAACCAAAAGTGTGGGAAAGAGTAGTGCTAATATGTACTATTAACATATGAATACCAGCTAGCCTGGGCCGACGGCCAATTTTCAGCTACCAGGTTCTGAAGGTACTTCCACAAATTACTTACTTGTCTGGGTGCTATAAAAAGTATTTTTATAGTTCCTTGAACATCATACAAAAAAAAATCACGGCTCAGATTGTAGGTATAATAGCATAATTCATTTGGGAACTGTAAAGCGTCTGGCAGAAATTACAGCCGACGGAGAGCATCTGGCGGTGTTGATCATAAATTTTTATATTTATTTAATTATGTTCTATAAGATTTCAGCAGCCAGACTTCAAGAAAAGTGAGTAGTTCTTGGAAGTACCTTCAGACACTGGTAGCTGAAAATTGGCCGTCGGCCCAGGCTAGCTGATATTCAAATGTTAACAGTACATATTAGCACTACTCTTTCCCACACTTTTGGTTAATGAGAAAATAACTAAGGTCTGGCGGCCTTGGGATCTCCGTCTAATAGCTTTTACACGTATTAATAATGCCCGCTGTAGGGCAATACACGTGGAAGCATCATTTGTGAGCTCACTGATAGATAGATTTAATTGGATAAGCCTTTGTTGTGGAGGTAGCGTTTATGTTTAGAATTTAGCGTACAGTGTAGCTAGCGTTTATATTTTTAGTATTGGTATTAAAATGCAACTGAAACGATAGTTTATAGAACAGACGTTTTCTATTCCTTTGACGAATTTAAGTAATTTTAAATTGATTTCATTAAATTAACTATTAAAACTCTCAAAGGGCCACATTAAGGTTTTCCATTGTGTCGTGGGTCCCGTGGTCATAAACACCTATGATCCGAGAACAAACATCATTGCCCACTATGTTCTCAGCTTCTAGTATTACTATTACATAGGAGGCAATGGTAATACAATTTTGTCATGCCGTTTTCGAATTATAAAAAGGCCCATACTGTTAAAGTCTCGTGAGTGAGCCGCGAGAGTTTTGCTGATCAAGTACAGTTAAGCTTTTTAAATTATTATATTTTTAATTGAAATTATTAGTTTTTTATTTATTTATCTTAAAACTAAGACCCACAAAACTGCTCATGCAGATTGTCTGTAAGATTAAATCTCTCAACATTACTCTCAAAATATCAAACGTGGCGATCTCATGATCTTTGCATACCCGAAAAGGATTATAAAGCTTTGAAAAGAGCTGAAAACATAAAAAGAGCTGACCAAATTCGTCAAAGCAAATGTTCGAATTTTTCAGTAAATCTACAGCTCTGTGAAAAAACCACCAAATATCAATAAATATGGAAGTGCAAACACCGTTTAAAACACAACTACAGCTCTGTGAAAAAACCACCAAATGTCAATAAATATGGAAGTGCAAACACCGTTTGGTGAAATACGAAATTCTACGCGATGCAGAGTTTAAAACATTACGGTATGGCCCGTTTTTAGAGGGTTTGGATTCGGGAGCTGGGTCTTTGTTAGGAATGCTTTTGTATGCTCTAAAACTAAACCCCTGAATTCAGACCATTTAAATTATTTACAATAAAAAAAAACAATAATATCAGCGTAAATATACCTAGCATTGGGCCTTTTTATAATTCGAAAACGGCACGGCAAAACTGTATTACCATTGCCTCCTATGTAATAGTAATACTAGAAGCTGAGAACATAGTGAGTAATGGTAATTCAAATTTCGAAGTGCCGTGCCGTGCCGTTCGAATTATAAAAAGGCCCATTCTGATAAAGGCGCGGCACGGGGCATCACGCACTGAAAACATGACAACATCGTGATGAAACCCTTACTTCTAAAAAGATTCGTTTTCACTTGGCTCGCGGTCCTGCGAGTAATATAGAAACTGATAGAGAGAGATACATTTATTCATGGCGATACTCCTGTACGTAATTTGATTTTGGACAGCTTTCCACTTCCATTAACATCGAAAAAGGATTTTGTGTCTACAAATCCTATTAATCCGGAAGCTTCCAAAATGCATCACGGGAAATAGAGAGGTCGAAAATTGAAAATCTCTCTTCAGAACCAATTTTGATCGAATATAGCTAAGAACTATCTCAATTAAATCTGTCCATTCATTTAAGAGCTACGATGCCACAGACAGACACACAGATACACAGACACACACTTCAAACTTATAACACCCCTCTTTTTTGTCAAGGGTTAAAAAAAGAAAATTATTTTTCTATTGTAATAAATTAAGGCCAATTTTAATCAAACACAAGGCTTTTTTTTTCTACAACTAGCAATAATTTCATTAACTACATCTTTAGCAAAAAAAAGGTAGTTTTGATTCTTTTGAACTCTCACTCTGCTACCATTGAATTTATATTACTGTTGAAATAATAGAAAATACACCTACCATAAAGCCTCTTATCTTTGTTTTTATTCTTTTTTTTACACACACACACACATACATATAATTACAAAATAAGAGAAAGGACATGTACAACGGCGAGCTTAACTCAAGCAATGAGTTTTCTTCCAGCTAACCTATGTGAGAGAGAGAGGCCTCTGTTCTAGTTCCTAAAATACCTTAGCATAATTTTCGCTACCTCTCCACTGTTCAATGTCGTACAAAATAAACTGCAGACACGGTGACCTTATTCGAGTTGCTTTTAAAACCTATTTTAAATAACAGCCTAAATGCTTTAAAACTATTTTCACTTTGACTTTGATAACTGTGTAGTAAAAAATAAATTGAAGGCATTTCGAGAAAATTAATTATAAGCTTGTTTTTCGATTAAGCAAAGGTCTTGTATACGCCCTTCGCACGTGGCGTCGTTACGTATATATAATTTTTATTACCAAGCTACTTTGCAGATGCGAAATTAGTTCTCCGGGTATCTTTTATAATTTAGGTAATTTATTTAACTTTACGGTAGGAAACCTTTTTGTTGCATGTGATAGTTTATTATAATAGTTATTTGAGGGGTAGACCTAAGATAAAGGTAATATTAATTAACCTAGTTCAGGCAAATTAGTGTTAAGGCAAATTACAGACAGCAGCACGTCGGATTCCCCATTTGCACTACGAAAGCTAGCGCTATTACGAGCGAAATAAGAGCTACATCAAGGTTAACATGTATAGCCTGGTATGCTGCCGTGTGTACATAAAGCCCTTAGTTTCTCACTGTGAAATTCTTAGTTTAATAAATAAATAAATTTATTGGTTTGTATTGAACGCACCGCAGACACAAGTTGGTTTTACAAACTTATAATTGCAATGGAAAAAGATGGGAAGTAAGTTTTTCAACGGAATTTAAGGTTTGTAATAATAGGCACGATAGTTGTTTTGAAATGTAGGTAAGTAAACGCAGACGAGAGGAATCCGAACACATACAATGTTCAAACAATTCCGCAGATGCGCGGATGCTGCAGCAAATGAAAAAAAATGTTCTGTACCCATTTCAAAGTAAACTACATTTTTCCCCGACTGTCAGGGTTTCGTGGTTTGCGGTTTCTTTGTTTATATTATGTCACCGGAAAATTGTAAAAACCGTAATATTATAATTTCACAAGTGGAAATTTTACACTTGCCTTGTAAAATTCTAAACCAATTTTGATCAAATATCTAGAACCATCTCGATTATCGTACATTCGTTTAGGAGAATACATACATCAGATACAGAAATACACACGTCAAATTTACCAAATTTATTTTTTGTCGGGTATTAAAAACTCATCATCATCATGTCAGCAGCAAGACGTCCAATGCTGGACAAAGGCCTTCCCCAGGGATCTCCACCTCGATCGGTCCTGCGCCACCCGCATCCAGCGGCTGTCCGCAATCTATTAAGTAATAAAAAAGTGGCTTGCCTGGATTTAGAATGACGTAGCACAGCTAATCATGCATTGTCATCGAACCTAAAAGTGTTTACAAAATTTCAGTTTAATTGTTTCAAAATTGAGTTGCGAAATTCCACCCAAGCAAACAGTAGCATCCATACCTATACTTACATCATTACATACATTCATACATTGCAAATTTAATTTAAGCTTTTAATAAAATCACCGCGGTAGTTCTGCATTGGCAGCAAACATATTTGTCACACCCCATGGTTAAGGCGAAGACACACCGCGGCGCACGGAGTGGCTACGCACGTGTGTTAAACTTCGCTTTGCAAGAAAATGTATGTGACCCACGCATGAAATGACGTCATCGATATACGCGTGGCTTGCTCGAATAGCGCTGACATAGCTCGACGCCATGCACGCTGTGTAATTGTTCATGCAGCACACGGTTGGCACGCGGCGCATTTTAACTGCGGTGAATATCTACTCAGTGAGTTTGACATTAAGGCTCAAATTAGATTTTGATCTAATCCACGTAGCTAAAATCGTGAGTTTCAATTCGTTTAAAGCTTGTACTGCAGTGGAAACGTAGACCCATCAAACAAATGAATCCACGCAGCTAAAATGCGCCGCGTGGCCGTGCACATCCTGCGCCGCTGTGGGCCTGCGCCTTAAATCCGTCGCGCGCTTGTTTACGGCACGTGGGATAGAAATCCTGCATACACGGGTGTACAGGAATCGTGCGTGGGTTTAAGCCTCAAAGAGAAATTCAGATCAATAGGATTGCCTCTGAATTGAATTTAATATTCTTTATTTTTCTCACATTCCTTTGTTGCATGTTTATTTTTAAAAAAATGCATATCTACTACTACTTGCTTTTATAATAAATACATTCTACTTCAACGGATAGTACTTATATACATTTTATGTTTGTTAAGGCACGTGTATTCTTACAAGGTAAGGGCGCACGTGGGGCCGTCAAGATTTGTGGCAATTTTCTCAGACTTCCTGAAGTTCATCTAGTATTTTTTATTTATTGTAAGATGGGTTAACTCTTGACCTCAATCTGGTATTTTTCTGGTGTACCTTACGTAACGGTATTTCTTTTGTTTTGTTCTTAACGGCACGTGTACAGAGCAGGCGTGGAGGCAAATATCACTTGCCTTATATAACAATGTAAAGACTTTGCGATAATATTAAAAATTATGGCTTAGCTGTTAGAGGGGGGAAGTGAAAATACTACCTTAGTAAAATAAATGTATTTGCGCCGTAAGGGCCTTTTTATCATTCAAAAACGGCACGGTAAAATGTATTACCATTGCCTTCTATGAAACAGTAATGCTAGAAGCTGAGAACATAAGGGGCAATGGTGATTCAAATTTTGAAGTGCCGTGCCGTGCCGTTCGAATTATAAAAAGGCCCTTGGGCCAATCCTTCCTTATCGTTTAGCTATAATCAAGTATGTGGTGAACTTGACTAACCTTGAAGTCAGAGTTTTCAAACAGTCAAATGGCTACTGATTTGGTTTAACGACTTTAGCTAATCGACTACAGCCGGGACTGACGGCTTATCGTGTCCTCCGAAGCTTGTGACGGCTTGTGAAATAATTCCACTTTGGCCATCCATCAGGTTCCTTGCTTTTGTGTACGTTGCTTGACCTCGCTGATGGGTTTAGAGTAACGAGTGCCACTAAGCCACGAGCGCTTCAATCGGGTAATGAATTCTGCGACCGATTACATACAGCGATTCCTTCCTATTCGTGGTTCCCATACAATATGGATTCCATACGACTGCAGTTTACAATGGGGAAACCTGCATTATAAATTATTGCGAGTTTTTATGTAGGCGTATCAAGTTTAACTCGCGTAGAGAGGGTATCATAAATATTTTAATATTTAGCTGTGCCTTCTAAATATAAGCAGTACATTTGTTACAGGTTCTCCTGTAATATATGGGGAAATATTTATTTTATGAATTAAAAATAAAATTTTAATCAGTGGTTACGGCGACAAGGGGGGAGATTTTCTTAATAAATAACTCTAAAACTGTAAATTGTAAGATATACACAAACATAAAACAAGGAGAGGCCTTTCTCTAGCAATAAGACTGCAACGGCTTAACCAGTTTCGAGACCCATTAGACAATTTTGAGACCCTTTCATTGGCCAATGGCCATATTATAACACTGTTACATTTTGCCAAACTTTCTTGTTTATTTTCGAATTTACCATCCTTATTGTGTCACCCATATTCAAAACATTTTATTATGTTTCTTATAAGTAAAATGACTACCTATTTCATTTCCAACAACCCCTTTTATTAGGGTTCCGTACCCAAAGGGAAAAAACGGAGCCCCTATTACTAAGACTCCGCTGTTCGTCCGTCCGTCCGTCTGTCCGTCTGTCACCATGCTGTATCTCATGAACCGTGATCGTGAGACAGTTGAAAACCAGAACAAAATAAGTATTTAAGGGGGCTCCCATACAAAAAACGTGATTTTTTGCTAATTTTTTTAGAAAGTCTGTCCGAGGCTGTATCTCATGAACTGTGATCGTGAGACAGTTGAAATTTTCACAGAAAATTTATTTTTATTGGTCCTATAACAATAAATACTAAAAAGTAGAATAAATTAAATATCCCATACAACATACAACAAACGTGCTTTTTTGCCGTTTTTATAGATATAATGGTTTTTATAGAGTCCGACTCGCACTTAGCCAGTTTTATAGGAAATGGCACGAAACCCTTCATACAAGACTCCACCTCGCACTTGCCCGTTTTATTTGAGATATCACGCAGTTGGCAAAACTTTGTTTTTCAATTTCAGATTCGTATTTGGGTCGTTTAAATAGATAAGTGCACTGAATTTCAACTTAACCGGTGTAGTAGATTCGGATTATATTAGCTGTAACAGATAGATAGACAAACAGGAAATAGAGTGAGGTACGGAACCATAAAAATGATACATCCACAACATTTTACTTTGGACAGCAAAATGCTCTGGCATGATCCGATTAATGGTATTGTGCGCCTCTACATGTCAGAGTATAAGGCGCTGTTCATACACAAGTGACGTGGCGCGGCTACGATGAATTCCTGAATTAGATGCTTCCTTACTTATATACTAAAATTATGAAAAGGAATGATTGGTATTACTGTATGTAAAGAATAAATTTAAAAACTACTGGACCGATTTTAAAAATCTTTCACCATTAGGATGCTACATTACCCCTGAGTAACATAGGCTACATAATTTTCCCGAATTCCCACGGGAACGAAGGCCCGAGCGGAATGCTAGTATATTATAAACGCGAAAGTTTGTAATGTATGGATGTATGTATGTATGGATATTTGCTTCTCTTTCACGCTCAAACGGCTACCTACATAGACCAATTTTGTTAAAATTTAGTATAATTTTGTTAAAATTTAGTATAATTTTGTTAAAATTTAGTATGGAGGTAGCTGACACCCTGGATTAACACATAGGCCACATAATTTTTTTAATTTTTTTTCAAAATTCCGGGTGAAAAGCTAGTGTTTGTATAATTTCTCCAGGTTTGGTTGATAGTCATCTATTGGCACAAAGAGATATCTGAAAGTCTTATATTATATCTTCTTCTTATATATAAAATTGGAGGTCCTGATTCCCTGACTCATCAACGCCCAGCCTAAACTCTTAGACCTAGAAAGCTGAAATTTGGCAAAAAGGTGTATTTAATGACGTAGGCAAGCACTAAGAAAGGAATTTTCGAAATTCAACCCTTTAGGAGGTGAAATGGGGTTTTAAAGTTTGTTTGGAGAAAATATTTTTTTATGGCATTTTGACTCGACACTCCGTCAAGATATATTGAAGCAAATAAACGAACACGTGTTTCACGATTTTTCGAAAATAATCCCTTAAGTGGTCAAGAATGAAATGGGAGATTAAAGAGTTCTTTGCGCGAGCGAAGTCGCGGGAAAAAGCTAATAGAATTACAAAGAGACATCCGTCGCCTGAAGACGGAGCAATGGAAGAAAAAAAATCCTTTGCGCCGCTGCAATTAAAATTTATTTTAAGTTGCTTGTGTATACAGGGTTACCGGAAATTCGATACATTCAAATTATGCATAAAGTAAAGATTACCATAGGAAACTCTTTAAGTTATATCCTTTTTTTTTCAAAAATCGGCATTTAGCAAAAAATCACAAAAACGCAATTATCGCAAAAACTAATAACTATCGGCTAGGTAAGGAATTAAAAAAAAGGTCGCAAATGAGCTCTACTTTAACCCCTTGAAGGGAATGTATCGAATTTCCGGTAACCCTGTATACAGCGGCTAAAATATACGGCCGTTTTTAAGTGATATTAAAAAACGTCATTTCTAACATATTATTTTTGCCAGTGTCTTCAATTTTATTACTTTAGCAAAGAGCTCGGCGTATTATTTCCGGGTGGTGAAACTTTATCACTTTCAGCTTGGTTTTTTTTTTTATTATGAGATGGGTTAACTCTTGACCCCAATCTTGACCAAGGTCATAGATGAGGTCGACGATGGTGCGAGTTAACACAGAAAATGCCTATGACGGAACACAGAAAACTGTTTAGCGTCGGACTTCGGTAGTGACCACCCGCGAACCAGACGGCCCTTCACAGAGCCTACCACACCGCAAATACTTCCGTTTAAATACCTCCGTTGGTTCAAAATAGACTTAGGTCCGTATTATAGAAGAAGACTCAAGTCTTGATCTATACTTAAGTATTGATTGTCACTTTCTCTCATTATCAAAATGATAAAGACGACTGCTACTTGATCAGAGACTGAGTCGCGTTCTGTAATACGGACATTTTGATAAAAAAATTGTATCGCAAAAAAGAGGGGTGTTACAAGTTTGACTTCTGTATCTGTGTATACCTATTTGTATCAGTATGTCAGCTCCTAAATGAATGATCCTATTTCGATGCGTTTTTTGTTCTAAAGCTGATTGAGATGATTCTTAGCTCAAATGTCGAAAATTTTCCCAAATTATAATGGGAACGAGTCTTTGGCGGAAAGCTAGTATATATCTTTTTCTTCTTCTTGTTACCGTCTAGGTATAGTCAAGTATTTAGCAAACTTGGCTAACCCTAGTGTCAGAATTTATAAACCGCACAATGGCCTCTGACTTGGTTTTAAGGACTGTAGTCAATCGACAACAGCCGGGACCAACAAAAAACGCTCGTGATAAATTGCCACTTTGGTCACCCATCAGGTTCCCTGCCTCTGTGTACGTTGCTTAACCTCACTGTTCGGTTGAGATCAGCGAGAGCCACTCGGCTACGAGCTTATATATATGAAAACACCTTTATCAAGATGATCACTTCATTTTCAGTTTCGTTTCAGTTCGACCTAAATGTAGCTCTCTTTATTTCTCAGATTGGACTTCGACCGCTTCACAATTGCCGGGCCCGAGAATTTGAACCACGTATGTAACCAGGACCAATTCATCGTATCCGGGGGGAACCCTGTTCCAGCCATATGTGGTGGTAATCAAGGCAGCCATAGTAAGTAGTTATCATTTTTGTTTTAATTTAATCCAGACAAGTGCACGGACATCAAGTCTGTGGATGTTAATAATATCTTTACAAAAAAAACTAGTTATCATATTTTCATGTCTTTAAAATTCGATTTCTAGACACTAATACGTAAGTTTTCGTGTTCGCATTTGTATGAAACTAATAAAACTACTTATAATCCAGGACAAAATTCCCACACTGTATTCTACATCAGATTTACAGGCAACCTTCCAACCTATTCTATGATAAACATCTCATAGAATCTCAGGTGGGAGCACAGCAGGGTGATTCATTGGGACCACTTATTTTCAGTCTCGCTATCCAGAATGCCATCGTCGATCTCGAGTCCCCCTTAAACATTTGATATCTCGACGACGGCACTATAGTTGGTTGCCCAGAGGTCGTGGAGAGGGACATTCGGAAGCTTGTACCGCGGCTTAAGGAACTAGGCCTGGAAGTCAATACCTCCAAGTGCGAATTCTTTGCCTGCAGTACCGAGACCCAGTTTCATTTCGACCGTTTCGAGTCCCTAATCCCTGGCCTCATCAAACTGGATGCAAAATCTTTCAGTCTCTTAGGCTCCCCAATTTTTCCCGTCACTATACCTGAGGCTTTTGAAGCCAGAGAGTGCGCGCTGGAAGTAGCTCAAAAGCGTCTCTAATGGATTTATCTGCCCATATCGCGCTAACTTTACTGAGACTCTGCTTCGCTATGCCAAAAATGACTTACCTGCTTAGGACATCCCCAACCTGGCTTTACCCTGAGTCGATAGGGAAGTTCGATGCCACCTTGAAGAATACTGTCGAGTCTATTCTAAACGTGCGCCTCAATGAAGCACAGTGGACTCAGGCAATACTCCTAGTCAGGTTGGGGGGCCTGGGAGTACGGCGAGCGCAGGACATCGGCCTGCCAGCATTTCTTGCGTCTTCCTACGGGGTTGCCGATCTTGTTGCCGGAATACTTTCGTCGAGCGCAAGCAACCCAAAAATACCTTTTCAGGATGACGCAAGGACAGCTTGGCTGACCTTGAACGCCTGTCTGTCTGCGCCGGACGACCTGGTAAGACAGCAGAGTTGGGACGATGTAGGTGCTAAGCTTACATTGGCGCGGCTTCTCGATGGATCCTCCGGGGCAGACTTGGCGAGGTTGAAGGCAGTCTCACAGCCTGAGTCGGGTGCGAGGCTTCAGGCATTACCATCTCCCAATCTGGGGACCCTCCTTGACGGTGACTCACTGCGTGTGGCTGTGGCTCTTTGCCTGGGCTGCAACGTGTGCGAACCACATTTATGCGTTTGCGGCTCCATGGTAGAGGCCAACGGTCACCACGCTTTGGGTTGCTGTCGGTGCTCAGGAAGGTTCCCCCGCCACCACGCACTTAATGACATAATCAGGAGGGCACTGGTTTCGGCTGGGATTCCCTGCGTTCTGGAGCCTCCAGGCCTAAGTCGCTCGGATGGCAAAAGGCCTGATGGCCTTACTTTATTGCTATGGCAGAGGGGAAAGAGCCTGCTGTGGGACGCAACATGCGTCAGCACAATCGCAGCGTCTCACCTCTCACGCACCGTCCGAGCGGCTGGAGCAGCGGCCGAATAGGCAGCCATAAGGAAGAGAGAAAAGTACTCAGTGCTCGCGCGGGAGTACTTGTTCGTCCCTGTTGCGGCTGAAACGACCGGGTGCTGGGGCTCTGAGGCAATATCCGGAAAATCGGCCGTCGATTGGGGGAAAAAGGCAGTGATCCTCGCTCCGGGTCGTTCCTGCTGTAAAGGTTATCCATCGCTATCCAGCGCGGAAACGCCGCAAGTGTGATGGGTACTTTTGCAGCGGGGATGACTCGGGGAGATTTTTTAAATTGACATTTTTATAACTTTATAATTTTAAATAATCAAAAATCTAATAAAGCAAAAATAATTATGACAACGGGGTCTTTATCCTTAGGTATTACGGAAGGAGACTCAAATTTTGATCTATACTTAAGTATTGATGGTGTCTTTCTCTCACTATCAAAATGACAAAGACGACTGCTACTTAAGTATAGGTTAGAGTCTGAGTCGCGTTCTGTAATACGGACCTTAATCCCATACGCCGCGAATGCTTACTCAATGCCCTAAAAAGAGATAAGAAGAATGCGATGTACGGTCGGCCAAATAATTGGTTTACCACTTTTGACAACATTTCCCATGTAGCCAAAATATCGCTAAGGTTGAGCAGTGTGTAACAATGAAAGAGATGCATGATCTTGACGTTTTGTCACATGATATGCTTGACATCAGCTATCATTGATCTTGTTCTGGTCTTTACGAATACTTTTTGTTTTTCTTCTATAAACAATTATCATAGATCTTACAACACTATGGAAAAGTGTAAAAGCTATTTGCTTAATGTCACAATTCAAACTAGGAATACGAGGCAAAGTGTTGACAATGTCACTCAAACGAATGACCAAAAAAAGCATTGGCAAACTTTCAAAATATTATGCAAGCGAAAATCAGCCTTGTTGTTTTATAATGTGCTAGGGGAAATTGAACCTTAAGGGGTAAACCAATTTTTTTGCCGACTGTACGTACATTGCTAATTTCGGGTTTTACGCTGTTATCAGTTTGGAAAATAGAGTGTATTATATTAAATAATTTTAGAAGAAAATATTTAGTAAACTTTTTAAAAAATTAAAAATTTCCTGAGAAAAATTTCACTGGAGAATGATGACATGAGTTTAGGGTTTCAGTTTTTACTAAGCTGTCCCTTGCACCCTGTTTAAAATTTTCCATTTTTGAAATAATCATGATCATACTCCTAAACAAAATTCATATTGTACTAGCTGATCCCCGCGACTTCGTTTTGTAGTTAGTAGGTAAATAGGCTAGGTATCAAATAACGTGGTTGGTTATGTTAACTTGTATTTTTACTTACTACACTTCCTAACTAAAGTTACTCTTGATTTTATAAGCAGTGTTATCTTACTTAATTAATTTCAATATTAATTTAACGTCTAAATCAGCAGCGAGTGTTAACCCTGAGCTCTCGTCGCGAACGCGGCATCAAGTCGGCGTTGCGCAATAGAATATAAATGCTAGCGGCCGACTATAAGTTTCAGTTTCTCTTACAAGCCTGTGCCGCTTGCAATAGTAGGCAATTTTTTGTGCCTAAAGTTGACTTTTGTTAGAGAGTGAGACTTCTGTACGTTGGTACTATTATTTATTCTGTGGTATAGGTATTTTTGCAACTTTTTTTTCTGGACACTTTTTTGCACACAAAACAACTGACCAAAGTTTCATTTTAACCGGATGAATAGATTAACATTACGTAGTCGCTTCGTAAACAAACATTCAGTTTGCAAGTAACCACAGTTGGAAGTCAATTTCATTAGCAAAATTCCTGTTACAGTTCTGACAATACTCTCAATAACCAATTGAAACCGAACAAGATTCAACATCAATTAAGTGCATAGCCAATCAATAGCTATTAAGATGGACTTAATTTGTTGTTACAAAGCTTTGTGTTGAACAGATATTCACAGACAGCAAACTATTCACATTGATGTTGCTTTCAGTTTGAGTGTAGTAAGGACAGTAAGGTTACTTTGTATCTAGATACAAAGTATACTAGATACTATACAAAGTATACTAGATACTAGTATCTTATATTTTGACATTTGCGTCCCAGTACATATTTAATCATCTTTTATATGTAAAGAAAAATGAACATTCGTTCAAGAAAAATTGTGATAGGCACAATGTAAACACTAGAAGCAAACATAACTTGTATTTATTAGACAGTCGTCTCCACAAAGTAACAAACTCTTATGGGTCAATGTATACGCTTCTACAATAAGATACCCGTATGTATTTAAAACCTACCTTTAGGAAAATTTAAGACAATAATTAAACAAAAACTTTGTAAAAAGGGCTATTATAGAATTTCTGGTTATCTGTTAGAAAAGCATCCATGGGAATAAATTGCTCAGCTCCAGAGTTATTCAGATATTAAGCAAAATTAAGAAAATTTATATGACTGACTTAGTGACAGTGCCGCGACAACACCGCGGTCTTAAGTCAAAATGAAAATTTGACAACGCCCTCGCGCAATCAAAGTGAAGTTTCAGCGTGAGCCGAGCGCGAGTTTGTCGTTATCGTGCTAGAGCTGCTGATATACACAAATTTTATTACATTAAACGCGACAGTAGTACACTTCCTAAATCAATTACACATCAAAACGTTTTCGCGCACGTCTAGGACACTCGGGCGTCTCTCCCCGTACGACCCCTGGCCCCGGATTGCTAAACTCTTTTATTTTTATTCTCGAATACGGAAATTCAATTTTAAATTTAAATCGATAATTGATGACAGAAATCCGACAAGCCAGTAACGTCTGTGAAACGTAGTCCCATCTCGGTTAAGACTACATATCACAGTATCCTATTGTATGCATTGTATTGTGTCAGGTTTCTGGTGTGACCAATCGATACACCAAGTCAAAGGTCCTTACCACCAGCAGATACCTTATCACCAGCGATAAGAGACATGGGTAGATACTTAATCGTGGGAGCACATTAAGTTTCTGTATAGATAGATGTACTTAGTACACACATACTTACAAATAATTATTAAAAAGTTAAAATACAATGGTGAAATAAACAGACACTTTAATTTCCTGGAAATGTTTTTTTTAAGCACAGCGCAATGTACTGTAAAACAAGTTTTGACGGAGTTTTGAGGTAACAAACATAAAAAAACAACGCGTTGCACTCCGGGAGTGCCGGCAGAAGCGAAAATTTAAACATACTTCCTTGCGGTCTACTCACCCCCCGTCTTACGAATTTTCGATCAGGTCACCTGTCCTGACGTGAGTTTAACATTTATTACCCATCCCAAAAAGTGCACAACGCCGGTAAAGAAGTTTTCACTTCAAAAAATAAAAATAAAACACCCGAATTGAGAACCTTCTCCTTTTATTTGAAGTCGGTTGAAAATAGCTCAAACTCTTTAACAAATTCTATGTTACTTACACCCCCATGTAATGTTTTGTTGAAGAAGTTATTTATTCAAAAATACAGACCAAAAATAAATTGGTTGCCTGTTTAACTTAGGCTTGTATTTGAAAAGTATATACAGGGCTTAAGGTATCTCTCTTTCAACCTCTCGGGTGGTTAATCAGTCCATGAAACTGAACAACTTCCCCAAGCAACATAGATCAAAATACGAAAAAAAATTTGATCTGCCGTACAAAATGCTGATGAAGTTAAATAAAACAGAAAGAGGGTGACCGCTCCCTCTCAATACCAAAATTTTCACACATATTTTTTAAGACAATATGCCCCAGATACCTAAACTGTTCAGAAATACTGCTGTGAGAGGTGGTACTGTGGTAGGACCAGCATATGCTTGGGTATATGAATGTACAAGAAATTGTCGGTCTCCATATACAAAACAATCATAGGAAAACTCATGAAAGCATATGCTGGTCTGTTTTTCTCATGAAAACATTTTTTAATTAATATCTCAAAAAAGTTTATTAAACGCGGCAAGAGTAACAATGGTAGTGTAAAGGCATTGAAATGGACAACAGATGACAGGAGTTATATTTGGACGGTGTTTTAATATTCAAAAACAAAATGTATTCAGTCATTTTATTCAAAATATATTTCCAACATGGCCAACTTTTTAAATAAATCTTCATTTTAGAATGTGAGAAATTATGAACAAAATAATGCTTAAAAACGACAGAGCCGACGAGTGCATGGTAAGGATTAAAAGAAGGAAAGAAGCAGATCGTTGCACTTTGCAAATTATTTCTTTCAACGCTTACGCTTACGCGGGAGAAGTGCGTTTAAGGCTTCTTCGTATCGGATTTCTGAAGAAAATATTTCTGTATCACGAAGTCTGAAGTCGAAGAGAAGTCTGAAGAAAAGTCTGAGGTTTCTATATTACAACATAGACGCGCAATTACAGCGCATCTATAGCCGTATCTGCATGATATAGTTAGTAATACCAATACTTTTTTGAACGTGTGCAAATAAAAGGTTTACTGTTTGCGTCTGGATTTCGTTACAAGCGCTTCAACGTAAATATGCTGTGTAACCGAGTCAGTGAGGAAATACATCCATACGTTTCTTTAAATAAGGTGGAATACAGGGTATCCCACGGCTATGCCACATGGAGGGAAAGTACCTTAATTATTGTAGATGGGACATTTTACTGAAAGAAGACTTTATTTTAATTTTAAAACAATTTAAACTGCATCAATACATTTTTTCATAATTGCCCAGTTGAACCGGGAACCGAACCCGGTACACGAAAAAAAAACATCATGAATTTTAACAGACCAATTAAAAGCATGCGACGACGTTAAGAAAAGGAGACGGTATACGTATTCACCAGTCTTCTTAAACATTCTAGGTCGCAAAAAATAGCTAGGTCCTGATTTTTGGGATGTTGTTAGGATAGATATCAATATTGTAAAACCAAATTTGTAACCTCGAAAGACCTGTGCTAACTTCGTGGTGCTCGAAAAACTTCGGAATTTTCGGCCTTTTTTTAGTTTTTCGCTTACACCGTCTAAAATATGCATTTTACAGAAATGTCATCTATGAAACTTCTAAAGAAGATAAAATTATCAACAATTTGAGCGCAACAATCTGTATATCTAACTGCAGGCCGAGTACAATAGTGACAGCGCCGCGACAGCACCGCAGTCCTATGTCAAAATGTCAACATTGACAACGCCATAGGGCGAGCAAGCCTTAGCGCGGGACCCTCGCGCAATCAAAGTGAAGTTTCAGCGTGAGCCGAGCGCGAGTTTGTCGTTATCGTGCTAGAGCTGCAGATTTCGAGAAATAACATATCTTTTATTGTTTTCATGCCTAGATTTTTATACGACTTCGATACTGTTTAAATTTTCTTGGTATGCAAATTTTATTTTTTTAAACCACCTCCTGAAATTGTCACAACAAAAAAAGGATCATCCAATATTTATATATTTAAAAAAAACTTAATTTTCCCTTGTCTGTGCCAGTACACGTGTCGTGAAATCTTTTTGAAGCTTCGTAAATTAATTTTTCAATAAATTAATTGCCACAGGTAGCTGTTCACTCGTGCAGTAACATCGCATTCTATGCTTCGAAACAAGCATTTCCTTTGTTGTAGATAGTAACGGGTAAATTCTCTGTATTAACGTTTTACAGATCAATTAACCCTGTGGTTCGAGCTAATGTCTAAATTAAGTTAACCCAAAAAATGCTTAATTTTCATTTGTTTCCTTTTTTGACATGCTTTAATATTTTCCGTTGACATTTATTATAATTACAGTTTATTTTCTATTTTTGTAACGATCATACATGAGCAAGTGACATATTTATATAACTTGACATTGTACTTTGTTGTGAAATATATATTATCTAATCTTAATAATGCACTGGTAGTCTCACGCACAGAGAGAGCATAGCTGTTTGGCGTTTAAAGAGCCTGCCACACCGCATAAGACCATAGGACGCCACCTCAGATTCAAAACAAATTGAGGTATCATTGCCTAGGATGGATTAATAGGAGGCAGCTCTCATTTGTATCTTCTTAGATGCCTTTTACGACACCCACGGAAAAAGATGGGGTGGTGTTAGTCTCAACCGATCACCACATGGCTTGTCATGTACCTTATACAGTAAAATAAATATAAGGTACAACAAATCTTTTATTAAACACGTGAAGCTTAAAAAAAAAATCAAGTAAGTAATAAAATAAAACGCGCTACACCGTTGTTTTTAAAAATCTAAATAAACTCACGGTAGTAGTATGAAAATACAAGGAAAACTATCGTAGCTAAGTTTGCTTTTCAACTTATTGAGTAACTAGCTTTCCCCCGGTAGTTCGTTCCCGTAGGTAGTTGGGAAAATTATTTAGCCTATGTGTTAATCCAGGGTGCCAAATTTTATCAAAATTGGTCCAAAGAATAAAAAACATCTATACATTCATACATCCTCACAAACTTTCGTATTTATAATAATAGTAGGATGGTTGATCAAATAAGTAATAAAATGTATTTTTCCTACTACGGAACTCTGCACCGCTCTTGGCCCGTCATTTAGGCATTAAGCGTCGTAACTAATGCACCGATTTAAAAAATATTATTTCATCATTACAGTATCCTTGACGGACATAAGTTATATTATACTCAGACAAAGCCGCCGGGCAGAAGCTAGTTTGAAAGGTAAATAAAAATAAATAAACTCTGATGTATATACTGTTAATTTATTCTAAACCTAAACAACAAAGAATATTTGGTCGGCAGAAATTTAGATTCCGTACATTTTGTTCATGGACAGTAACTCAATATATCGTGTATTCCGTTATTAATACTCTGATCAAATGCATTTTAACATAAGAGTAGACGGAGTTTAGCTTTGGCTCGTATTTCTTTGTCATTGTGACAAAGGAAATGGGATAAAATGCTAGAAAGAAGAAAAAATTCACGAAGAAATCGAACCTGCACAATCTTTTTGTGGCAGAATATTGATTTCTAAACTTTTGAAGCTTCACTTTATTACCTTTGTAGGTATACTACTGTGATATGTTATCTTCACCGAGATGGGACTACGTTTCACAGACGGTCGGAGTGCTGTCAAGTATTGATATAAAAAGTTAAAATTGAATTTCAAACATTCGCGAACACTTGGAAAAAAAGGAAGGTGATAGCAATCCGGGCCAGAGCCATTCCCTTTAGAGTCATCGAAAGGTGTTGATGGTACGCACAAGCGCTACGTTATGTGTTAATCTGTGTATCCGTTGAAGTATGTCGCGTTAAAGTGATTATATCATATGTAATACCAGCTTTGAAGTTTTTAATTAAAACGCCTCCAGACATAGCGTCTACACTAAACATATTTTATTAAAAATGGGTTCGCTAAAGAAACGGTCAAGGATGTAGCGAGCTCACCCAGAAAAAGTCTTTTTACTCGAACTTTAAATCTACACAATCGATATTTCCCCTTCATTCTTTTTTGTAACAAAAGTTAGGTAAACAGCTACGAAAGATTGTGACAAATAAGGGGTTGTATAGTGATACCATCTCATTGTGGAGTACTCGACAGTATTTTTCGAATTTCCATACTAGACCAATCACACAAGTGAAATGTAGAGGCATTTCTCATTTTTAAACAGCTTCAAAAAAGGAGGAGGTTCTATGTTTGACTGTATATATTTTTTTTATGTATTTTCACCGATTTCTCCGGCATTCGTGGAACGATTTTCAAGATTATTATTTTTTATTCGAAAGAGAATACTCCAGAAGTGATCACTATACGAAGTTCACAAAGTAATTATAGTCGATGTAATGTGGCGCAAGGATGTAGCAATCTCATCCAACAGTACTCAGCCGACGTCAGCCCGGCTCCGAAGCACAGAAATGCTTTTTTATATTTTTTATTAATAATGGATTTGCTCTTGACCACAATCCAGTTCAAGGGCAAACATGTGGTCGAGGATGTAGCAAGCTCACCCAGAAGAAGCCTATTCACTCAAATTTTAAAGTGATTCGGGCTATATGAACTCGGAAATACAGACGCAGGCAGGGAATACCATTCCCTAGCAGTGCACAATATGAAAGATGATGAAAAGCGCTCAGTGCGAATCCGCAGGATTTCAACAAGATAGAGATGGTACCCCGCGGTGCGTCTGGACGTCTGATAGAAGAAAGGGGTAGGCAGAATGAGCTCATGCAGCTCTTGAGCACACTCCCCGAAGTACATGTTATAAAAACATATAGCTAGCGTTTCGAAGAGAAACACATTTGCCGCCAAGGATAAGTGCAAAGAAGTACCGCATCTTATCCCGATCTGCTGACTCGTATCGTCAAACTCTCCTAGTGCCTTTGATGCTCGTGGTAAATTGTTCCTTAGGTCACCCATCAGGTTCCCTGTCTCTTTGTATGTTGCCTAACCTGACTGATCGGCTCAGGTCAGCGAGCGACACTAGGCTGCGAGCGCTTCAAACGATTATGCTTAAACAAGTAGCTGACACAGTCAAATAATTAAATGCCTTAATGCGCATAATGAAATATGCGGAAAAACGCTCGGTACTTATTAGTTTAATTAGGATTATTAGGCTCTAATTAGTCTTGTATACACAGGAAGGCAGTATGAAATCATGTAACATATTTGTTACATATTACGAGTGCGTGGACAACAAACTAAAGTGAACTCTAATACTTTCATATAAAGGCTACAAGTCGCGCTCGTGTAGCAATCTTAGAACATCAAGTTCTGTTACATCGCACTTTTTTTTAATGTGCAACATTGAGTATTGTAATTTTTTTTATATTTTATTCATCGAAACGAACACAACAGCCAACAATCAACTCTTAATAATCTTAAAACTTACAGCGTAATAAGCAAAGCTGTTTAAATTATGTTCCACGTTAACAACGTATAAGTCACCGACTTCAATCCCAACAACAGTTCGCACAAAGTATTTTTTGCAGACTACAATGTCTATTAGCAGATAACCACAAACGAAAATGTCACTCATTTTTAGATGATGTTCTGGTTGGTAGTATTGTTTTGTTTTTGTTGATTTTTTTAAAAGCGCTGAATCACTTTCGATAAAAAGACCACCTCTGGAGTATAAAAAAAGAATGTTGAAAATCGGTCCATAATTGGTGGAGAAATCGGAGAACATCCATTAAAAAATACATACAGTCGAACATAGAACCTCCTCCTTTTTTGAAGTCAGTTAAAAATAACTCCTCCTTTTTTGAAGTCAGTTAAAAATAACTGACTTCAAAAAAGGAGGAGGTTCTGTATGTTATTTTTATAATAGGTAGTAAAAGTTTGTCATCAAATAACGTTCCTAAATCCAGGGATTTAAGTGAAATTCCTAGTAATATCGGCTATTCAATGAACACAAAGGTTTTCCATCCGAAGCCAAATAACAGCATATTCTAGTGAACAGGGAAAACATTTCGAACATTCATAACATAGTGACGTCATTTCCGAGTAACACAGTAATCAACAGCTTTATACAGATGAGTTAACTTTTAACTCGTTACAAGTATGTTCTCTTCATTACCGACGTCTAGAGTTTAATCTACTTACACCGTCTTATTCGTCTGATAGTCTTAAGGCAGTATAAACCTACCCAAGCATATCTGCCATTTAATTTAGACGCCAGTACATTTTTCGTCAACTTTAAAAAAAAAATTGTGGACCTACATTTAAAAAATTGCGTCTAGCAAAGAGTAACTTACTCTTTAGAATCATTTTCAATTCATTCATTGTTCAATACAAGATACAGGAACTCTTGTTTCTCTATAAATAATCGAGCATAGCTGGAAATAATCCTTACTAATATTATAAACGCAAAACTTTGTATGTATGGATGTTTGTTACTCTATAAAGCTCAAACAGGTGGACCATTACTGATAAAATTTGGTGTCAGCTACACACCCTGAATTAACACATAGGCTACACATGTGATGGAAAACTAGTAAAATTATAATTTTAGAAAATGCAGACTCGATTACATATTTTACATTTTGTCGCTGCATACACGTATTTTCTTTAATACACTGAAAACCGGAATTCAACTTTGTTTAAAATACTAGAAATTATCAAAATCACGACATAGTGGATGCCTTTTTGCAAAAAATTGAGTTGAACAAATATGAGTAAAGAAAAAATAGCGAAAAGCAATAACGTGTTATGAAAAACACTAGTGTATAATTCTCTTTGGTGTTATGAAAGTTGATGGGCCTTTTCAACCGACTTCAAAAAAGGAGGAGGTTCTCAATTCGACTGTATTTTTTTTTGTATATTTGTTACGCGATTACTTCGGCAATTATAAACCGATTTGAATAATTCTTTATTTGTTCGAAAGAGTATACTCCTGAAGAGGTCCCAAATAAATTTTATCAAAAATGATTCAGCGCTTTAAAAAAAAAACAACAAAAACAAAAAATACTACAAACTAGAACATCATCTAAATAAATGAATGACATTTCTGCTTGTAGTTATCTGCTAATAAGCATTGTAGTCCACAAAAAATACTAGATATCTACTTTGTGCGAACTGTTAGGATTGAAGTCGGTGACTCATACGTTTTTAACGTGGAAAATTATTATAATTCGAAAACGGCACGGCAAACTTTTACGATTGCCTCCTATTCAAGAGAAAGGTTTATAATGTGTAATTGATTCTCAAAATGTCCACGGGAACGAAGTCCCGGGTGGGAAGCTAGTTATTAAAAAAAAATGTTCGTCGCTTAAAATTATTGAATTATTAATGGGATCTTCATCAATTTCATAGTACGAGAACTCTTGATATTCTCATCTACATGTCGAATACTTTCCTCATCAACGGCCTTCAGTAAATCTAAGTAAATCAAAAAAGCTTTTAGAAAACTTCTGTCGACAATTAAATTGCGGGATCTGATGATTCTGTAACGGCTCCATGGTGTCTCGCCCCCGTCCGTCCAGATCACGCGTATTACCGCGGGGCTTTAGCAACAGCTTAACGAGGGTGGACCGCTTCCCGCGCTACACGTAACCCTTCATCGGAAATAAGTCAGATGTTATACGTATACAGACAGCAGACACTGTTCAACAGACAGACAGTAGTCAACCTATTTTTAACCCACTTTACAAAAAAGGAGGTAATCAATTCGACCCGTATGTATGTAATATCAGAATTGTAGTTTTTGTATATGTTAGTCTATACCAGCATTTAAACATGCGTACCAAATATAATAAGTATATGTATATTTGTATGTCTGTATGTTTCTCCACGCATATCTAAAAAACTATAAGTTGAATTGCAAAAATTCTTTTTTAGTTGGACTGGCTATAGTACAAGTGGGAGTTTCATAAAAATCGGTTCAGTAGTTTTTGATAAGGTACTGGTCTTAGTTTAAAATAAATATATACACCAATCTCTCCCTTTTTAATTATTAATTTAATAAAGAACAGTTCAACAGTCGGTTATATTTTTTTTATAATTTCGCTTAAAAGTTATTTGCAATAAGTAGTTAGTATTATGCCGCATACCTAAAGTATAAAAGCCGCTGACTGTAGAATGTAAAAATTTGATTTCACAATAGGTCGAATTTAGTGAAAGCCCTGATACATTTTTTTGAAAATTGTTTACTCTGAACCTAGGCCTAAGTTGAAAATAATATTTTTGTGGGTGATACACCTTAGTGTAAGGAATCTGTTGCTACCAAACAGAGATTCTACTTCAAGCTAGGAAACTATAAAAAAAAATACTGATTTCCATAAAATATTTTTTTTGTGATTTGTGTTATCACTTATAATTAAACGAAACGGTATAATAAGCGCCTAGCATAGCTTTATAATGTGGCATACAAAAAAAAAGTGGGTATTAAATAGTTTTTTTGTACGAATTATTTTCAGTGTTTTGACCTTTGAAATCATTTAAACTCTGAGATTTAAAAAAAAATAAGTACGGAAAATTGACACCTGGGAGTTCTACTCTTGCATTTGTAATCAACTATTGAGTAGAACTATTGAATTAAAAGAGGGTGTCACTTTTTTGAGGCAAAAAAAACATAGTGGGGCGCGGGCGCGGTTGGATTTACTTACACCGTGCATGCGTTTCAATATGAAATATAAAAAGGGGAAGCCGAGGCTACGTTAGGTTAGGGGAAGCTGAGGCTACGTTAGGTGAACACAAAAATCGCTGATGGAAATCTAAATTACCCTTTCGGATCAAGAGATTACGGTCCGTATAACAGAATGTGACTCAGACTCTGATCTATACTTAAGTAGCAGTCGTTCTGATTTTGAGAGAAAGAGACAATCAATACTTAAGTATATATCAAGACTTGAATCTCCTTCTGTAATACGGGCCTTACTTACCACTACACTATACAGCTCACTCAAAAGAAACACTATAGTAATTAAGTGTAATTAATACGACTGTTTACTGAATTGGAGGTTCATAATCATAATTTTAGTTTTTAAAAGATTTCTATGACGTAATCACACTTTTAAACAACAGCCTGTTACGATATACTAGTTGATAAATCATCAATATTGGTAATTACACTTTGGTGTAATGTTATTATTTGGTGATGTACAACAACAACCCTTTTGTATCAGAAGTTCGCATAAACGTATTTCTATTTCAATCCAAGTAAACTCTTAAGCTTTAAATGTATTAATTTGCTGGATTCTCGAAACACATCGTTACTGAGGCTTCAAATCCGGCTTGCTGTGATGCACAAATTCTACATATGTTCCCTACAGGTACTGAATCATAAGCCCCTGTGTATGTGTGTTTGTTCAAAGTTCATGTACAAACAGAACGGGCTAAAGCCTGATATTTCCTGGGAAGCTTGATCTGTTCTATATTGACTTCATGTCCGCTGATGTGTAGTGGTCAAATATTGACCTATAGCTAGAATTTGGTAGACGGATATAATAATCTTAGTAATAGTTTACTAAGATAATATATCAACGGCCGCACATTAGGCTACCACAAGCGTGCACTCTATGCTATCGTGATACGAGCGGTTTTGCAATGAAAATGGAGTAACCTGATGCGCTGGCCTGTGTACATAATAAGATAACAGAATTCGTAATACATACATAAGCTCACGCCTTTGTCCCAAAATTCAAAAATGACACATACTGACAAACATAATTCGAAATAATATATAAAAATCGAACATTTTTGTTTATCTCTTTCTTACAAAATTTATATGGTGGTACTCAACCGTGACGTCATCGTTTAGTATTTTACTCTCATCTAACTGCGAGAATCTAATGGCCGGTTTGGTCGAGTGGTAGTAGCGCTGCGCTGCCTATCAACGGGTCCTGGGTTCGATTCCCAGTCGGGGCAAATATTTGTGTAAAAAGCAGATGTTTGTTTCATTGGTGTTTGTGTTTGTCTTTATGTGTGTTCCGAGAGACCTACGACACAAGGAAAAACCTTAATATAGGCCTTTGACTGTGTAGCGTTTATTTAAACGTGTTTACGTGTTATCTTTCTTATGTTTAAAGATATTAAAAAACAATTTACCCCAGGCTATTTATAATGTAAAGAAACTTCATAAAAACAATAAAATAACAATAACAAAAATTGTCATCTACCCCATGCTCAATAACTTCGTAAGTAATAACGTGCATATTGGGTGACTTCCAATTAGTTACTACAAATGAAGTATGTGAATTAGCCCACTAAACTAAACAGCTTTTCGTAAGGCATATGAAAAAAATAAAAAATAATACTCCACTCCGTACAATTGAGCAATCAGCTGAATGCCTTGTTTTTATCGACTTCAAAAAAGGAAGAGGTTCCATGTTCGACTGTGTTCGAATGCATTCTTTTTTTTATGTATCTTCACCAATTTCTACGCCAATCATGGACCGATTTTAGAAATTCTTTTTTTGTTCGAAAGAATATACTCCAGAGGTAGTCCCATATAAATTTTATCGAAAATTATTCAGCACTTTAAAAAAAATGGTAATATAACCACAAACGAAAATGTCACTCTTTTATTTAGATGATGTTCTAGTTTGTAGTATTTTTAATTTTGTAGATTTTTTTAAAAATTTGCTGATGCTAATAGGCATTGTAGTCTGCAAAAAATATTAGTTATCTACTTTCTGCGAACTGTTGTTGGGATTGATGTCGGTGACTCATACGTTTTTAATGTGGAAAATTATTGAGAATTACGCATGGGCTTCTTGGGGAAAGTTGTTCAGTTTCATAGGGAGAATCATGCTCTAAAGATTCGCCAACTAATTTTAAATCACCCAATGTATAATGATACATATAACCTTAATACAGTACCTATCTGTTTTTCCTACTCTGTTTACCTGTTTTTCCTCTATTTTTGTCTGCTGGGGTAGAAAATCTTTTTATAAATTAATCGAGAGAGACATTAATGGAAAAAGAGCTGAGTATTTTTTTAAAGCCAGTATTTTTTAAGCCAATTTTAGCGTAGTATTTTCTTTCTTTCTACCAGCGTTGGTACTTAAGTAAGAAGTATTTTAGCATTAAAATAATGGGCTCTAAGGAACAGACAGCAGCACGAATGTTTTGTATAACACTATTTTTGAGCAATAAAGAATTTACATACATACATACATACGTTAGGTTTCCCATTTGCACTACGAAAGCCAGCGCTATTACGAGCGGGATAAGGGCGACGTCAAGGTCAACATGCGTGTTGCCGTGTGTACCTCAGAACTGACTGATTCCCTAGTCTTAGGTAGCTTAAAGACAAATTTTCTCCATCTATCCTACACACGCCTATAACGAGGTAGTCAGAGCATCATGAAACAATTTTTTTCTCAGTGAAATAAACTATAACATTATTGCTGGTGGAAAATGGCGTGAAGAAAAAATTTTTGTATGGCTTTGTCGGTTACGGTAATACGCGCGATGCGTCACACACAGTTATTATTATATACTTTTTTGCACAAAAAAACAGGACATCACAGAACATAGAAACACGGAAAAAAGTACAATAGGCGGCCTTATTGCTAAACAGTATTTTTTTCAAGGCAACCGGAGAAAAGAAATCAAGAAGAGAAAGATAGAAGCGGGTGCAGCAATATTAAATACACTACATAACAATAAGTTAATATTTATACGTAAAATAAAATTAAAAAATATTTAAATACAATACATACACAAATATACAAAAAATAAAATGAACATACATACTATTATGGACCAAAATGTAAAAATATAGCGAGATACCTAAATATATGGATAAAAAATTAATAGAAGATCAGGGGTTCCCAAAATGGGGGCGCAGAGAACTTTAAAGGGGGGCGTGTGCCACCTGTGTAGTTAAGTATAAAAATCCTACGACCGCTGAGAGAATGCATTCCAGGCTGCTGATACGACCAAAAAGTAAAAGTAATTTTCGATTAAAAGGCACAGAAATTATCTGAGATTGATCGCTGTCAATATTGTTTCCTCAGTGGGTGAATGTTAAAAACCTTATTAGAGATAAACATTCTTGGATATTAATCTGCTGCTAAATACGATTTTGAAAAAATGGGTCAATCATTGTTTTGGGTCAAATATTTCTCAATTTACCACAAAATAGCAGAATTAAGGTAATGTGTTTTGAGGCGGCTTTTAAATGTAGACAGCGAATCCTTGAGAAAGGCTCCTTTCTCAAGGATTCAGGTAAGGAGTTCCAGAACTGGACGGCTTGTATGGTAAAGGATTTGGAAAAGAAGTCAGTGGAGTGGGGAGAGATATTTAAGGAAAGGTCATGTGAAAAACGCAAGTGTCGAGTATGGGTGGAATAGCGGAAGCAGAATTGATTCTTGAGATAGACAGGACAAGGATTATTGAATAGAGAAGAGAGAGGATGTGGAAACTGCGCCGAAGTCAGATAGGACTCATCGTGACGATTCTTTTTATTGTTAAGATAAGAATAGTGTAATTACATTTTTAATACAGATAGTAGATATTTAGATTCGCTGCAACATAAAGCTTTACCTCTAGATTTTGTTATCATTTTTTTTAGATAGCATCCGTATTAACGCAAAAAATCAATTTTCCACCGATATGAAAAAATGAAAAAATGAAAAAAAAAAAATGAAAAATATTTATTTCACTTAATTTGTAACATAATATATAGATTGGGTTGATGCCTCCTTTTAAGCTTGATAAAGCCTGTGGCAGGAGACAACGCTCTTCCATGGACATAGTGATTTTTTGGTTAACTTGTTATAGCAATTTAATGAATGATATAATTTTCCTTATATAAGAGAAACAAAGATTCTTAATTACCTACTTAACTAATAAAAAAAGAACAAAATAAGAAATAAAAACAAAATCTCAAAAACAGAACCAAGAGTGCATGTGTGTGTGTGTGTATGTATATCTGTGTGTGTGTGTGTGTGTGTGTGTGTGTGTGTGTGTGTGTGTGTGTGTGTGTGTGTATGAAAATTTATTTATTTATTTATTTAAAATACTACAGGTTCAGCCTAATACAATAGTGTAGACTTCTAATATTACCAATAAGATGCATTATTTATTGCGCATTATATAAAATAATAATTCTATTCTTTTGAATTCGCTCATTGAACAATGAAGAGGTAATTTTTTTCAGCTATTTCATGGTGCCTTTTTATAATTGGAACGGCACAGCATGGCAATTCAAAATTCTAATTTCCAATGCATCCTATGTTCTCAGCTTCTAGTATTACAATTACATAAGAGGCAATGGTACTAAAATTTTTCCATGCCGTTCTGGAATTATAAAAAGGCCCATTGAGTGTGCTTATAGCTCGTTCAAGCGGTGTTTTATCGAGCAGTAGCTCGAGCTCGATGGCGACAAACTCTCGTGGCGCGCCACTCGGGCCCCGCGCAAAGGCTTGCTCGCCCCCTGGCGTTGTCAATGTTAACATTTTGACATAGGACCGCGGCACATTATGCGCGCTATCACCATCATACTCGAGCTGTAGGTTACTCCTGCCGCGTGGTACAGCAAACAGTCGCGGCCGCCCCGCCGTTTCTTCGTGTAGTTATTCTTTACGCTAAGATTCACCCACTGTAATATGTGGGAGTTATCTAGACACGCGGTAGCGTGTCAAAGCCAAGTTTAAGAAACTAGCGAGCAGCACCGTGTGTAATTTTACACGAACCATTTTTAGCCACTTTCGACCCCCTCATAACTCAAAAACTATTGCACATAAACTGTCAAATTTGACTCATATATTGGGACGAGATACATATGCGCTCTAAATTTCATAAACACACTTGGAACTGTTATTTAGATATTAACGTCCAAAAACCGTCATTTTTATCACTGACCTATATATCAAAACTATAACCCAGTTCCAGATAACCTAGAAAGTTCAAATTTGGCATCCAGATAGGTAGTTGGATGAATAGAAAGGATTAAATTAGAAACTAGTAATTTTTTATCATTTTATTATAATTATTCAATTAATTGATTCTATAAGTAACACTTACTTAAAGTGCCTGTAGTGTAAGAATCAGCAATCAAAATTGATGACAGCCGGTCATAATTTTAGTATGAATGAGTACCAATTTATAATTTCTGTACACCCGGCAACACATGAGGCTATACATGTTGACCTTGATGTCACCCTTTTCTCGCTCGCAATAGCAACCTTGGCGGCTTTCGTAGGGCAAATGGATAACAAATCCATATACATACTACATAGTATATACAAAAAGTAATTACATCCCATTAATTACATCAAAAACATAAATGAGAATTGAGAGCCAAGTTCAATATTATGATACATGCCTTGGTTGTTGACTTTATTGACAAAATAAGTGAAATCTAATTGTGTGCCAAGTTCAATGGTCAGTCCTGAAATTTATTTTTAACAACATAAAATATTTAATAACAACTTTAAATATAATTTCTTCTTATAACTTAAGATAATATATTGCTAGTTTTCATATACGAATTATATTGTAGCCTTTGCAAGTTCTTAAGCGGTAGTTTTCATATTTAAAATTATTATGAAGTACCTACTAAAACAGTCATGGAAGAGCCCTATTTTCGATGGCTAGTTTCTATAAGAACTTACAGCTTAAGAACTTACGAAGGCTACAAAATAATACGTAAATGAAAACTAGCCAAGTCAGACCTTAAGCTGCAATATTTATCCTAAGTCATTAGAATAAATTATGTTTAAAGTTGTTATAAAATATTTTATGTTATTATAAATAAATTTTAGGACTGACCATTGAGATTGGCATCCAATTAGATCTCACTTATTTTGTCTATGAAGTCAACAACCAAGACATGTATCATAATATTGAACTTGGCTCTCAATTCACATTTATGTTTTTGGTGGGATTAAAATATCCACGGAATACTTTAAATAGGTAGGTAGGATGTTAATACTCAACTCCTTGTTTCTAGCTTGTTGTATCCCACCATACCTAACACAAATAGAGTGGGGTTAATAAGGGGATAGAATAGGTACACTCCATAATATTTAAGGTACAAAAACCTCGTGAATTTATTTTGGATTCGATACCTGCCTATTTCAATTAAAATTTACATTTCGACAGTGTACATCGACGCCGGGATCGGTTCTACAAATCCAGTGAAGCTAACATTCGTTACAAGTGGGACCCCTTTTGAGAGAACGTGGAAGGTCAAGGTCACTCAAATTCCTTGCAGCTCCATTTATAAAGGTCAGTTTCTCTTCATATATTTTTCCAGCTTTAATAATAATAAAATCATGTATTTTTAGGCAACTAGGCCCACAGATAAATACCTTACAGACTAATATACGTATAAAATATAATTAAACAAATCAAAATCAAAACTTAATTAAGTTTCGGCCCAGTAAAAAAAAAAAAAGGTTACTCGTGCCGAAAAAGGCTACTGAATTTGCATACACTATACACGAGTATTTTTCCATCAACAGGACGATATTAAAACCTTCAATGTTGTCTGAAAAGCTTTATTAGTTTGCTCATTTAAATATTATATTTGTAAAGGCTTTAATTAAATTGCTATTTTCATCAATATGCATGCATGTAAAACTTTACGTGTGTCGGCATTTTATTACGATGATATTGCCTGAAGAGCTCCGAATTTTTGCGAATCAATTTATGGTTCGGAGAACTGTGATTAATAAACATTTAATCTAGCCCCTAGCTCTTTATTCAAAAAAAGAGCACAAGAGTTTACTAACGTTCAATTAGATAGTGAAATATTGGAAAAAAAGTAGTTGATTGATAATAAAAATGGACCGGGAATTTTTAATTGGTTCTTAAATTGAGGATATCAAACTTGTCAATTTTTACCAAAGAACTCAAAACCAAAATTCTTCATGAAACTTGCTCGATCAGCTACTTGACTTAAAAGTATCGTGAATTTTATTTAGAATTTAAGAAAACCTTATTTTTTTCTGTTTTATTCTGATAGTAGTTGCTATAGATACAGGTTGATTTTTACTATACTGTACTATAAGAAGGGTTAACTCTTGACCACAATCTTGACCAAGGTCGTAGATGAGGTCGACGATGGAGCGAGTTAACCCAGAAAATGCCTATAAGGCACTGGTACTCCTACGCACCGACGGAACACAGCAAGCTGTTTGGCGTCGGACTTCGGTAGGCGGGTGGTCGCGAACCAGACGGCCCTTCACAGAACCTACCACACCGCATGAGACCATAGGACGACACCTCAGATTCAGTAAAAAATGAAGTGTCGTTGCCTGGGATGGATTACTAGGAGGCAGGTCTCATTTGTGTTTCCTTAGTCGCCTCTTACGACACCCACGGAAAGAGAATAGGGTAGTGTTATTCTGAACCGATCACCACACGGTTAAAAAACAATCTAGACTTTGCGCCACAAAACTCGGGCGGGTGATAACCCCCTCTCCCTCACCCAACTCCCACTTCAAGTGGAATTTCTTATTTGATGCAGTTTTTTTTCAAATAGTAAGTCACGGTCGAGTGAATGACTGCTGAAAAATAGTTAAAAATTTAATCAACAAAAATAAATTTTGACGGCCGGTTGGGTCGAGTGGTAGTGGCGCTGCCTCTTGGTCGACGGGTCCTGGGTTCGAATCCCAGTCGAGGCAAATATTTGTATAAAAAGCGGGTGTTTGTTTTCAGATCATGGGTGTTTTTGTCTGTCTTTATGTGTATTCTGAGGGACGCACGACATAAGGGAAAACCTTAATGCGGGCCTTTGAGTGTATGGCGTTTTATCTATATACTAATATTATAAAGAGGAAAGATTTGTATTTTTGTACGTAATAAATAAGCTTAAAAACTATAGGACCTATTTCAAAAATTCTTTCACCATTAGGATGCTACATTATCCCTGAGTAACATAGGCTACATTATTTTCCTGAATTCCTACGGGAACGAAGCCCCGAGCGGGATGCTAGTTTATTTATAATTGACCATTAGTTTCGGAGCCTATTCAATGCAAACAAACAATCAAATCTTTCCTCTTTATAATATGTGTAGAATAGATATATGTAGATATAGATAAATGAGTTACATAATTTACTAACCGTAATATCCACAGCTGATGAAGGCTGTCTGCAGTACTACACAGGTGTCTCAGGTCAAGTCAAGTCCTTCAACTACGACCCCGCGTCAGGGTTGCAGCTCAGTAATCAGGACTACGGCATCTGCGTAAGGATGGAAAGGAACTTCTGTGGCATCCAGTACACCTCTTGTCCTGACACAGGTAACTTTGCTTTTAACCGGGTTTTTATTTAATACTAGCATTCCGTCTGGGACTTCATTCCCGTAGGAACTCGGAAAAGTTATATAGCCTATGTCTTTCACGGATAATGTAGCTTTCTAATGGTGAAAGAATTTTTCAAATCGGTCCAGTAGTTCCGGAGCCTATTCGATGCAAACAAACAAACAATCAAATCTTTCCTCTTTATAATAATAGTAAGATTACTAGCATTCCACCCGGGACTTCGTTCCCGTGGGAATTTGGGAAAGTTATGTAGCCTATGTCCATCGGGGATAATGTAGCTTTCTAATGGTGAAAGAATTTTTCAAATCGGTCCAGTAGTTCCGGAGCTTATTCGATGCTAACAAACAAACAATCAAATCTTTCCTCTTTATAATATTAGTAAGGTTACTAGCATTCCACCCGGGACTTCGTTCCCGTGGGTATTTGGAAAAATGATGTAGCCTATGTCCATCGGGGATAATGTAGCTTTCTAATGGTGAAAGAATTTTTCAAATCCGTCCAGTAGTTTCGGAGCCTATTCAATGAAAACAAACAAACAATCAAATCTGTCCTAATATTAGTAGAATAGTAGTATAAAATGTTAACGGAAGCGGAAAGCAGACCGCTTTAAGGTTAATCTACCCATTTTCTTTAAAGTTCGCTAAATAATTTGATACGATTTTCACCATTTCCTTGTATTTAATCTAAGTGAGTTTTCCTCGTATTAACCGCGTAGGCGTTAGACGCTCGTCGTAGGCGTCAGATGCTCGGCGGAGCTGCCCAACGTGATGCATTTTTTCTTTAAGTAGTTTTTCTCAAAATCAGTCTAATAAAATAAAAATACTCCTTTTTTATTATTATTAGATGGGTTAACTCTTGGCCCCAATCTTGACCAAGGTCATAGATGAGGTCGATGATGGAGCGAGTTAACCCAGAAAATGCCTATAAGGCACTGGTACTCCTACGCACCGACGGAAAACCGCAAGCTGTTTGGCGTCGGACTTCGGTAGGAGAGTGGTGGCGAACCAGACGGCCCTTCGCAAAGCCTACCACACCGCATGAAACCATAGGACGCCACCTCAGATTCAGTCGTTGCCTGGGGTGGATTAATAGGAGGCAGGTCTCATTTGTGTTTCCTTAGTCGCCTCTTACGACACCCACGGAAAGAAATAGGGTGGTTTTATTTTCAACCGATCACCTCACGGCAAGACAAAACAAAAACAGATAAATACTCACGCGCCCAAACAAGATCAAGATCGTGTTTTTTTTACATTTAAAACCAAGCTAGGCCCTCAAACCTTTTGTTAAACGTAGTATCAAGTGGTTCTACTACCATACCACTAATGATCTGCCTACCCCGCTAGGGATTATATACGTGAGCGTATGTATATGTGTAGGCCAACCTATCATAAGCTAAGACATAGAAAAGGGTTTTTTCCTGGGGAGTGCCTACACGCTATTAAAGAAACACTCCTGCCTCAGAGTGAACACACCTTCTAGCTATCGTTTGCTTTGGCTGGTATTTTAAATATTAGTACGACTATGTCAGTACTTTAGGTTCTCTATAATTATCCTAAAACTGACTCTATCACAACTTTAAGGTAGATCTGTTTATCATTAATATAAGATTTAATTACGTCACGTCAGTGGAAAGATTCCATAAAAACACGTGAATTATGATTAAAATGTGTCTATGTGGCTGTTCCTTAAGAATCATGAGCTGATGTCTCATTTTTTTTGGAAGGCCGAAGGCAACACGTGGAGATAAAATTTTAAATAATTAAATACTAGCAAACCTCTGTTTTTTCCAAGAATCCATTAATCAGTATTTCCCGGTTGTTTTCGGGAAATTGTTTGACAGGAAAATATCTAAGAAACATCATGAGTTGATGTCTCATTTTTTTTGGAAGGCAACGCGTAGGGCCAAATACAACACGTGGAGATAACATTTTAAATAATTAAATACTGGCAAATCTCTGTTATTTTTCAAAGAATCCATTAATCAGTATTTCCCGGTTGTTTTCCGGGAAATTGTTTGACAGGAAAATAGCTAAGAAACAGATTTGTCAACAAGCACTCGTTTCTATGTGGATTTTATTATTTTTCCGTCGATCAGTGAGTTAACACAGATGGGAACTTGATATGTGGCCCTACAAAGCATATCTGCCGAAAATTGATTTGAAAGAAAGATGTAAGAAAAATTGTTTACTTAAGCAACCCTAATTTAACATTTTAATAAAACTTAACTGAAGTTACATATACGTATAAAAGTAAAGGGTGGCTCTGATAGGTCTCCACTCAGCAATGATCCCTCACGGGTCTACAACGCTGATCTTCCGAGGATACCCACAGAGAGCGCTATTTTGCGCAACCAGCTCTTTAAATTATCGTTAACATTTTATTGATTGCTTAATGCATTAGTCTTGATTTGATTATACTTACATGATATAGGTTGTGGAGTACATGTTTAAGCATAAATAAGTAGGTCACGTGCTGATGCGCACATTATGTAAAATGCGCTTTATTATTACAAAAATAAATATGATTCTCATTTACACGCACCCACAAGGTATATGATATATTTGGGCTTAAGTAGGAATTTGTCAATTTTTTTAAAGTATTTTTTTTTCAGTCCTAAATCCTCGCCCGATTTATGCACACCCGTGTGTGCAGGATTTGTATCGCACGCGGCGTAAACAAGCGCCAGGTCGCAGGCACGGCAAGTATTATTTGATTGGAATAAATAGGTTAGACCTCAGCAGTGAGACAAAATAGGTTAAAAAAAACAACGGGTTGCACTCCTTGAGTGCCGGCAGAAGTGAAAACTTGAACATATATTACTTCCTTGCGGTCTACTCTCCCTCCGTCTTACGAATTTTCGATCAGGTCACGTGTCCTGACGCGAGTTTAACATTTTTTACCCATCCCAACAAGTGCGCGCTAAAGAAGTTTTCACTCTCCCTCCGTCTTACGAATTTTCGATCAGGTCGCGTGTCCTGACGCGAGTTTAACATTTTTTACCCATCTCAAAAAGTGCACAACGCCGCTAAAGAAGTTACCACTTCAAAAATTTTTGGTTCATTATTTCTTTGATTGGATATCAACAGTTTTTTTTTTAATTGAGACGTACTTCTATCTCCTTGCTGTGCAAAGGCTTACCCCACCGTTACAGGCCTTGAGCCATTTCAACCTTGTTATTACCAAAAGCGTCTGGCTCGTCTCACCGGCCCTATTTTCGGGAGACCTCGGCCCTTAGCCCGCGAAAAATAGAAAAATTGAGGAAATAAATCGTGTAGTTCCTTTATTCCTCCCTGCTACCTCTAGCGGCACCTAAATCGAGGGGACTTTACCAGGCAATGTTGAGGCGTCTGACGCCTCTACACAATCCTGAAAATTAATCAAATTCAAAACCCAATGTCAAAATAAAAGTCAATTTAAATCATTATAAAATCATTATACTATTGTTGAAAGAGGGAATCTATTCATGTCGATCTTGCCGTCGCCCTTATCTCCTGACGTGCTGCTGTCTATACATAGAAAGAAGAAAGAAAGAAAGAAAATAAATATCATTCATTGCCAAAAATACATTATAGTAATAATTTAGGTTATGATTATAGCAAAGTTCGATCAAATACAAAAATTGTAAATTACTTTCATTCATACTACAATATATTGATTGATGTTTTTTGGTTTGACGCTGTTATTATTGATTTTTTTTTGTAAAATGGAGTATATTTACCCGTCGTGCGCTTGTTTACGGCGTGTGCAATACAAATCTTGCACAAACGGGTTTGCAAGAATCGCTAGAAGGTTTCAATAAAGAGTCCGTTTATCAAAAAAACGTTATTTAAAGTTAAGTGAAAGTGAAAAGCCTCGTGGAAGCGTGTTAAAACATGTTTTACTTATAAAGACATATTTTTAAATGCTCCCACGAGGCTCTCAACCGCCACTAATAACGTATATGAATAAGGGAGTCAATTTTCAAAAGAAAATATTAAAAAGTAATCTGGGGTGAAACAAAAGGCCTAAGTTGGTATTGCATTTCGGAATAATCCAACTGCAAATTCACACCTCTATTCATGCCTCTGTGCGATCGATTGCAATATTGCAGCAGAGATATTAAATGCTACCCTTTGCGCGACAAACTTCAAAGAGGAGAATATTGTTATAGAGGTATCGACAACGTGCTATTAGCCTGAAACAGACAGATTAAGCTTATCCATGTGTGTGTTAGGTAGATTATTTGCTTTATTCCGTATATTAGCCTTTGTGCTTTCGCCATGTCGTTAATGGAGAATCTCGTTAATAAAGTGTCAATCATGTATGCAATCAGTTGCACAAAATGATACTGCATCCCTAACACAACCCGCAAGTTGCGTCGTTAGGATGACGAAAAAAATTTATTTCGCCAACGATTCACGTTTGATCAGGATTTGTTAAAATAAATAAAATATTTTTGATTTCAGGCAGATATTTGTAGTTATTTAGTATATTTTGTTTTATATGTAATGTTAGTCTGTAATGGGCTAAGTTGCCTGATAATTAAGAGTTGTATTATTATTATTTACTAGCTTTCCGCCCGCGACTCCGCCCGTGTTGACTACAGGTTATATAGTGCCCAACTGTGGGTTAAATGAAATATATATCCTTTCCTAGGCTCTAATCTATCTCTGTACCAAATTTCATCAATAGAGTTACTTTCGCGTTTATAATATTAGTAAGGATTTATTATTATGGAAAAAAAACTGAGTGGCGCGACTCATAGGTTGTGCTCGAGCCACTGTTATTGATACAAGATATCCATTAGCAACATAAAGATGCACAAAGGCGAATGTTTAACTTGTAAAACGGTTAATAGAAAATATGTGCGTGAAAATAAGTCAGAATAAAAATATCTATTTTTATTAAGTCAAGTCAAAATAGCTTTATTTTATAGAACATTTAGAGTATTACTTAAAATAAGTCAAAGTAGTGAAGTACATTAATAGTTATTAACGATACAAGGGTCGTAAGTAATATGTAACGTGGGCCCACTTGAAACACGTGCGAGCGAGTGTTTGAAAGCGCTCCAGTTACACATTGCTTTACGCACGCATATAGTTCAATGTATAACAAATGCAGAAGCCGAGAAAACAAAACTAAAAAATGCTATAACAAACTTACATAAGTACATCCAAAGTTCTTAAAATATAATATTTTCAATAAAATTCACTGAAAACGTGTTTACACTTGAACAATGAGCATTAATAATTTACGACTTAAATACAAAACATTAAGGAATCAACATATTTTAACACTAGCATTCCGCCCGGGACTTCGTTGCCGTGGGAATTCGGGAAAATTATGTAGCCTATGTCCATCGGGGATAATGTAGCTTTTTAATGGTGAAAGAGTTTTTCAAATCGGTCCAGTTGTTTCTGAGCCTATTCTATGCAAACAAACAAACAATCAAATCATCCCTCTTTATAATAGTATTAGTATAGATTTTAACACAAAAATTCTTTTGTTAAACAAATCATTTCAAATGGCAAGGAAAACAAAGGCTAGCAAAGTCTTTTTCAATAAATTATGAAACAAAGGCTTAGCAAATTGAAATGCCAGTTACGCCCACAGATAATAGATACAGTTCAATTATTTGTTTCAAATAAGATTCGTTTTATTAAGAAAATGAAATAACTAATTTACTTTAACATTTTATTTAACTGAAAATCAAGTTTTTCGTTAGAATGTGTTATTTTGTTCAAAATAAGAAACTCTTTGCTGTCATTCTATACTGTCAGTATGAAGCTTAAGAAAAAGGGCATAGACATATAAAAAATAATGTCAGCGTGTCACTGATTAATCAAATCAGCTACTCTTTAGTGCATCATACATTTTTGTCAGTATTTTAATCACTTTTTCCTGACTTTTTATGAATTATTTAATACATAAAATTACTTTACTAGATCACAGAATAGCCACCGAAGAAGAATTTGGTATTTGAAAATTGGCATATTTGCTGATTAGTTCTGATATTTTTATTCTTTTCAAAATCTTCAAAATGACATGTGATTTTTCAGGGTACCTAAACTTGCTCTCCATGGCCATGTTTCGGCGCCATTTCCGAGCACCGTCTCGTAAAGGATTTAAATACATACATATGTCTGTTCTTTTGACTCTAAGACATTTTTAGAGAATTACTTCGTTTTACCGTTTTTTATGAGTGATTAATATGTATGGCGTTTCCGAATTTCAGCTATGTAGTTTACAGGTGTAGTTTACATAACCGTGTGCTTGGGTTGTATGTCTACACTTGTACAGAGGAAAGATTTATATTTTTGTATGTTTGTAACGAATAAGCTTAAAAACTACTGCACCGATTTCAAAAATTCTTTCACCAATAAAAAGCTCTCTTCACATTACATTCCTGAATTTCCAGGGGAACTCTTCTTTTTATTTCTTCTTTTAGAACCTAATCTTTTTTTTACAGTAAACAATCGAACCCGCTCTTTCACAATCAGCGGTAATAGCAACTCGCCCGTGAACTCGATGATCGGCTCGGGCGCAGGCCCCAATAACTGCGCCTACGATTGGCTGCTGGTACCTTGCGCAGCCAACGTTGGCCGCATACAGCCAGCCCAAGCACTTTGTACTGACAGAATCTGTGGCGGGACCTTCTCTGCTGACCTCTCCATGACCCCTGCTTCTGTGCTTAGTGAGTACTTTCAGGCTCGTATTACAGAAGGAGACTCAAGTCTTGATCTATACTTAAGTATTGGTTGTGTATTTCAATCTCTATCAAAATGACAAACGATTGCTACTGCTACTTAAGTAAACATCGGAGTCTGAGTCGCTTTCTGTAATACGGACCTCAGAATTGGTTATAACACCCACTTTTACATCCGTCACACACACATAATCATTCAAAACGCACAAAATTAATTAACGAAAACTGTCTCTAAAACATTAATTTAAATAGAAAATTTGTTTATTTGGATAATTACAATCCATTTTATGTTAGTAATTCATGTATTTAGCAGGACAAATTTTGTTAAATTTGACAGATTTTGTTGCTTTGACAACTGAGAGTTAAATGTGTTTAGGCTGTTAAATACGTTTAGCACTTTTGGTGAAAGTGGCCCTAAGTCATTATTCAATTTATGGTTAATGTCAAAATAAAATGAAATTTAATTTTAACAATACCTGCATTAAATTAAAATTACAAAATGGTAATTTCCATACCAAAGTTATAAATGTATATAATGAAAAAAATATTCATCTTTCGTGTTAAATTATATTATTTTAAATCTTGAGACACATTTTGAAAAATTAACATCTTTCTAATTTAAAAAAAAACTATTTAGACCAGAATATTGATTAAGTAAAATGCTTCTATTTCAATATTAATAAAACATATCAACCACCCAAATCTTTTACTTTACAAATGGAAAACTTAAAGTAATAAGCCGTAATACTGTATGTGTGTGTGCCGTGCCGACATTCTGTCTTTATATAGCTTGTCTGAATGTTCGGGCGCCGGGGATTTACTCCAGGTACCTAATTCATATTGCAGCTTGAGCATTATTTACTATATTCTCTGCTAGCATTTTACTTACCATTATATTTCCGTCGTTTGAAAATGTGAACTCTAAGTCAATTTCCGCAAAGAAATTAAATTCCTGAAAGTTTCTCAAAGGTGAAGCAATTGTCTACTTGATAACTTCGAGGAAATAGTGGCGTCTGTTCACGACAAAAGACTGCAACACGCGACTTTTGAAGCTTAAAGGAGAACCTTTTGAACAGTAAATTCTTTGATCAATTAATCACCACACAAAGGAGAGTCATTTTATTAGATGTACCATCACACTCAACGCAACTACTTTTGCCTAAATCTTTTGTCATCCTGAAAAGATATGAGCAAACAAATGCCTGAAAAACGCCAATTTTTAGACTAGACGCAGCACTGGCGCCATCGAGCTGTATGAATGTTAAGCATAAAAAATAATGACAATGGATTATTTACGAACTTTTTTCTTTTTTTTATAATAACTTTTTTTACTAAATTTTTTTTTACTTATCTATATTTTAATTAACAAAAAATTTGTAAGCATTCATTGCAGTCTAACTCAACCAACACCACCAACTATAAGTACTCCCTCTTCTCCCGGACCTCTGTTTAGAGTAGACGTGGCCACAAAACCTCATTTTTATTTATTTAAATTAAGAAGAGTGTGATCCTAACCTCGTCAAACTTGTATACACTTCTCTGTGTGAATCAATAATTAATTACTGCATTAGTACCAGGATCGTAGCAACAAAATCGAAGCTTATTATAGCAGAGCGTGCTCAAAGAGCAGTGCTGAAAGTTGCGTATAGGAAGCCTTTTAGGTTCCCTACTGGTCGGCTCTAAAAGGACTGTGAAATATTTATAGTGAGAAAGCTATTCATACTTGCTTCTATACTTAGATACCATAAAACCGCTCTTAACTGTGTACACATTACTAAGAAACCTACACGAAACCTGAAATGTAGGTCAAAGCGCACAAATACCGCTTTCGCAAATAAATCATTTAATTTAATAGGTCCTTACTTGTACAATAAAATTAACCTGCTATTAAATATCTCACACGTAACTAAATTTGTATGTAGAAAACTAGTTAAAGAGTGGCTACTTAGACTATCTTGGAACTGAAAAGCAGCTTGAAATTCTTTAGTAAACCCCAAAGAAAGAATATCACTCTCACGCACACAAACACTCACTCACACACACACACACACACACACACACACCTATATATTGTCTTAACCTTGGTCAAGATTGGTCAATAAATAATACTGTTGAACTGAAACATTCAAAAAATATATACTTAAAATTCTTTGTTGCCTATGGTTCTAATAAATTGTTAAAAAGTTCCAAAGTCCTCCTGTCCTAAAAATTTGCATTCCCAAACTAGATCTTTGAAATTAAATACTTTGTTTACCATCCTAATTACACCATGAAATTCAAATAAACTTCGTATCGCTTTACGAAGCGAAAAAAAAGCGAAATAAACTTCGTATCGCTTTTTTTTCATTTGGTTCTGGAAACACTTGACATCACATTTGACATTAATTCTGAAGGTCAATAGATGGAATATGGGTAAAGTGGTAATAGGTTGTCATGTCAGCCTTTCGCCCACGATAAAGCAAAAACCCTCAAGTCCCACTACTGGTTTCTATAGTATGCCTGGAACGAGTTGGCAGCTAGCACATTCTAAGTTTTTCTTTCACTCCCGTTCAAATTCAAAAATTCAAAAAGTTTATTAATTTCTCCCAAAAAGTATATTAAATAATTTTGGTACAAAAACGGTTTACACAATAATACTTAGTATTTGAAGTGGGAGACTGGTGCCTTAATTAGGTTTCCCTGTAGTAAGGGATCACCAGGCCCCTCCCTCGGTACCTATTACAGATTTTTCAACATAAAAACCATACAGTTTAAAATTAACAAATAACAAACGTTGATTTAATAGTATAGGTAGGTATATTGTAAGTTTATAAAATAAGGAACACAAAATAAGGAACATAAAATAAAAAAGTTATACAATGTGTAAATTGAATCAATAGAATGCTGTTGTTTTAAAAAATTTATATACGAATATTGTAAATTAAGTGCAAACCAACATTTATTTGCGTAGACGGTTTTCCAGCTTATAAATAACATTTCATTTATCTTTACAAACTACAAACTGTCACGTACTATTGTTTACACCGATTGAAACTGTTCTCAAACAGTTGATTTAAGTCTTGTTTAAGAGAAATCGTCTGTAACACCATCATTTGCCCTTGTTGTTGTAACTGCTTGCGCCGTTCAATGTTTATATTTTGTTTTATTATGAAATGGGTTAAATCTTAACCCCAATCTTGACCAAGGTCATAGATGAGGTCGACAATGGAGCGAGTTAACCCAGAAAATGCCAATTAAGGCACTGGTACTCCCACGCACAGACAGAATACAGCAAGCTGTTTGGTGTCGGACTTTGGTAGGACCCTCCTACCAAAGACTATTTTTCAGGTTTTGCTGCGGTTTGCAAAAAGTTTAAATGCGATCGAGCTAAAATTTGATACAGATATTAGAATATCTACTTTCAGTCTAAATTTCATTATATAATATACAACGAAACTTATTGAGTTTCGAAAAAAATGCCCAAAAAACTACCAAACCGATCGGGACTCAACAAAACTCATTTTGTTCGTCTTTTTGTTGCGGTTTTTTGTTACATAACACTTTTTACCGCCAGACGCGTAGTTTACCGGTAAATCGCAAAAAAACCTGTTTTGACAGTTTTGGACATTTTTTGTGACAATCTCAGCGCTGCAACTCTAAAGTTGTACAAAATGAATATGTTTATACTAACGCAAAGATCTATAGAAAAAAACATTTTTAATTGCTGGTTACAATTTCCTAGATTTTAGCACTGTGATCGGTTAATTCTGCCCGACTAAAAATGGATTTTAAAAACACAATATAGTGCCACAAGGCTCTTTTGGCTTGTGGTGCCAATCGGAACTAACCCCGTCACCTCGGAAACGCCATTTGTTGACAGATCGTTGATTGTGTAGTTTTTTGTGGCTATTTAGCGCTTTTATTTCAATAAAAACATGCCAAAAGCGATAATAAGAGGTGTGAGAGGTGTGGCTTTAAAAGTGAAAGAGTACAAATTTAAGAAAAATAATGTGGCTCCTCTATAAAACCATTTGAAATCGTAAATAAGCGAATTGCAGCAGCGATAGGTAAGTAATTCCAGAGCTACCTCCTTAGTTTCCCTTACCCGAACTTATTAATCTATATTTAATAGGTAGGTATAGGTCGCCCCAAGTAAAAATAACGCTGGAGAACAAACACTCCTAATACCACCAAATATACCAGTAAATCGCCTAATGCGCAGCCTGACTGGCATACGCCAGCGTTCTTTTTACGTGGCGCGACCTATAAAGGGATATGAAATCAAATGTTTTCGAAATATTAAAAGGAATTATGATTTCAGGAGTATCTTGACGAACGATAACAAGGATTGGAAAAGAAATAAGATTGGCGACAGCGTCATCTACTAGTGTCGCCAGGGAAAACAGGAAGACGACGAACAACAAATTTATGAAGTAATATACATACTGTCTTTGTAAATTATGTTCATGTGTGCAAAGAAACTATTAAATAATTGAAAAAAGAATTTGCGATGTTTTCCCATTTACAATTATTATTTTACTTATCCTATTCTAATAACGCTAAAGCTATAAAAATTAACTCCGCAATCATAATGTCTCGCTCTCGCACTACGCTATTTAAAAAAATAGTGAAGATTTTCAAAATCCCAAACTGGCTTAGCTACCATCGTTCCTAAATTGCCTGAAACAAAGGTTATTTTTTTGCACGGGCAACCCTAATTGCACACCCACGCCCCCCTTGCCAATATCACCCATCGCATCGGCCAAAAGAGCCTTGTCGCACTGTAGCCGTCAACGACGGCTGCTTGCGCCTGACAAGGTGCCATTCAATTATTACGTAAGACTATTTTCGCTAGTTTTTGACCCCCGCCCCTATTAAAAGAAAAAATAAGAATATGCCGACCCCCTTCCCCCGTGTATAATATATTTATTACGTAAGAATCTAAAGGAAAAATGAATAAACGTTTGGTTTGTTTTAATGTTTATTTTTCAAAGTAACAATTTTTAGAAATGTTTATTTGTACTCACAAAGCAGGTACTAATAATTTTAGTTTTTTAGTAGTTATAAAATTTGGTTTTAATAACTTTTCCCTTGCTTTTTCAAAGTGTAATTTTAACTTTGCGCATTTTTGTGATCTTACGTAAGAAATATCGGGAAAAAATAAATAAAGAAAAAATAAGACATGGTCGACCCTCCCCCCTAAATCGTCTTAGGTAATAAATGAATGACCTCCAACATGAAAACAATTTTATATAAAACTGCTATCGAAACAAGGCCTCGGGCGGCCCGTCATCCTGACAAACCTGTCACTGCATAAAAATGCTTTACCTCCGGAAAATTTACTATTTTTGAAACATAGGCATAGTACCTATTGTATCTAAAAGCTTTTTTCACAAATAGCCTGCATGTTGGTGTAAGCGTCAAAGGTTTAAATTTAAAAAAGAGCTCGAGTCGGTTTATAGAAATTGAGCAATTTTTGGTTTGAAGGGGCCTTTTATATTTCGAAAGGGCACGGCAAAATTGTATTACCATTGCCTCCTATGTAATAGTATACGCCAGTCGCCGTAGACGTATAAATCGCGTCAGGTCGCAAAAAATAGCCCCGTTCTGATTTTTTGGGATGTTGTTAGGATAGATACCAATAGTGTAAAACCAAATTTGCAACCTCGAAAGACATGTGCTAACTTCGTGGTGCTCGAAAAACCAAGGAATTTTCAGCCTTTTCGTAGTTTTTCACTTACAACATCTAAAATATGCATTTTACAGCAAAGTCATCTATGACACTTTTAAAGAAGATAAAATTAGCAACAATTTAATATGAGCGCAAATTGATTTTGTGCACCTATGCACAAAAACCAATTTGCGCGCATATTACACAGCGGAAGTTAATATTTTTTCAATGGAAATAGTTCATTTTTTGCCTAAACGTAAACGTAGACGTTACTCCTACACCAGACACGCGAGGGGTGCGGGTAGCGCTCGGGGGTGCACCCGAGTGGTGTCTACGTTTAAGAAAAAAAAAATCCTACCGAAAAAAAAAAGTGTTCTGTAAGTGATACTGGTTCAGGATTTTGAATTTAGCTAGGAGGTTTTTTATCACCGTGTATAAATAAAAAATATCGAACTATAAACAGTTATTTAAACAGTTATTTTGAGAAACATTCACAGCGTATAAACTCTGGTGTTACAGGCGAGCATCAACTCTGAAATTTCAACAATTTATAACTCACCCATACATTTAATCCAAATTCAATTATCTTTCCTGAATAGGTACTTAGTGGCTCTAACAATACTACCCAATTTTATAGTGATCGACCAACTAAGCAAATATGAACTCTATATTCATATACGAAAGTTGAAAATGGCTTTTGTGTTTCAGGTACGGTGAAACCATTTCGTCTATGGTTTCACACAGACAGCGTTGAGGCACCTGTCGATATTGACAACCGAGGCTTCTGCCTGAATTTTGTACAACAGCCGTGCACAAACAATGTAATTTAGACTACATTTCATCAAGAGTTTAATGTTCATATTAATTAAGTATTATGTTACAATTACTCACAATAAAATAAGCTGAACGAAATTGTAAAAATTTTTTTTGCTAATAATTTCAATCAATGTTTACCATTGATGTTTGGCAACTCCAAGCAACTCTATTTGAACGCCAAGTAAGTAAATAGAATATTTTTAGACTAATTGATCTACAAAATACAGTCGTCGGCGCATGGACCGTTAAAGTTTTTCATTATAGGTCTCAAGGTCTTAAAGAGTGACGGTTATGGAGATGTGATTTTTTATTGTAGTTTTTTATACTTTTTAAAAATTGAATTTAGAAGTGAAGTTTTTTGGTAAATTTAGAAGAACATTTACTTTATTTTAAAATTAAAAAGATCGTGTGGAAAACTTGTGGTGTTAATTTGAAAATAAATCATATTTTAAACTCACACGTAAACTAATACGGTAAAAAATAAATGCGCATTTATTTACTTATTATAAGATGGGTTAACTCTTGACCTCAATCTTGAACGAGGTCATAGATGAGGTCGACGATGAAGCGAGTTAACCCAGAAAATGCCTATAAGGCACTGGTACTCCTACGCGCCGACATAACACAGCAAGCTGTTTGACGTCGGACTTCGGTAGGAGGGTGGTCGCGAACCAGACGGCCCCTTACAGAGCCTACCACACCGCATGAGACCATAGGACGCAACCTCTTCAGTAACTTTTATGGTAACTTGGTAACTTAATTTACAATACAGTTGCTCGGAAATGGCCCCGTAACATGGCCACGGAGTGCACGTTTACGTACCCCATAAAACACATGTCATATTATGTAATTTTGAAATGAAAAGAAGATTTTGAAAAGAATAAAAATATTTGAACTAATGAGCAAATCGCCCATTTTTCAAAAATTCAACTTCAGTGGCTATTCTATGATCCAGTAAAGTTATTTTTTTTATGAAATGATGCATAAAAAGTAAGCAAAAAGTTAATAAAATACTGTCTAAAATGTATGACGCAATAAAGAGTAGCTGATTTGATAATTCAGTGACCCTTTTGACAAGTGAGAATATTAACTTTTTCATAAAACTTCATACTGGTTATATAGAATGACAGAAAAGAGTTTTTTTTATGCCTGAGAAAATAATTATTTCTGACGAAAATTTTGATTTTTAGTGAAATAAAATCTTATCTTATGTAGCCATTATGTGTCCCACTGCTGGGCAAAGGCCTCTCTCCGTTCCCTCCATGACTCCCTATCTTGTGCTTCCTGCGGCCATGCCTTACAAAAGGCGTCCAGCTCGTCTCGCCATCGTCGTCTCGGTCTGCCACGTAGTCTTCTATCGGTCAGTGGCTTCCACTGTGTGGTGGTCTTTGCCCACAATTCATCCGGCATGCGGCACACGTGGCCTGCCCAATCAAACTTTAGCTTAGCCGCAGTATGTGTCACATCAGCAATTTGGGTTTTAGAGCGCAGTACGGTGTTTCGGACCCTGTCGATCCGTTTTAGACCCAACATGCTGCGCTCCATGGCTCTCTGGCAAACCGCGAGTCTGGACCTTTGAGCTTCCGTCAAAGACCAAGTCTGAGCTCCGTAGGTGAGTACTGGGAGAATGCATACGTCCTCGAGTCTACGTTTTAGAGACATAGGTAAGTCACCTTTCATATGCTCCTTCATCGACCAATAGCTCTTCCAGGCATTTTCGGTGCGTCGAGCAACTTCTCTGTCTTGTCGTGCCTGGAAAGAGACTATTTGGCCGAGATAAATATACTCGTGGACATATTCCATTCTCCCGCCGTCTACCGTCACCACCCTCTTCGAGCTGTTAGTCATAAGCTTGGTCTTTGACATGTTCATCATTAGTCCAGCTTCGCGGCTTGCTGTGCTGAGATCTTGCAGCATTGCCCCTAGTTCAGTTGCTGAGGACGAAAATAAGACGATATCGTCAGCAAAACGGAGGTTCGTTAGCCTTCTTCCACCAATGTCTACGCCTTTACCATCAGATGTGGGCTCTATCCTCTTGAAGATTTCCTCCAGGGCGCAGGTAAATAATTTTGGGGACAGCGGGTCTCCTTGTTTGACGCCTCTTTCAATTTTGAATGATGGACCTGTAGAATCTAGTTTTATTGCGGCTGTACTATTTTTATATATGAGTTTTAGGAGGTTAATGTAAACGGGGTCTATTTCTTGGCTGTGTAAGGCGTCAAACAGGAACTCGTGTTTTACGCTGTCGAACGCTTTGGAGTAGTCAACGAAGGCCAGATATAAGGGCAAATTGAATTCTACGTGTTTTTCTAAAAGTTGATTTAAGGATTGTAGGTGGTCTGTAGTGGAGAGGCCCGGTCGGAATCCTGCCTGTTCGGGTGGTTGATGGAGGTCCAGTCTTCCTGCAATGCGGTTCTCTATGACTTTAATAAAGGTTTTATAAACGTGTGAAACCAAACTGATGGGTCTATAGTTATTAATATCGCTTTTGTCTCCTTTTTTATGCAATAAAATGATATTTGAATGGCAAAAGTTTATCGGCAATTGTCCTGTAGTTAAAATAGAATTGAATAAATTGGTTAAATATGGTAGAAGCGTTGGTTCACCTATTTTGAGAGATTCTGATATGATACCATCTTCGCCCGGACTTTTACCGTATTTCATCTTGCGCAGAGCTTGATGTACTTCTGAGTGTGATATTAGGGGGATGGTACTATCATTGTACTGGTATTTTGCAAGTTGAGCGCCATTCACTTCGCCGGGAGAATCTGAATATAATTTTTTGTAAAAGTCAGTACTAATATTTATAATTTTGTCTCGGTTGCCCTGTTTTACTCCTTCACTGTCTTTTAGGCAGGTAATCCACGATCGTCCTTTATCTATTCCCTGCCTTATCTATTATAAAAAATCTATTATAAATATCTATTATAAATAATAGATAATATTATAATATTATCTATTATATCTATTATAAATAAAATATAAAAGTAAATTATTTATTTTACTTTTTCAATAAAACAAATCTGACTTTAAACAAATAATTGGACTATTTCATGATTTCTGTAGATGCAATTGGAATTTTATTTACTTAGCCTTTGCCTCATAATTGTGGAAAAATATTTTGCTCGCCATTGTTTTGCCCGCCATTAGAAATTATTTGTTCAACAAAATCATTTTTGTGTTATAAAAATGTTAATTCCTTACTGATTGTAGATTGGAAATACTATCTTTTAAGAACTTTGGATGTACCTATACGATGTAAGTTATTGACAACACTTTTTTAGTTTCGTTTCCTCGGCTACTGCATTGTAAAACATTGAACAATATACGTGCCTTAGATAATGTGTAACTGGAGCCCTATAAAACACTAGCTTCGCTTGTGTTTCAAATGGGCTCACGTTACACATTACCTACGACACTAGTATCGTTAATAACTATAACTGACCTCTATCCACAATAGAATGTTTAGTTTCGCCTGACTTTACCAGACATAAAAAAGGGCATAAATCACAAACAGCCCAACTCGGATTATAGTTCTTAAAGCTTATTTTTATTTTGGTTTTATTTTTATCTTAGGTTATTTTATATTTCCGGTAATAACTTGTAGAAGGTCATAGTTACGGGTGATTCCACCATTTTTGTATATGGTAAGTTATCCCTTACGCCCGTGTATGTGATTTTTCCGACATAAATCGGATCACAGCATCCAGTACAACAAAGGAGAATTTGATTCCAGCTTTTGTATTTTATCGAAAACTTTTTATTGCTAACTTTAAGTAAATAAACAGAACATGCCTGAAATGGCTTTAGTTGGCAACAAGTAAAAAGTTACTGAAGACCAGTTTTTACTGGACACTGGCAAAATAGTATTTGACGTGCTCTGGGAGGCCAGCGTAAACTGGTCATTGTTACTACGACAAACGCTCCGGATTACTAACACCTAACCGGAGCACGTTTCGATGATCAATGTCAAACTTCAAGGACAGACAGCCGCTTTGATTGCAATATCGCTCTTATAACAACTGAATAAAGTAAATATTAGACTAGCTTGTTATAAATCAAACATATTTTACGTTACTATCCATAATTTCTATGGATTTCTTTCTTTCGCCAGAATTCCACAATACCTACCCACTCGCGCGGTAAAACTATTAATACATTTTGTATGCAGTAAACGGATTTAACGATAAATGTGGTAAGCAATGATGTGTAAAAACGTTATATTCCTACTTAGCTAATCCAGACACAATAGCACATTTCCCGAGAATAGATTTGCCTTTTCATCTCGTTGCGCAAACTGTAATACGGAAGGTAAAAATACATATAATCGAAGGATTTTATTCTATTCATAATGGAAAAATCCTCAACTCAAAAAAGAAACTGAATACAAGTAAGTCGTGTTGGAGAATCTATGGAGAAATCTGTGTGTTATGGAAAAATTTGGAGGTAATACTTCTATTTTATTGTTTGAATGCACACAAAACAATTTTTTACCGACTTCAAAAAAGGAGGAGGTTCTATGTTCGACTGTACGTATTTTTTTTTAATGTATGTTCACCAATTTCTCCGCCAATTAGGGACCGATTTACGAACTTCTTTTTTCGTTCGAAAGAGTATACTCCAGAGATGGTCCCATATAAATTTTATCGGAAATGATTTAGCGCTTTTAAAAAGATCAACAAAAACAAAAAATACTACAAACCAGAACATCATCTAAATAAATAAGTGACATTTTCGTTTGTGGTTATCTGCTAATAGGCATTGTAGTCTTCAAGAAATACTAGTTATCTACTTTGTGCGAACTGTTGTTGGGATTAAAGTGACAAATACGTTTTTAACGTGGAAAATCATTATGGCTATGAACAAATTGATTTATCGTTCACAATAATTTGCTTTTAGAATTACGTGCTTTGTTGTTCTATTACAATTTTGGAAACAAGTTAACAGGGAGATAATAAGAAAGTGAGTTGCGTTTCTAAAAGAGAAACTAATCACTTGTACTTGTTCATTAAAATTAAAAATAGCTTAAAATAAGTCAAAGTTACATTCAATACATAGACACATATTTGTTCTTTTTTTATTTTACGATGGGTTAACACATGACCTAAATCTTGACCATAAAGATCACAGATGAGGTCGACGATGGAGCGAGTTAACCCAGAAAATGCCTATAAAGGCTCTATAAAGGGCGAACCAGACAGCCCTTTATAGAGCCTACCACACCGCATGAGACCATAGGACGACACCTCAGATTCAGAAAAAATAAAGTGTCGTTGCCTGAGATGGATTACTAGGAGGCAGGTCTCATTTGTGTTCCCTTAGTCACCTCTTACGACACCCACGGAAAGAGATGGGGTGGTGTTATTCTCAACCGATCACCACACGGCAGAAAATGCTCATTCAGGATGTTAAATTAAAGGATTTAAATACACATACATATTCGTTCTTATACTCGTTCTTTTGACTCTTCTGACTCTACGCCTATTCGCAAAGGTGCAGTGTTCCCCAGAGAAGAATAGGCAAGAAACTTCCTTATTTTCTAATTTTAACTAAACCAGAAATAACTCTAAAGCTGAGCAGTTTATTCTCATGGCTGCTTGTTTGATAGATAATCATAAATTCTGTAACAGCCCTTTTGCAATAGCCATCGATCGTAAAATTTATTATTTAGTATAAGGTTGCATAGATTCTTAATAAGAGATTGTTAACATATTCAGACCTTATATGCCTCTACAAAGGAGCACAGGCCTTTCAAACACTGAAAGGGGGTTTAAGCTACAGTCCTCACTGCGGATTGGTAGACCTAAAGGCCTTAAACTGAATGACAGTGGCAGGTGGAGCGGGGCGGCGCGGTGGCAGCGCGGGGAGACGGCGCGTTCAAATGCATAGATTTGTATTGAAGTGTTTTCGATAGCAGAGCATACATACGCGCACACCTATAAACCCTTACGGGGTAGGCAGAGCATCGGTGGTTTTAGAACTACTGGATGCCACGTTCGACACAAATTGTGAGGGTTATCAGATGTAACAAGTTGTATAACGGTGAGATGTGGTCAGCCTTTCGCCCATTATACAGCAAAACCCTTGCATCCCTCTTACAGACTTTTACTGTATACCTGGGAAGAGTAAGTACACACATCAACGCGGTCTAGGGATATTGCACGATTTTTCATACAAAAGTGGTCTGTTTGAGAAGCTATAACAGCATACTCAAGATACATGGAGGGCTATAATTTTCAGACAAGCAAGTGCTAAACCTAAATTTTCAATTCTAATCAATAAATTTTGTTTTACTTGAAATTTGTGAAAACGTGACGGAAACGAAAACGAAAATGCACTTTTTGCCTGCTTTTTGTATGAAAATAGTCGAATTTACGAATTTTTTTTTCATTTTCGTCACGTTTTCACAAATTTCAAGTAAAACAAAATTTATTGATTATAATTTAAAATTCAGGTTTTGCACTTGATCGTCTTAAGATTATAGCCCTCCATGTATCTCGAGTATGCTTTTGTAGCTTTTCAAACAGACCTCTTTTGTATGAAAAATAGTGCAATATCCCTAGACCGTGTTGATGTGTATAGTTGGCCCATTCAAAGTTTTTATTTAACTCCCAGTCCAACATTTTAGCAACGTGAGTAAAAACCGATAAAATTATTTTGGAAAAGAGGTGTTTTGATATTTGGTGGTAAAGAAGTTAATGCTTATAACTTTAAAATGGCTGAACCCATTTTGATCAAACACAGGTGTCCCACGGCTATGCCACATGGAGGGAAACTACCTCAATTATTATAGATGGGACATTTTACTGAAAGAAGACTTCATTTTAATTTTAAAAACAATTTAAACTGCATTCATACATTTTTAACATATTGCCTGGTTGAACCGGGAATCGAACCCGGTACACGAAAAAACAAATCATCCTGTAGTTTTATCATACCTTATTTTTTTCTAAGTAACATGGTATCAGAAATAAAAGAAAGACCATGAATTTTAACATTTTACATTCCAAATGAATCAATTTAATTTATCAAAGTGAGTCAGCTTCTCATTTTTCTGAACATAATTTTACATTAAATATTAAAATTCGTGGTCTTCCTTTTATTTCTGATGCTATGTTACTTAGCAAAAAATAATCCATATGATGAAGCCTTCCGAGCGGTATGATAAAACTACAGTATGATTTGTTTTATCGTGTACCGGTTTCGATTCCCGGTTCAACCAGGCAATATTTTAAAAATGTATGAATGTAGTTTAAATTGTTTTTAAAATTAAGATGAAGTCTTTTTTTAGTAAAATGTCCTATCTATAATAATTAAGGTAATTTCCCTCCAAGTGGCATAGCCGTGGGACATCCTGTATAGCTAAAAACCATCTCGATTACGTCAACTTTCAAACAAAAAAACAGCAACGGAATCGGTGCATTCGTTTAGGAGCTACGATGCCACAGACAGACACACAGATATACAGACATACAGATAAACACGTCAAACTTATAACACTTATTTTTTGTCGTGGGTTAAAAATAGCGGACTGTGTTTCTCGTTGTAATTTTGTATCCGTCTTTCAAATTGTCAGAAGCAAAAGGTAAATGTTTTTAACAAGAAATGTAGTCGAGAGCAAACCCATTTTCTATTAAATAAATGTGGATTCTAAAGGGGTTTATACTTAAAAAGGAATGAATAAATGAATCTTCATACGAGACATGCAATCTGTGTTGAAGACAGAAGCAAAAGAGTTTGCATTTCAATATTTTCTATTTCAAAATCGCTGGAACACCAGTAGCGATCGTCTTTTGTTTTTATTCTTCTGTTTTTCTCTTTTCTTTTCGACTAATGCTATTATTTTTTCATTGTTATAATTATAATTACGTCTTTATTTTAATTATTTTAGTGCACTATTGTCAAAAAAAGTATTTTTAACCATTTTCAAAAAAGGAGGAGGTTCTATGTTCGACTGTATGTATTTTTTTATGTATGTTCACAGATTTTAAATGATAGTTAGACATTTTTAATTTTCACAGATGATGTATTTTTATGACCGCTATAACAACAAATACTAAAAAGTAGAATAAAATAAATATTTTACAATGCAGTTACTTACAAAAATGTATGACGCAAGTAGCTGATTTAATAATTCAGTGACCCTTTTGACAAGTGAGAGTATTACCATTTTCATTAAACTTCATACTGACTATATAGAATGACAGCAAAGAGTTTTTTATGCCTGAGAAAATAATTATTTCTGACAAAAATTTTGTTTTTCAGTGAAATAAAATATAAAAGTAAATTATTTATTTTACTTTTTCAATAAAACAAATCTGACTTTTAACAAATAATTGAACTATTTCATAATTTCTGTAGGCGTAATTGGCATTTTATTTACTTAGCCTTTGCCTCATAATTGTGGAAAAATATTTTGCTCGTCATTGTTTTGTACACATATTTTAGTTGATATTTATAACGGCAACAGGTAGACGCTTGAAATATTCACAGAATATTTGGTATTATATTCAATTTAAAAATAAATAATTAAATTAAAATAAAACAAATATTTAAAATAATCCATAAAATAAACGTGATTTTTTTGCTCGATGTTGATAACGGAATCATGTAGACGCTTATTATATTCACAGAACATTGAGTTATTAGGGTTCCGTTCCCAAAGGGAAAAAACGAGACCCTATTACTAAGGCTCCGCTGTCCGTCCGTCACCAGGCTGTATATCATGAACCGTGATAGTTAGACAGTTGAAATTTTAACAGATGATTTATTTATATTGGTCCTATAACAACAAATACCAGAACAAAGTAAACATTTAAGGGGGCTCCCATACGAAAAACGTGATTTTTTTGCTCGTTTTTATAGATAAGTCTGTCTGAGTCCACATCTCATGAAATGTGATAGACAGTTAAAATAACAATAATTACTAAAAAGTAGAATAAGTTAAATATTTAAGGGGGCTCCCATACAACAAACGTGATTTTTTGCCGCTTTTATAGAGATATTTTTTTTTTATAGAGTCTGACTCGCACTTGGCCGGTTTTATAGGTAATGGTACGAAACCCTTCGTACGCGAGTCTAACTCGCACTTAGCCGGTTTTATTTTAATTCCATACAGAGTGAAAATGTATGTGGTTTTGGTTAAGATTGAAGAACTTTACCCGTGCGTAACAATTTTTACTTACTACGATCTAGGAGGTGCTACGGCGTAGCATTAAGCTACGGTTGTTCTTGAAGACATGATCTAATAAAAAGCCCGTATAGTATGACACTACCTCGAAAAGCCACTTTTGATAATGCATTAAAACTAATATTGCAATGGCGGGCATTAAATATGTTATTTTGTCTGAGTTAGAACGGAAAAATTCTAGATCAACTGTAAGGTGTTCCATTCCTTTATTTAATTTTTGACAGTTGCTACAGAACTTACACGTTTCGTGAAAGTTAACTTTAAAATGCGTGTTAAAAGAAATATTTAAACTACTTAATCATATTAATTCACCCTACTTATTACCCATTAAAGACATTAAAAAGTTTTAAGTGCCTCAGTTTAAAAAAAATAAACGAAAATTCATTTGCGTAAAAGTTACGATCTATCGGACTTAGTGGTAGGATTGAATGTATTCACCGCAAGTCAATTTATCGGAATGAATCGTTTTGACTTGCTGCAGTTACAAGCTACAGTATGGAAATTATGAAGTTCATAATACTTAAGGGATTAAAGATTTGTCATGAATACATATCTGGCAAATACACTCAAATACTTTAATACATATTATTTTATCATCATGAATCATCGGATTGCTCTTGAAATGCACTGGAATCATTACTTATATCTTCTGTAACAATTATCATTAATTCTGGACTGTAAATATCATACGCAACATCACGATCCAGTCGGACAATTTATACTTTTTCGTTCTTTCGATGACATTCGCCCGGTTTTCAGGCGTCACATTAGCATACGTATTTTTTAAGTAAATCTGGCATGTTTGTGTGGTAAAAGCAGTGAAGTTATTTTTTGCAATAACTATATCGATATAATTAATATCTAATCGAAATTATAATAATTAGGAGCACCACTAAACGAACAGTCAAAAATAAAATAAAGAATGGAACATGTTGTAAGCGTCAATTTATGGTTACGCCAGTATATCCCCGAATAGAGTAGATGAATGATATTGAATATTATATATTTATGAAAACAATTATTAATATACATGTTACGATAATATCATTTAAATCAAATTTGAAAATGGTCAAAAAATTAAAATCTTACAGCCTCTCAAATCTTTTTTTCTTACAAAACAAAATGTATGAAATTTATCATGTATCAAATGGGCCAAATTTCCCGATCTTAATGTTTTACTTTTATCTTCATATATATGTATTTCTTAAATCATCATATGTAATGATAGTATCTGCTCAAGCATTTATGTATGTCAACATATTTTTATTTGTTTTGTAATTCTATTTCTATACAACAATTTCTATTTATGTGCTAATATTTGCACCACACAGAACACTCACACTAATCATTAATCTCCTACAAACACACACGCAACTCGTCGGTCCCAACAGAATATCAGCACTCCTACTTGCAATATGCTGAGCTGGGACCCTTTTTTGTCACTGCAGCACACACTTAAATTTTTAGTGCAATATTGTTAATATATTTACTAATATATTATGTTGTGGAAACCTACCCACCTACGTGGGTAGTACGATATTAATTTTATTAAATCAGTTGTCATCCGAGACTCGTGTGTTTCACTGCATTCACTATATGGTGGCAGCGGAAATTAATTGTTTTACGGCGTAAAACGAAAAGTGAAAATTTAAGTGCTATAGTATCATACAAAGTGCAGTTTAATCATATTTTCAACGTAATCAGAGAAAAAAGGGTGAACAATGGAGCGTTCACGACCGCCCACTGAATTAAACATGGACGGAGGTCCTGTTAACCGTGCCGAGGCATGGAAGCGGTGGAGACAACAATTTGAGTTTTTTATCAAAGCATCCAGGATGCAAAAAGAAAACGAAAATGTTAAGGCTAGTCGACTAGTGTATCTGATAGGGCCGGACAGGTTTGATGTGTATCAAACGTTTTCTTTCGAAAAGGAAACAGACCGCGATAAAGTGAATGATTTTATCTAAGTTCGATTGTTATTTCGGAACGAAAGTGAACCTTACGCTAGCGAGATACAAGTTTTTTACCTGTGGGAGCTCGCGCTACCTAGAGGGGCAGTGCCCCGCACAGCGGACCACCTGCTTCGTTTGCGGTAATGTTGGACATTTCGCGCTTAACTTTTTGTTATTTCAATTTTACGTCGCGCTTTAAGTGAGTAGCTGTACAGAAAGTTGTTTTTTTTTATTTTATAATTTGACAGCTGTCAATTGAAAACGATTCTCCTAGGTTTGAAAAGCATTACTTTCAACTCGCTCTTCAGGCGACTTCAGACCTACTTTCAGAGTATAAGTAATGAAAAATATATTTAATTCTGTTTATGAAGAAAAGCATTGTTGTAAAATAAAAAATATATTGCGACAAAATGTGTGTTTCATTTTGTTTAACCTCTAAATGAGTAAAACCTTATGCACTATACGAACAAAACCAAAGTTTTTAGCTTTAATATTTGCATGCGGTTTAATTAAATGAAAAGCTACTAAAATAAAAAGACATTCTTGAGCGCAAAAGTACTCGGAAGCTACAAAAAGCAGAACATTTTAATTACAACGCTGATTCTAAATATCTACTGAGGCAGCCATGCGGAAGCATTTTATTGAAAATTGTGAAATTAAAAACATGCTGCAAATAAAAGTAGATGAAGCGTGTGCAGTCAGCTGTGACTACAAAGAAACTAGTTTCTTACAATGTTTACACCGTCAGCTGCGATGGAAATACGATATACTTAAAATAAATTTTAAAGATAATTCGTGGGACTTAAGGTTAGGTAAGTGCAAGGAGTATTTTTAACGAGCTTGTTATCGGTACAAAACTACCGATCTTAATTGAATTTATTTATATTTTTGTTGATATGTTTACTTTAAAGTTAAGTTAATTATTTTCACATACTATTTGAATTAAGAGCAGTGATAGCACAGTGGGTAAGGAGCCAGACTTGTAACTGGATGCTTTCGGGTTCAAATTCTTATCAGGGCCTGTATCACTTAATTCGTATTTTCGATTTTGTGTACGGATTTTTCAATAGTTGTCACTTGGTCAGCGGTGAAGGAACTTGCTGCTGTATGTAGTTAGGTAGTTCAAGTAATATAATGCAAAATAAAATCTAAAACATTTTAATTTGCTTTTTGAGTACTAGTACATTGGACTATTTCTGTTATTGAAGGCATTGATAGCAAAGATAAATATTAATTTGAAAAGAGGTTCGAGATGACAACAAATTAAGAGGCTTTAGGAAGTACTGAAAAGGATAAATTAGAGAAAGCTATCTTATCAGAAAATAGAAGCTATAATAAAAGGCCTACAGATTGAAATATCGTAGGATGTCGACAGTTGTAAATTCAGAAGCGAAGTGTAAACAAGATAGAGAATAACTCTATTTTGTTATCACTTAGCTTCTTTAGATATTGTCTGATGGAAAGAAACGATAGTTTATAACTTTTAAACGGCTTAACCAATTTTGATCAAATATACCTAAGAAGCATCACAATTACGTCAGCTATCAAACTAAAACTCCGCATCGAAATCTGCTCATTCGTTTAGAAGCAACGATGCCACATACAGACACACAAACATACAGATACACAGACACACACATACACATGTCAAACTTACACCCCTCCTTTTTTGTCGAGTGTTAGAAACCGGCTGGATTAGTCGTCAAAGGCTTAATCAGCAACAGAGTTTAGATTACGTCGAAACTTTTTCTTCTGTTGCGAAAAACGCAAATGCGCGATGATTAGTTGCTTTAGCTGCACAAATAAACATGGATACTAATTAACTTACACTGATTTGAGAAAAAAAACAAAAGTATTAATTCCAGATAGGAGCGATTTTAATTAAAATCTAGCTTTGATGTTGAGTTTGAAATCTACTTTTGATACGGACAGGGAGTGAAAGAAAAACTTAGAATATTGCCAGCTGATAACTTTTCCAAGGTATGATGTAGAAGTCAGTAATTGGAACGCAAGGGTTTTGCTGTATTGTGGGCGAATGGTCCACACAATTTGCATGCTGTACGTTCACGCTTTTGGCTGTCAATCTGAAACTGAACCTTAGCCGTATTATATTTAGTATTAAGATTTAATTTATAGCTGTTGTGTACGTCTTATTAAAAAATCAAAATAAATACTAATTTTCCATCTAATAACCCACAAATGAATGTCAAATGTGGCGTCGAGTGGTTTATGAACCAAAACAAAGTCGGGTTTGTTTAAATACTCATAACTCAAGAACAGCTGCACCGATTTTGATAAAATTTAGTAAAGAGGTAGCTGACAACCTGGATTACGATATAGGTTTCATAATTTTCCCAAATTCGTACAAGAATGAAGTTCCGGGCGGAAAGCTAGTTCTGAATGATTCTTCAGTTGTTTTGGTCTCATTAAGGCGTCCTTTGCTCCGTAGCAGTTAAGATTATTCATAGCCGCGTCGCCGCGCCAGGTCGCTTCTGTACCTAGTATTTTCTGCTGTAGAATTATTATTTTTTTCGAAAACATTCAATTTTGCAATGAAAAAATAACAATACACTGTAAAACACCAAAAAAGTCAAGTACAGAGGCCAGCGCATCAGGTTACTCCATTTTCATTGCAAAACCGCTCTTATCAAAGCAGCACAATCCGATTGATGAAACAAATTAAATTAAACAAAGCAGTTTTTTTAACTTCCAAAAAATTGAAATTTTAAAAAAAGCTTATAAGCCAAATCTCAAACGAAGAATATGTTTCGTTTCACGCAATTTTTTTAACCAAAAAAAAGTGCGAAAATTTCACGGTTTCTCGAGTACTTTATCCAAAATCATCATAGGTCTTTCAACATATAACAACAGTGGTCATAACAACATATAAAAAATCAGAACTAGCCGTTAGCTTGCGATTTTAATATTTGATATGACTGGCGTAAAAGAAGTTGTATTGTAGACATTAAAAGTGCTTCAAAGTAAAGTTTATATTTGTTTGGTTACGACAGTAACATTTAATCTCTTTAAGTTAGTTAGCGAAAATAGAATATAATGTTTCAAGTGACGGCAATGATATTGCAAATGCCAAGATTTTTGACTATGAAGTAAGAATTCGAATATGAGGAGGAAAATTGAAAATGCCAAAGAAGTTGAGAACGCGACACATACAGCTTCGTTACAGACTTACAGCATAAATTAAATGCCCAGCAAGCTGACATAGACACCTGAGAAAAATTCGTCATATGTTTATTCTGCTCGCATTTTATCTTTTAAAATTAAAATAAACAGATAGATAGATAACAGCTTTAATCACTCCAATAACACACAACAAAACACATTAACAAAGCAATATGAAAAAGTGATACATCTAAATGATATTTACAATCAATAAAATAAAATAAAAGCGAGCGATGGAACGCTAAGGGATAGAAACCGAAACGAGGTCATCCGGCAGAAAACCGGAGTGATGGATATTGTCTGTCACAGAACTGACGAGCGTTGGGAGTAGACTGGTTCTCGTATGGAGACCACGTCTTGGCAAACATAGTTGTAGGACGCCCCCCAGCCAGATGGTCAGATGACCTAAAGAAGATAGCGGGTAGTGGCTGGATGCAAAAAGCGGAGGATCGTGCAAAGTGGCGCACCTTGGGGGAGGCCTAGTTCAGCAGTGGACTGCAATTGGCTGATATGATAAAATAAAATAGTTTTATTTCAGGCATAGCCCACAAATGGTTAGTAACAATGGAAGCTTACATCTATGTTAGTACTTACTAAGTTAAAATTAATTAATCTTGAAGACTTCATATGCCAACATAGTCAGATTTTATCTACCTAGATTAGCATTTCTGCCATATGGTGATCGGTTGAGACCGCCGTGTCCTGATCGGTTGAGAATAACACCACCCCATCTCTTGCCGTAGGTGTCGTAAGAGGCGACTAAGGAAACAAAAATGAGACCTGCCTCCTATTAATCCATCTTAGGCAATGACACCTCAGTTTGTTTTCAATCTGAGGTGGCGTCTGATGGTCTCATGCGGTGTGGTAGGCTCTGTAAAGGGCCGTCTGGTTCGCGACCACCCTCCTACCGAAGTCCGATGCCCAACAGCTTGGGAGTACCAGTGCCTTAATTGGCATTTTCCGGGTTAACTCACTCCATCGTCGATCTCATATTATGACCTTGGTCAAGAATAGGGTCAAGAGTTAACCCATCTCATAATTAAAAAAAAAAATGAAATTTTAGTATATTTTGTAAGCTGGAAACGTGTCCAGTGCTGCATATACTATAATTAGCACTTCCACGTCCAGTCTGCCCGCAATAATTTTCAAGAGACTGTTAGGGCTTTTAACCCCAACAGAAAAAGAAGGGTGTTATAAGTTGGACGTGTTTCTGTGTTTTTGTATATCTGTGTATCTGAGTGTATGTGTGGAATTGTAGCTCCTAAACGAGTAGACCGATTTAAATGCCGTTCGTTTTTGTTTAAAAGCGAACGTGATTGAGATGGTGCTTAGCTATTGTTGATCAAAATTGGTTCAGCCGTTAAAAAGTAATAAGCTATTCTTTCCTACATTTTTTTTGTAAATTTTATAGTTATCTTTAAATATTACCACTGTCTGACGTCAATTATACAAACAATGTGTGGTCAAGAAAACTCCTAAAAATTTCAATTTTTATTCATTTATTCATATTCAATTAATATTGTGTTTGAATATGCATTACACTAGTTTGGATAACATCCGAAATTTCTTAACTTTTTATACATATTTACTATTTCTTACATTTCGCAATTTTATACATTTTTAAATTAACATAAACATAAACGCTACACACTCAAAGGTCCACACTAAGGTTTTACCTTGTGTCGTGGGTGCCTTGAAACATACATAAAGACGTAACGAGGCTTCTCTTTTTGCGACATTTCTACTCTTCAGTTTTTGCATTCTCTTCTCCATTCTCTTTTTGCGACATTTTTACTCTTCAGTTTTGGCATTCTAAAACTAAATTCGAAAGAGAACGCTTCTAGCTGTCATTCACTGGGATGAGAGGCCAAACTGAATACCAGTCGCAGGCGCACGTCCGCTAATACTATACTGTTTTTATACATTTGTAAGTTAACGTTAAAAGTTTAAGTGTGGATCCAATAAATGTAATCCTGCTTAATATTTATTCCTTACTAGCTTTACGCCCGGGACTTCGTTACCGTGGGAATTTCGGAAAATTATGTAGCCTATGCGTTAATCCAGGGTATCAGCTACCTCCACACCAAATTTTATCGAAATCGGTCCAGCCGTTCTCGAGTTAAGTGTTGTAACAAACACGACTTTCTTTTATATATATATAGATAAGATTCCTTCATCGTGCTCCGAGTCTCCGGCTCCCGCCGCCAGCCGGCACAAAGACACAACCATCTACTTTTTACACAAACATTTGCCTCGACTGGGAATCGAACTCAGAGCCCGTCGATCAAGAGGCAGCGTCACTACCACTCGACCAAACCGGCCGTCGTTTTGGTCAAAGAAAATTGCTCTCGAAGAAAATTTAAGAAAATTGTTTTTCTTCGAGTTGGAAATTCGGAACAATTTATTGTTACCATTTTTGTAGGTATTTCATATAATTATTTTCTTCGGACAAATTTACATACTTAAATAAATAAACAGTATAATTATGAATTCTGATGTAAATAATGAAAACTTTACTTGAACGAGACCACGTATTATATTATTTATGACATTTAAACAAATAAAAAGATTTATTTTAAAATTTGGTCTTTTCATGTATTATGTATGGACTTTTAAAAACCGTTTGACTATCTGCAAACCTAGTTCTGTTTAAAATATTTATTAAACAAACATTTTGCCCCGGCTGGGAATCGAACCCAGTTCCCGTCGATCTACAGGTACCACTCGATAAAGGATGAAATAATTTTTTTATTTGTTAATTTTATTTGTTATCGTGTCATAACAAATAAGCCAAGTTAGTTGCTCCGGGGTCTAGCCAAGGAAGTTTTCTGAGCACTAGCTCTAAACGTAGTACGTTACCTGCATGAGTGATATATTAGCCGTCGTGATAAGCTTATTCACTTATATTAAAATAACTGAGAATACGGAACACAAAAAAATTTTAGCACGTTCTTTTCTTCACTTGGTGACTACTAAGATTACCATTCGAGGATGAAAAGATTAATTTTTATTTTTATTTTTTATTATAAGATGGGGTAACACTTGACTTCTATCTTGACCAAGGTCATAGATGAGTCGACGATGGAGCGAGTTAACCCAGAAAATGCCTATTAAGGCACTGGTACTCCCACGCAACGACGTAACACAGCAAGCTGTTTGGCGTCGGACTTCAGTAGGACGGTCGCGAACCAGACGGCCCTTTACAGAGCCGACGACACCTCAGATTCAGAACAAATTGAGATGTCGTTACTTGGGGTGGACTAATAGTAGGCAGGTCTCATTAGTGTTTCCTTAGGCGCCTCTTACGACACCCACGTAAAGAAATGGGGTGGTGTTATTCTCAACCGATCACCACACGGCTAACATTCTATAGATAAAGCGTGTAATTTTCTTGCTTTCCGACTGCATTTATAACTACATACTTACTGCATCTAGCGACATCCTTACCAGGGCCCCGATTCTGTAACTTTACTTGTGTGTCGATGGAATGGAGGCCATTTTATCTGTTCAGGTAGCGAAATTGAGGACTATTTAATTTTCATATACTTGTTGACAACCACCCCGACCAATAGCGCTACCGCCAACCGAACGTAATGTTGCAAACTACCTAGCAACTGAACATTCAGTTGGCGGTGGCGCCACCAGTCAAAACTGCCATCATTAGATGTATGCAATTTGGATAGTTCTTAATTTCGCCACCTGAACGGATAAAATGGCGGCCATTCCATAGACACACAACTGAAGTTACAGAATCGAGGCCCTGGGCTGCAATATTTTATTAGTATTAAGTACAATACATCTAGAATTACGGTTTAATCTGTACTAGAATTTAACAAGATACATAAATAAAATTTATTGTAACTTAACAATATAACTTAACGATACACAATCTTCTTAAACAATGAAAAAAGTTAACAAAATATGTAATGTAGAAGCAAATAGGTAGTACCGATTATTCCTCTCTCGTAATATTATATGTATGTATCTATACTATATTTATGTATTTATTTAAATACTAGCTTTCCGCCCACGGCTCCGCCCGCGTGGCCTACAGGTTATTTCGTGCCCAGCTGTGGGATGAAATGTAGTCTATGTTATTCCTCAAAGTCTAGTCTATCTCTATACCAAATTTCATCAAAATCGGTTCAGTAGTTACTTACATTCAAATTTATAATATTAGAAAGGATTTTCGTACACTATATATCAAATATTTATTTATCTATTTCCATGATAATATTCAATATATATTCTGTCTCTATCATTTTCTTGATGTACGCCTAAGTATCATGAATCCTCTCGCTCTCTCGTAGGTTGACATGAAGAGATCCCCTTGTGGGATAAGTCCACTTTTGTACCTTGAATTTTGTTTGAAGTTCAATAAAGGATTTTACAATTCAATACAACACAATAGGACAAAGAACTCAGCATACTTGCTGTCTATGACAGACAAGAAACATTAGATACTAAGATATTTTTGTTATCTATTCAACTTAGTACATTTCTTTAAGGATTAGGCGTTTCAAAAGTATTACCTGGGAAAAAGAAAAAAGAAAAAATGCTTTACCTTATCTAATACCTTACACGTGTCGGTTATTGAGTAGGTAGTGTATACGTCTTATATAAAACGATAAATAACGTGGATAAAAATTTTCCGCTTTAATTTATATCAGAACACTTCCCACACACACAAAGTCACGCATTTACTCACTTAATACAATAATACACCACCGGTGAGAAGACAATTATTTCAGTTTTATATTATACACCCATTTTACTTTAGTTTTCGATTAGTTAGCTATTTTCACTTCATTTACATCTACACAAATATTATAAAGAGGAAAGATTTGTATTTCAGTATGTAACGAATAAACATAAAAACTACTGGACCGATTTCAAAAATTATTTCACCATTAGAATGCTAAATTATCTCTGAGTAAAATTGGCTACATAATTTTCCTGAATTCCCACGGGAATGAAGTCCCGAGCGGAATGCTAGTTTCAGATAAATTTAATTTAAAAAGTACCCACTTAAATTCATATGGTAACAAATTTTAAATCTGTACTTGGTAAACGTTTAGATTAATAAAATTCACTAGTATTAGGTATAAATTTTTGATTATGCTACCGACTTAAGAATCATTTTTTTTTAAGTAACATTTTGGATCATTTGTGATACGGCTAATGGCGTCTCAATAATAAAAAAGAAGATAAACATATAATGATAATAATAAAATCATTTATTTTCAGGCAACTAGGCCCATAGATAAATACTTTACAGACTAACATACATATAAAATACCAGCATTCCGCCCGGGATGTAGTTCCCGTGGGTATTCGAGAAAATTATATCCCCAATGGACATAGCTTTCTAATAAATAGCTTTCTAATGTTGAAAGAATTTTTCAAATCGGTCCAGTAGTTTCGGACAAACAAACAAACAATCAAATCTTTCCTCTATATAATACATAATTATATAGTATAGTATATAGTATAGATATAGATAATTCAACAAAATTAAAACTTAATTAACACTATTTCCCGGGGGTGCTATAATCGGGAATCTCCCTCAAAAACGGCGGAACACCACGCCCTCCGGCTAAAAGCTCTCCTTCATGAGTGCCTTCAGCATGAACGTCGGGAACCGCACCACAAATGTTTTGAAAATAGCATGGTGATGCGATTCCAACGGTTTTACTCTCTGGAGACCTAAAGGAACTTTTTTCTGTCTTCTGCAGTATAGACTCGACGATGTCAGGCACCTCATTGCTGTAGTGCAGTCGCGACAAGTACACAGGCATGCTCGGAGCTTCAGCCCGCAAACTCAACACTTCTTACCTAAAATGTCCAAAAAAAATTGTTTTCTCCATACAAACTTTGCACCTCCATTTCACCCTCTTAAGGTGAACTGAATACAAATTCTCATTAATATGCTACATACTTACAAAATTTTTATTACAAAATGATTAGTAGGTCAGGTATGCTATATTATGATACCTGAACTAAGTAAAATGTTTACTTGTATCTTATGTATCATGGGTTAGTAATATTAAAATTAGTGCTAAGGCTTTAATTAACAATTACAGAACAACAATAAATAATAACAACTTAGAATTAGAAATTTAGTGTATTATTATATTAGTTTTACTTATTGGCTAAATCTATTTATTTATAACTAAGATTAGCTTATAACTAAAAGCAGCCTTTTTACATTCAGTTTTGTTTTTAAGTAAATATTTAGTTGGTAGTTTATTTTGTTGAACAGAAAACTACCCAGAAAGCAATAAAATCTACGCGAGTGTGCTGTTTGGAGAGATACAGAGGAACATTCAATATCTGCTCGCCTTTTGTTGTTTTTGAATGCTGGATTATAGTGTGTTTCCCTTGTGTTTCCTAATGTTTTTTAATGACTGTTAGTAAAATGAAAAGCTGCCTATGATAATAATAAAGGGCATTTATTTGTCAATAAAAATAACAAACATTTGAAAATGATGTATGGTTAAATAATAAAGAGTATTTGTTATTTTTTATTTAAAAGATATTTATTCATTACAATCATAACGTCGTCAAAAGCCAACATTATTAATAATGTGTTATTCCGTATGTGTGTTCTCTGCCTACCCAAATTTCATAAAGACGTCAGCGTTATTTTACTTTGTCATAAATATTTATCAATTAACAATATACGAATAAAAAAACAAAGATTACAAAGTTTTTAGCCATGTAAATCTTTTCTTGAACTTCATTCAAGTCCTAAACAAAAAAAAAATATCCTAATACTTTTTCCTGCGAAATCTTACCCAAACAGCACAAGTTTTACGTAGGTTGATGCTACGCCGTAGCAAAAGACGTAGCTTGTAGTAATTATCTACGACTGAGAGACAATGTTAAAAAAGCTATCTATCTATATATATTGTACATATAACAAATGAATCACTATTTCTTTGCATCACGCGTGAACAGATAGAACCATTTCGCCAATTTGTCAGGGGAAGATTCTTATGAACGAAAAAAATAAAAAAGTTGAGCGGAACATTAGAAAATTTAAGAAAAGGACAATATTAATTTTACATAACTGTCAGTGTCGGATCAGTAAGTAACCAATATTTATTAGCAGTAGTATTACTGTTATTTTATTTTTAAAAGCTTTTTTTTTACTTGCAATATAAGTGTGTAATGTGTATGTGTGTTCGAGTCAAATGTTGCAACTGAATTTAAATGCAGTTACCCTCAAGCGACTGAGCTGATATTTTACCCTTTTTCAAATCCTTCCCTATCAAAATCCACACACTCACACCCATAATCTCTTTCGGGGTAGGCAGAACGTCGTTTAATTCAAAAACCACATGAAGCCACATTTGACAATCATTCTGGGGGTTATTAGATATAACATACATGTAGTGGTGATAGGTTGTCAGACTTGCCCACGATACAGCTAAACCCTCGCATTCCACTTACTGGCTTCTACAGTATACCTGGAAAGAGTTGGCAACTGGCACATTTTACGTTTTTCTTTCACTCCCAGTCAAGCGTAGAAATTATCAAAATAAATCAGATTTTTAGGAAAACGCAAAACTCCCGATAGGTATCATTCATGTACAGCATGAAAATTTCAATCGCGCATCAGCTGGGCCCCGATTCTGTAACTGCAGTTGTGTGTCGATGGAATGAAGTTCCATTTTATCTATTCGTGGCGAAATTAAATAAATAAACCCTAAGGTTTTCCTTTGTGCCGTGGGTCCCTTGGAACACGCAAAGACAAACACAAACACCCATGACCCGAGAACAAACATCTGCTTTTTTTTACACAAATGTTTGCCCCAACTGGGGATCGAACCCAGGACCCGCCGATCAAGAGGCAGCGTCACTACCACTCGACCAAACCGGCCGTCAATTGAGAACTATTTTTTTCAATTTGGGGTGGTTGTCACCACTCCAACCAGCAGCGCCACCGTCAACGTAAAGTCGCAAACTACCTAGCAACTGAAAATTCAGTTGGCAGTGGCGCAACCACTCAAAACAGTCGTCATTAGATGTATGAAATTTGGATAGTTCTCAATTTCGACACCTGAACGGATAAAATCGCAATTCCATCGACACTCAACTGAAGTTACAGAATCAGGGCCCTGATCGGCAATCTCCTAGCGCTATAAACAACAGGCAGTCAGTTCTATCTCAGTAGTCGACTGGCTGCCGGATCGCTCGTTTCGCCGTCGAACCGAGCAGACGCGAGAAGTTATCGAGATCCGGTAGTGAAAATATCAGTTCACTCTTGCCGTAATAAAAGGACTTTACTAATAAAAATTTATGTAAATCCATACTCAGTACGAAACATTTGTTAACTTAAATCCATAAAATCTTTTTAAAAAGTTGAATGTAAGAAAAGTGAAATTCCGGATTTTTTGTGAAATTTTAAAGCCATTTAACGGCAAAAATACTGCCCAAAAATTGGTTTCAAACTCAACTTTTTGTAGCATTTATTACGTTATTGTGAATTGAATCGTTTTAGTGAAAAATTGAAGTTACAGCGCGCAGAAAAAACTGGCCCTCAGACTCAAGGTGTCTTAGTTAAGTTGAATTTTTATATTTTTTTAAATGTGTAAATTTTATTTAAAAAGTGGTTTTGCATTAGTTTGTTTACTTTCAATATTTTTTATTTCAATTATCGCTTATATTATGTGGAACTTTGTGACGAAAACCCGCGAATTCATACCGAGCACACCACTACCAATCATCGAATGCGATACACTATGTGCATTCAACTCCAAACTGTTATGTGACATGAAGAAGAAATGCTAATTGAGGAATGAGACGTTTTGTAAAGTGACGTGGTTTAGTTAAAGCCCCTCCCCCTCTGCGTGAACAGTTCAGTAATTGCATTTGCAACCATCGTGCCCCGTAGTAGACATCCTTTTGCACCATGGCTCGCTATTCTACTTCAACCACTATGATCGTGGAAAGTAAGTAATAATTTTACGTTTTCTCGTTTTATTAATAATAAATATAAATATATCAACCAAACGTGTCGTGTGTAGTCAGTTCCCACGTAAATATTTAAGGAACAGTGTGTGACATTACACAGCCATGACACAGTAGAATAGTCAGTCAGTACTAACAGGACGAGCGCAGTGACCGGTCGCGCCCCTTTTCGTGATTTTCGATAAAAGTTGCTGAAAAATGCAATTTGAAATGACCACAGGATCGCAGTCAATCATATTGCCAGCTTTAGTATCTGGTAAGTATTAAGCTTTACTATAAACTGTAAAGAAATTTTTGACAATAAACTTTTTTTTAATTTAATTTTAAATAATGGATCGCAATGAGCGTGAAGTAAGCCATTATTATTATGTTATCTTATGCTTAAGTTTCATTTGTCTTTTCTCATTAAATTTGTTAACTTTAAATCAAGTCATCGTGACTTGTGATCTGGTTGACTTGCGATATTTGTATAAAAATGTGTACATTGCGCCGCCTACTTGTCTCACTTCGTCTATTGGTTTCGGCATATCGTTAGCCAATACCATTATTTTTATTTTTATTTTTTTATCAGTGTGCCGATTAAACATATGAAGAAGTTAATTTTAAGTTGACAGTAAAAGGTGTTTTACTATCAGCCCATTAATTGAACAACTTTTCCCAGTACAGGTCCAAATATGCAACATTTTTTCTTTCCATACAACTTTAGTATGAGAAGTCAAATGTTTTGTGATAATTTAAATAGAATTTCTTGGGACAAGTCGTCTAATTTCATAATGATAATAAAGCCCTTAAGTTTGGTGACATAATAAATACTAACCAGATTTGATTTAATAATTTAAAGTATTGAAGAGATTAAAAATTGATTTAGAGATTTAAGTATTTTTTTAGAGATTAAGTATTTAAGTATTAAGTGAAGAGATTTAAGTATTTAAAAAATAATAATTTAAAGTATAGAAGAGATATAGGTAGGTTATAATATCTAGTGCATAAAACGCTGTGATTTTGTATTTATGAAACTTTTACGGCGTCGGCTGCGAGTCAAATATAATACCAAACCATCATTTGACATGGGGGCTGTATAAGAGGTTTTTTCCAGCAGTGGCATCTCACCGGCCGTCATAATAAATTTAACTTGGTGCGTTTATGCATGTTTAATGTGTATGTATAATATAAACATAAAGGTGTTTTAGTGGCTTAAAGCCACAATAAGCATTATTTCTCTAAATTTAACGTCCCGCGCTCTATTTTTATACTTATATATTATTTTTTTAAAGCAATCACAAAGCGAAGGTAATCCGTCACATTATCATGAAATTGCCGGGCACAACGCAAAAATAAAATGATCATAATACGATCAGTCTACGACTATCATAAGTATATGATATATATGATTTTTTATCCTTTAGAGGGGTAGACCAGCATCATTGATACTATTAATTATGATGAATAATCACTTCAGAAAAAATATTGTAATTTAAAATTTGGAGTAGGTCACTATTGTAATATTAATATAGGTAGTATTATTGACTTTAACTTTGAAGCCAAAAAAAAATTAAAGCTAAAACAATAAAGATATCTAGGATAAAATACTGTTAATGCTTATAAATTAATCACTACGTAGTATTAGTATTACTTATGAAGTTAAAAAATTAAAACAAAAAAAATAAAAAATGGTAAGAAAAATTAGGTTTAAATAATATAAATACGTATAATAAATAAGGAAACATTCTCAAAAGCTCACAATAAAGTTCCCCTTGACACTCATAGCCAAAATGACTCGAACCAAACATCGACTCTCGTTTCAGAGGCCGGCCTACTACCACTAAACCTAAACAGCCAAAAATGTCGACATCGTCGTTATCGGCCTGTTCCCTGTAACATCAAACATATTTGCTATTTTTCTTTTATCTTTATTTAGGGATATTGAAGGTTCTTTACCTCACAGTTTTAATAACTGCCTACTACTTATTTACTCAATTGAAATCTTTGAACCATTTGAACCAACAAAAAGACTTACCATGCTCCCTCATTAGTCAAACCTGAAATTCTTACTTTTTGATATTTATAGGAACACGTGTTTCAACACGAAAACTATTTGTATAGTCGATATCAAAGATAATTATGCGCACATTCTTTGAAAAATTCACAGATTTCGTGCCTCACACGACTATAGGAAATAAATCTACGGAATTCGAAAAAATGTTGTTCTGACTTTTTTCAAAAAGGTTAGGCTACAGGGCAAACCGAACCCGATCGTATTTGTTTCAGGCTCAAATTGTAGCTAACTAAATTTTCCAGAGGGATTTTTTTTAAATTTTTGATATAATTTCGGCCATACATTTTTTCGATTTTGACTTTCTCGAATAATTATTTTTGTCCCTTATAACTCTCGTTAATACGCGTCTTTTGAATCTTTTTTGAATGTCATATCTTCACAACTCTCCAAGATACTCGTATAAGAGGACCGCACTATTTCGTGAAATCGGAGCATATACTGGAGCGAAAGAAAATACATGTCAAAAACGATGATTATTTTTTTAATGTTTACAAAGCACTTTCATTAGCACGAGTCCTTTTGAATGTGCTAGAACTAGTTGGCTAGCTAGGTCTTCTGGTCTGAACTTACAAACACGTGTTTCTTGCGGAAATATTTTACTTTTCGTTTTTCCAAAGAAAGCTGAGAGCTACAGTCGGCAAAAACACGAGTAATTTTGGAAGCTTATTTTTTTCCTTGAGCCGAATTTTTATATTTTTGTATTAACTCTAAAATGTAAAAAAGGTATCGATGCCAACGTTCAATCTTTTATAATTTTTAAACGGCTAAACCAATTTTGGCCAAATATACAAAAGAAAAACCGCATCGCAATCGATCTTTTCGTTTAGGATGCCACACTCAGATACACAGTCATACAAATATACAGATCATACAGATAGACAGATCTTTTTCTTTATATCTCAGGGGTTAAAAGAGTATTGTGAGGAAAATGTTACTGTGGTTTCGATTCTCTAATTTAACCTACAAGATGGGGCAAAGTAAAGGTGTTCATTCACATATGAAAATAGGGTACTGATAAAAAATGTGCCTGTAACTAGTCAATAAAATACACTATACAATGTATTTCATAAATACCCAATAATTAAAGGGAAAGACCAGCATTCCCTTATTTATATTTTTATTCTTTTTAAGAGGCTTCCAATGAGGCTGGCATAGACACGTATGTGATCTAAAGCCTCGTTTTCTTTTGTTGAATCAGATTTAAAAAATAATTCCCACTCAAAAGAAAATCTAAAATAAATAAAAGTTTAGGTTAATGCGCAGCTTTATTTCAAATATGTCAAGCATGTCGTGTTAATTTTACGAAACTTTTATTTTGAAAGATATCAAACCGTGTAACGGGTTACTAGAGCTGCAAATATTTCACTTTTGAATTTAATTTTATATTTTCTTTATATTGGGTACTAGCTTTCCACTCGCGTGGACTACAGGTTATATCATGCCCAACCGTGAGATAAAATATAGCCTATGTCCTTTCCTAAGGTCTAATCAATCTCTGCATCAAATTTCATTAAAATCACTTCAGAAGTTTAGGCGTGAAAGCGTTACAGACAAGACAGAGTTACTTTAGCATTTATAATATACTAGCTTTCCGCCCGCAGCTCCACCCGCGTGGACTACGGGTTTTATCATGCTCAGCTGTAGGTTGAAGTATCCTATGCCCTTTCTCAAGGTTTACTATCTGTGTACCAAATTTCACCAAAATCGGTTCAGCAGTTTAGGCGTAAAAGCGTATCAAACAGAAAGTCACAGTTACTTTCGCATTTATGATATTAGAACCTAGGTGGGTAATAGGTATATTGCTATTTATGAAACACATTGTATATTTCAATAAAATTAAGCGCTCATGCTCACTTTCTTTTTTTCCGTACTAAACACAGAAGGAAAACCTTCTTTACGCTCTCGTAGAAAACTGGGACGTTAACTTTCTTAGCAATTGAAATTGAAGTATTTTTTCTTAAAATAGCTCAGTTTATAAGTTTCATAATATCTATTAAAATAAGAAAGATGTGGGTGTATACTTAGACAGAGAGAAAACAGTGGCGTCAAATTTCAGTATTGACTTATAAATTCAATATATCTTTTAAATATATAACTTAAAAATAACTTATGACGGATTTGATTTCATAAAGTTTAAGATTTACAAAACTGTCTGATAAAATACAAAAAAGAATGCTAGTCTTTCCCTTTAACCCCTCGATGACGTCAAACATCGCTGGACTGAGCGCTTAGAGTTGTTGTTCACGGTTCAATTAGCTCCTGGGACTATTTACGGGGAAACAATGATAAAAACTTGGTCACTGGACCTGCGGTCTTCTTTAGGCACTTGTCACATCGCCGGCGATATACGAGAAACTATATTAATTGATTAGCAGCCATAAGCGATTGTTTACTTCCAATAGTTTTCTCACTAGTCTTTATGCGAGCGTGCGAGTGCTACAGTCGAAACTCGTACCACTAGCTCAGAGCCTCCTATTTATGAATCGATCCAAAAATAGAGCTCTTGGTTGGTTTTTCGGCAAGTGTTTTGTTAACCAAGCGAGCACCGCTCAGTGAATATTTTCCTTAATATGTTTGTTGCCACGACAAAATACTGGAGAAAGATTTCTTGCTGGCAATATGAACAGAACAATCAACTATTAATACGTGTAATATCTATTTCATTGACACGGGATCTACATCTTATTTTACGTTTCTTGAGGCAGAGAATAGTCGATAGTTAGTCACTTCTCGTCGGCGGTGAGACAAGTGCCTCGGTCTTTTACACAATGCTTGTCAGAGAAGTGCTTATTTTAACAAATTAAATAACTTAATACATATAGTCTTATTCATAAAAAGTTAAAATAGATTAATAAGCTTTCTATAAGGATATTCTCTGAAAACGTTATTCATAAACGTTCAGTACCACTAAAATGCTTTATATGTATTCGATAACGACTTCATAACTTATATACAAATATGGCCGCTTACGCGACACAGCTGATTTTTGTTTGACAGCTAAAGAGGTTAGAGGTACAGGTTGTTTTGGTTTTATCAAATGATTTATTAGGCCGTACGATCTGAAGACCTTTGCCTATCGTAATTGGATGAAAAAATAAAAATAAATCGCTCGTGATGTACCGCGAAATTGCAGGTTAGTTTTGCAGAGAATTGTCACTAACGACGCTGTAATTTTTTTTTCATTTTACACTATGGATTTCTCAGAACGACAACATAACAACGTTAAAGTACCAAAAAGCTTCATAGCTATAACGGGTTTATTGTACATTTTTATAGCTATAACGGGTTTATTGTTCGCGTCACGATTCCCGCACCTAAAATCCAAGATGGCGGATATAAAATTTTCGGATGGCGGTCGGCTGGTAATATGCTTGGTGACGCTTCGGGCTTCGCCCTACGCCTACGGCCTCGGCTCGCGCGTTCGGCTCGGTCTGTAGTGTTGTTGAACATTTTAAGTAAATAGCTTTTAAGCTGTTTTAAGCGATTTTTATGAAAAATACTGTTAGTCCCTATTGAGTTTGTCTCGAAACTTCATGCACTTTACATTTTAGCCTTTGAGCTAGATTGTGGTTAAGACCAAACCCATTGTAAATAATAATAAGTAAGCATTACATAGATATAAATCACACATAACCTTTGCCATAGTTTGTGAGTATACATAAAGTTTATTCATCAAAAATTTCAGCCAACGAAGACGTAGACAGCGAATCGAAGACGTGTGGCAAGATTCTTGTAGTGTTGTCGTGGATTCTTGTCATCTTCACTATGCCGTTTTCGCTTTTCGTCTGTTTCAAGGTGAGGGTTTGGGGTTATAGCACCGCATGCTTCGAGCACTTCATGATTCGTTTGTCCACGCCATCGTAAAATTTTAGTCACTCAAGAATGATAACTAAGCTAAACGACTTTTTAAAATGCGTATTGATGCTTTTGTAAAGCAAGAACGCTTTAGTACTGCTGTATAAAGGTTTATGTACTGTTTGCAAGCTTATAGCAGAGTTTTACCAGAGACATAAGCATCCTACTGGTTTTAATTGCTGTTTTAGAGGAAATAACAACTACATGTTCTGTTTAAAACAAAATTTTATTTCATACTAGAAGAGTTGTTTACTTTAGTGTTCTGGATCACATTTTTAAATATTTGCTAATTTAACTTTAGGTATCAGTTTTATAGTCTAGCTTAGCATTTGAAAGGGCTTTTAACCACATTTTAAAATACAAACATGAAATCACTTTTCTAAGTCAGTATTTTGTAACTTTTTCACTATCACGCTTACACATACACTGACGCAAAATTTACACTTATATCCTCACCAGGATAGATACAGCTTTATAGAACCACTTGAGGCTAAATTCAAACAGAATGATCTGTACGTCATATACACGTTAAGTATAAAGTATTATACAGGCATTTTAAAAGGCAATCAACTGATATTTAATTATGTTTACTTATGTTTTAAAATTTTAATGCAGTTACCCTAAACCGATTGAGTTGAAATTTTACTTCTTAACGTTTCCGGTCAAAAATAATGATGGGTAGATTCTACCATTTAAGTATTTGCTAAGCTGTCTCTTACACCAATTGCATATATACATTGAAAACTAATAAAAATCTTGTTAAAAGGCGATTGGGATCTGACTGAGAATACATTTTTACCTGACTGTTTAAATTAAAAACTGATACATGATTGAATTTTTTTAATTTATTTTTTTACCAGTCCATATACGTCCCCACCGAGGGGCACGGGCCTCCCTTCGAAATACGAAAGGGTTTTAGACCATAGTCCACCACGCTGGCCCAATGCGGGTTGGTGGACCGCTCGTCTTTCGAAAATGAATTTTCCTGGACGGGCGGGTTTCATCACGATGTTTTCCTTCACCGCTGAGCAAGTGATAATTAGAAATCCTTACATAAATTCGAAAAGACGAATTTAGAGGTACAGGCCCGCAACAGGATTCGAACCCGCAACCTTCCGATTACAAGTCTAGCTTATTACCAACAGGGCTATCAATTGCTTTATTAAAATGCCTGGACACATTACATTTACTGTGTTAATTAATTTTTGTGCAAAAGCGAATACTTCTGCTGAAATAACATATTAAAATTTGTGCAAAGCGAAAAATACTTGATATTTTAAACACAGAAAGCATTTAAACGGTCAAGGACAGTCACTAAAGTAAATTACACGATTAAAAAAACAAAAAAAAAAGTTTTATATTATTTACAATGAAACATTATTTTATTTTGTTTCGCTAATGAATACAATAATTGTATTTAATTCAATTCATTTGTTCATAATATCAATTACACGTCAATTTTTTAGTACAAAAATAGTACAATACATTTTGCAAAAATTATAGATTAATTGTATAATAATAATAAAATAATACATTAATTCGGGATCTTGTAATTTAAAAATTCCCCAAACTATAGAACCAAAGTTCGATCAACCAATTTTTAAATTTATTTTTGAAAGTGGTAGTGCTCGGAGCAGCCGTTATCTCTTCCGGGAGTTTATTGTAGACGGCGGGACTCATTGCGCGTTTGGTGCGCTTTCTCCAGACGATGCAGGGTAGTGAGCAGGCGACTTCCGTAACGGATATTGTACCTGCCACTATCAGCTCTCTTCCGGAAATCGCTTGTATTGTTTCAATTCTTAACTCGAAATATGGGGTCGATTTAAATAAGTTAGCGAAGGGATAGATTCTTCGCATAAAACTGACCAACTTTTGCCCAAATAACTCAGCCAAATAACTTATTAAGACAATCACATATTTTTTTAAATATATTTTGATCTATGTTTTTTTGGGGAAGACTGCACGGTTACTAGAATAGTGATGTTAGGTCCATGTTGCACCTTTGCGAATATCTAGGCTTAGAGTTAAAAAGGTGACTCTATGTCCAATGAAATAATAGTAGATTGTTGCACCGAGCACAAAGTGAGTTATTAATGCACGAGTGTCATGTTGGTGCCCGAGCGCATGCTAGGGCATTAAATTAACACGAGTGCATTAATTTCTCACTTTAACAAGGCGCGTCATCTACTTTTCTTTCAACTACCAATCTACCCTACTGTTATAAATTATAAAATATACCTATTCAAAAAAACTCAAGTTAATGAAAACTTATTAAAGTTTTACAATCGAATCGTACAGAATGCGCGCCATTTGTTTATTTTTTTTGGTCTTCATCAAGTAGGTTTTATTCAGCCGATTTTCATTTGCAGCCAGTATCCTTTTGATCTAATGCATACATTTTATTTGTACTTAATGGAAGACATTAAATTTCTATGGTAAATTTACATCTTAATTTAAAAAAAACAGTGCATTAATGAAAAACAGTGCAATAATGAGATTTCATACAACATTTCTGCACTGTTTTGGATTTAAGCAAAAATACGCCCTTTGTGATCGGTTTTGTAGTGATTAATGATAACATTACTACGTAGTTTGAAAAAATATGATTATTTTGTACTTCTATTATTTCAATGAGATAATTATTTTTTATATTTACTTTATCTATTATTTACCTAAACCGCTAAATAGAGCCAAATCTGGTGAAGTCCCTTTTTGGTGAGGCCTTTTTTAGCCTCGTTTTTAAAATGACATCAAAACTGCTAAGGAGCTATATTTTCGAATTCTTATGTAATTAAAAAAAACGATTGTTAATGCAATATTCGGAGCATTGAACTATCATAATAACAATTTTGAGCCTTTTCATTGGAAAAACCTGGAAAATACGAATCAAACACCGATTTTCTTTTCAAAATAATAAATACTTGTATAATATTAACCTTTTTTGTATACCAGTACCACCCTGTTCATGTTTTTCAAATTTAAAAAAGAAGGTGTAAACAGAGTTTAATTGACTTTTGCTGTAAGTAACCCAGTTTCATCAGAAAAATTTCTTGGACAAAGCTTCAAATATTTGGGCCAATTACTGTAATTACCATTATAACATAGTACTCATGTGAGGCTATTGATCCAAAAAAGTATTTCATATTCCAAAAAAATAAGGTTTCGAGACTTGCCGTGTGGTGCCGGTCACGAATAGCACCACCCCAACTCTTCCCGCGGGTGTCGTAAAAAGCGACAGAGGGAGTATACAGGGTGTAAGGGACAGCTTAGCAAATACTTAAACAGTGGAATCTATCTATAACTATGATCGACTAGAAGTAAATATTTTTTCCGAGAAATATCAAGTTGAGGAGTTTTCGTAATATAACTACTTTGGCGCTAAGCAATGTACCGCGAAACCGCGCCCCGATCGCTGCGATATCGAAATGCGATGTAAATTACGGGTTTTAATGTTTTATGCTGATATCATTGTTTTTTTGGAAAATGAAGTGTATTCGAATAAATAAATAATTTAATTTTAAAACAGAAAATAATACGACATTACAAAAAAAAAAAAAATTCTGAGGAAAATTCTACTGGAAAATCATTCAGAAATAGGGTTTCAGTTTTTCCTTACCTGTCCCTTACACACTGTATACATTCAAATCAAACTTACTGAAGGTTATTGGTTGTTAGCATTTTTAATTATAAACTTTTATGTAAAGGCGTAACATATTCTAAAAAATTAGCTACTTTCCCTCCCTACTTTAAAAGGTAACCACCCCATGAAGATAAATATAGTGAGGGATTACAATTTTTTCAGCATTTTCACAGCTTAGGTATTGACAACAAATTAGACACTTAGTATCAGATGGCCGCGAACGTATGTGGTCTATGTAGCAACTCGTCTAAAACACAATTCTCAACTCGGCGTTTTAGAAAGTTTAATTTGGAAGATAATTGCCGTGCGGTGCTGTCCACGAATAGCACTACCCCATCTCATCCCGTTGGTTGTTGTAAAAAGCGACAGAGGGAGTTATCTGAGGGTCAATTTTCCTACAAAAAAAAACAATAAAGTAATGAACGATTATACAATTTTATAAGAATTTTACTAATTCTTTTATCAACAAATTATTGATTTCTTAGAACAAGGAAACGTAATACTGTTTCTTAAGTATGATAAAAAAACGGAATTGAAATCAAATTTCATAGTTTGATGTTTTAAATTCATGTAAAAAATGACTATTTCAGTGATGAAAAGGGGTTAGCATATCCATTGTGGTTATTATTTAAAATAAGTTTTAATTTTTACATTAGTATATATTTTTACAAGTTTACATACTGATTTTAACATCTCTTTGAAGTATGATCTTCAGACACATAATAATCATATGTTTGCCGGTGTAAGAGTCTATAGAAAGATAGCAGCTTAGTCATTATCTAATATACTTTCCCTGAATACTATAACGATAAAATTTAGTGTTAGTAATATAGAAGACTAGTCAAAATACTGTATTGATAAAGTGCATGTTTTTATCAGATTAAGCTTTTCTAATCTTACCAGCCCACATACGTCTCCAGCGAGGGGCACGGGCCTCCCTTAGAAACATGAAGGGGATTTAGGCCATAGTCCACCACGCTGGCCCAATGCAGGTTTAATGCTTATCAAATTACACAAGTATTCAAAATTGTGAAATAAATTCTTTAACATTAATATCACGCATAGAAATCAGTAAAATAGTATACTCTTTAACAATAGTTTAAATAAGGCAAGTCGCGTAGTCTTATGAGAAGTGAAAACTTACTTATTCCATTACCGATAAGTTTGAAGATTCTCTAAGGTTATGTAGAAACAATAAAATTTAATAACGTAGAGACTAGGTTTAAAATTGACATATCTACTCAGTAAATAGAAAAAAATATATAAAAAAATTAATAAATACAAAAGAAAAAAAATACTTACGATAGTTTAAAATAAATATACCACAGTATTTCGTAGGATAGGAAAAAATATTTTTAAAAAAAGGAAAAAAATCATTGTTCTTTTACTTTTTTCTCGCGTAGGTATAATCTGATCAAGAATATTCTTTCCGGATAAAACCGCTAGGAAATTCTAGTCAGAAATGAAGTTCTCAAACATAATAACTATTGCCTAGAGAAGAATCAAAACTAAATTTCTTATTTTATCTATTTCTATTTCTAACTAAACGACACACACAGACTCTGACATGGTGTAATCACTGATTACACATACCTATAGATACAAGTATGGGCTGATGTCTCAAATCTATCGATTGACGCCGGTCTATACACATAGGTCTATTTAGTCACTTCTCTATTGACTAGGGCAGTAATATCGTCACAAAGGAGAGATAATTTCCACCCTTCAGCTTCCCCGTTCCAACATTGGTCTTCTGTGACTGACTGACCGTAATTAAATAATTAAAGATAATAACATATAATAAACAATACACACTCAAAGGTCACACTAAGGTTTCTCTTGTGTCCCTTGGAACATACACAAAGACAGAGACGTACACCCAAGACCTGAGAATAAACATCTGCTTTGTACACTAATGTTTGCCCCAACCGGGAATCGAACTCGTCCATCAAGTCGAAAAATCCCTACCACTCACTACTAAATCAAACCGGCCAAAATCGGGACATATGAAATTGCGATATATTATTATTAGAAGCACTGCTTCTAATAATAATTTATCGCAATTTCATCTGTTTGTCTTAGTTTCAAAATACTGGCAAATTCTATTCTACTATTACTAAAATCTCAGTTAAGTATTCTTCTTTACTGACTTCTATTTTTTTTGGTAATTTACTCTATTAACCAAAAAAATTAATGGACTTTCCACGAAAACCACAACGCATCCTTTTGTCTAACATATTTTCTCGTTGGAATTGCAGAAATCATTTTATTTTTTACTGCAAACCTTTCAAAGTGGACTTGTATTTTTTGCGCTTTGATTCAAGGACGGCTTATTTTATCCCAGTCCTAGGTTTCCATTTATCCAGCTTACGCCATAATCTGAAAATTTGGCCGACAACGTTAAAGGGTACCGTAAACGAAGTATTTTTTTCCATTTTCAGCTGGTTCGATTCACGAGTTGCAATCGCATCTCAGGTATTGACAAACATTTTGAAAGTTTAATTTGGGTGATAATGATTGCCGTGTAGTGCCGGTTACGAATAGCACTACCCCATCTCATCCCGTTGGGTGTCGTAAGAAGCGACAGAGGGAGTTTGTATCTGAGGGTCACTTTTCCTACAAAAAAACAATCAAGTTTCACAGTTCGGTGTTTTAAATTCAAGTAAAAATTACCGCATTTGAGTGATAGGCTTTTAAAACATAAGGCTCTTTTATTGTCATGCGTGTTTGCGCCCGCATGCGTGCCGCCCACAACCTGTCATTTCATACATGTTTTTATTGTAAGGCGGGCACACGCACGCGGGAAAAGAAAAACATGTATGAAACAATAGGGCCTGGCCCGCACGCGGGCGCAAATACGCACGACAATAAAAGAGCCCTAAGTCACATAATTTACTTTATTACTAAAGAATGAATTTTTAAGAATTTTTTAAGAATTTTTTTTAAGAATTTTTTTTTAATTAAGAATTTTTTTTAATAAAAAATGTTCTTAAAATACTAGCTTTCCTATTAACATTAAAAAAAATTTCTATTTTATACTGAATAAACTGTTAACTTTTACGGTTTACTATGAGCTGTCAGATTTTTAAAGGAAAAGCTTACCGGTATGGAGAAAAATAAACCTTGGTGTGACCCCGTTTGATACCAATATAATACTAATAATAAAATTATCTGGCAACTCTGATTAAAATGAGTTTACATGTCCATTGTGGATATTATTTTTACATTATTTAGTTTAAATTGTTACATTATTATTGGTTTTTTAAGTTTACAAATTAATTTTAAAGTCACAAGTTGCTGGAAGTAGAATTTTTTGTGTTGATCTTCAGGTAAATAATAAAACAAGAAAGTGACTAGCTATTGACCGTTTATTTTGCTTGCCAGTGTAAAAGTATATATGTAACAGGATAATTTAAGCTTAAGAAGCTTAGTCGTTATTTAATGTACTTTTCCTAAATATTTAATGATAAAATTTAGTGTTAGTAATATAGAAGGGTATAGGTAGTCAATATACTTTATTGATGAAAAACATATACTTTTTTACATATTTTTATTTACAAATTAAGCTTTTCTATTATGCTCATGAAATTGTGAAAGTTTTTCCGAATTTTGGAATAAATTATTTAATATTAATACTGGACACCGAAATCACTAAAGTTTTATACTTTTTACTGAAATATTATAAAACTTTGCCAGCGAATTTCTGTTTTACTTCAAAATAGGCAACGCTCTAAAGAGAAGTGAAAACTTACTCATTTCATTACCATTAAGTTTAAAGATTCAATTAGGTTATGTAGTAACAATAACATTAAAAAATATTGTAATAGAAATACATTTTTAAAATATTAAATAAATATAAAAATAAATACTTACGCTACATTAATTATTGGATAGAACTTCATAAGGTGAGATAAAATCATAATAATCTATAAAATATCAGCATTAATATTAAGTATAAAGATTCTCTTAGGTTATGTAATAATATAATCACTTACTAAGTAAAATTTTAAAATTTATAAAATATTAAATAAATATAAAAAAAACAAAAAAAGTTACAATACTCTCAATTATATGATATAATTACATAGGACAGGACAAAATAATAATAAAAAATAGAAAAAAAAATGGCGCATAGGTATAATTAGATCAAGAATATTCTTTTCTACACATATTCTATACATATTTCATAGTAAACTTTGTTTTATTAAGAGCTGTATTAGGTGCCAAATTCTTAAACTTACTTTTATAGTTAATATATGAGTTAGTTTAATAACAATAAAAATGTAATTCCTTGGAATTATGTATTTCTTTAACTAATATCGGATAAGTACTTGTATTAAAAAACCGTTAAATACTATATTTATGTACACTTAACAACACTATCTACGTACATTGTTTTTTCACACAAAAGATGTCTGTTTGAAAAGCTGTAAAAGCATATTCGAGGCACGTGGAAGAATACAATTAGTGGAAACCATTTTTATTTTTAGTTAATGAGTTTTTTTTGCATAAATTCATGAAAAAGTGACGGAAACGAAAGTGCACTTTTTCCTGTTTACTTCCTTGTGTGAAAAAGGTGGAATTTGTAAAATTTTCTTTTTTCGTCACGTTATCAAAAATTTAAAACAAAATAGATTCAAGTTTTGCTCTCGCTCGTCTGAAAATTGCCTCCATGTGTTTCGAGTATGCTTTTATAGCTTCTAGAGCAGACCTATTTTTTATTTAAAAAATCGTGCAATATCCCTAGAAAGTGTTGATGTGTATATGACTATTTTATTCTGTTCCATCGCATTAAGTGCCAAAAGAAGGAGTAAAGTGTAAAAATTAAATGAATTTAAATTATAAAATGTGAAAAAATTGTCATAAGGTTTGACTTAACTCAAAAAAAAACTTGTATGTAATATTCTGTGTTAAATAAACAGCAGAACCACGGTTGCATTGAGAGTGGAATGTTCTCGCACTTTAACTAGTTTTTATTACAATTGAGAAGCTTAAAAATGCAGGTGTGACAAACTTAACAGGAATTACGGAACAGGGAACGTAGTACGGAAATTAAGACTAATGGAGCAGGGTTCGTGGCTGATGAAAATAGGATTATAGCAGAGATATTCGAAAATATTTTTGACCATACGTTCTAGTTAGTAGAAGAAGGAAAATAAGGATTGTAAAATTTTTACACGGGTTTATTGAGGGTTAATGTTTTTGGTCCTTGCATAAGTAAACATTAACCCATGATTTGATCTTCATTCTTAACTTAAACGTTCAGCTATCCCGTTCTATCGCATAGGGTCAGAACGGAAAAGGCAGAACGAAATCGACATGACAAAGTTATTTCAGTCGTCCATATTAGACCAGTTTGTTACAGGTTATGGTCAAAAAAATAGATGAACACCTGTATTGAAAAAACAAGAATTTTATGCTAATAATTAAAATTATAAAAACCTTTTTGGCTTTTTGGTCACTGACGTTTTTATGCGTAAATAGAGTAGTCAACATTACGACAAATTGATAAAATATCTAAAGCATTATCTCTTATTTACCATTTTGTCTCCATCAGCGCTGATTAGCCAAGTCACTTATTGGAGTTTGCACAAAGGCAATATTCTTGTTGATAAGTCGACTATTTATATAGAGCGGTTTCGTGATTGATTTAAGATACAAAGGATTTTAGATAAATACCAAAACTTGCGTTGTTAATAGTCCCGGACCTATATTTTTACTACACTACTAATATAAAAAAATTCGAGAGTTTACAAGGATGGATAGTTTTTTGTTATGCATTTTATTTTAAAAGTTTTAAACAAAAAAACAATTTAAGTAATTAGCTTCAAGTTAATTATGAATAAAATAAAGCTTAAGAAAGAACAGCAATTTCATAGGTAGAGACCAATTAGTAGATTATTTGTATCTGTGAATGCTAAATTAAAAGGCGATCCGGCTTCGTACAGTGAAATCGTTTGACTTCATAAAACATGAGAAATGTTTATGGTGCAAGCTCCATCCGTTGAGGCAAAACTCTGAAAATGCAAAGGATTTGTGTACACGTGAATTGAAAAGCAATAACCACAAACCGGACGGTAAGAGGATTCCAACTAATTAGCAAACCTGCCTCAGACGGAACGTAATAAAGTTGGAATATCAAAATACATAACAATTTAGCTGAAAATGATTCTGAAACAACAAACTACGTTCAATTTGCAACTAATTCGTCGAATAGGGAGAATGGGGTGGCAAAAGTTACAGTGACTTGGCCGCTGCTAAATGCTAAATGGAGTTACATTGATAAGTCTGCCATTTTGTTACGTATGTAAGCCACAATGGAAAAAAAAGTTAAATTCGGAGATTTTTAATCTTTCCCCATTTACTTTGTCGTTTTCGAATTCGTTAATCAACACAAAAAGTGTTTAAAACCTAGCACAAGAGATGGTAATGCTTAAGATTTAGTCGAATTACAAGTTGGAGTAGCCCGAAAAATTCTGGATGATGAAGGATTACAGAAGCACGAAGCTTATTTTATTCAGACGGTAAGCGTTCAGTCTTAAAAAGAGCAGCAAGCGCAAGTTTACCCACCCAATAATAATGGACTAGTAGGACACAAATAAATGGACTTTCGAAAGAAAATGAAGATTGTAGTTATTAGGAAAAGTGGGAGCTAAATAAGTATGGTATCACTCATGGTGAGTAGAAGTTTGAAGCAGAAATTGAAGTGAATGAAGGTAAGGACACGAAAGAAAGATGGGGGTGTGGCTTAAGCTGAGTTACTTGATCGTATTTGAGAGATTGTACTTGTTTTGTAATTTTTATGCTATCAGATGGTTAGAAAGTTAAATTTTCTAATTTTGAAGCGGAGTGAATTATTTAACATTTGCTTTTGTGAAATACATGTACGGACGACCGCAACTCAGGTTACCACAGGGGTGCACTCTGTGCTGTTGTAATAAGAGCGGCTTTGCAATGAAAATGGAGTAACTTGATGCACTGGCCTCTGTACATTACAAGGTTTTCTTGAACATTTGAGTAATTTGCAAAAATAAAATTTTCAACTTTCTATACACACTCACGAAAGCTAGCGTACTGTAATATGCGTTGTTTATAGCCATGTAAAACACTTTTAGAGATAACCCACCAAACCTAATATTGATATAATAAGTACTTTAGATCAGATATGAACTCTGTAATCAGCTTAAGCTATGATCTCCATCGTAAATTATTTTAAAAAGGACTTACATACACCCTTTTTGTTTAGGTCGTTCAAGAGTACGAGCGCGCTGTCATCTTTCGTCTCGGCCGACTTCTATCGGGAGGAGCTAAGGGTCCAGGTGAGTCACTATTAATTTTCACAGAATACTATATATAAAGGGACACGTGAGTAGAATGCTTCCTGACCGACGGGCTTATGTCACGACATAGTGGACACCCGAAGGGCGTCGTCGTGGAAGGCGTCGACCAAGAAGACAGTGTAAAGATGAGTTAGACGCTTTTGATGACGTCAGAAGAGAAAATGCATCGGTTGCCAAGGCGAGGGGAGGCCTCTGCCCAGCAGTAGGATAGAATAGGCTAACAAAATAAAAACTACATATGGGTCATCCATATTGGGTTAATTTAATTTAATTGGCGAACCTAGGTAGAATTATGAAAAAAAATTGTTCACCTCTCCATACAGCTCGTGCTATCAGCTGATTCGCCTACGTATGGGAACTTTTTTAAGAATTTCATATCGGTTCCTTGGGAAAAGTTGTTCAGTTTCATGGGTAGAATCACGCCCTAAAGTTTCGTTAACCAATTTAAAGTAATCCCATATGTTATGTCATTGATTATTGATAGTTTTCCTACAAAACAAATTGTATCATCATAACCAAATAACATCCCTCCCCTCTAGTAATTAATGATGTCATTTCAATAAATGAAACAGCAAATGTTGTAAAATAATTAAGAGATAAAGAGATAAACTTAAAGTTTGTTTTATCACTACTTTTCGTACCTTCCAAGGTGACATAAATTTTAAGATAGACACGAGCAGGAAAATCCTGAGACTTTATTAACAGCTTATACTCAGTCAATGTATAATTTATTGCCTAGCTAGGCTTTATAATGCAACTTTCCGTTGAGGCTTATTGTAAGCTCGTTCAAACAATACCTCTTGAACATTATTAATAAACTTTGGGATGGAAAATCTTTTTCCTATTTAGTTCTAACTCTTATTTAATTTCTTTAAGTTAGCTTAATAAAGAGATTCCGTTTAGCAGCATTTTCCCAAGAGGAGTCAATGAAAATCAATCAAATTCTCGCCGGGCTATGAGTGTCAACCTGCCGAACCATCTGCTATAGAACGAATTGTTTGAAAAGTTAATTCAGAAATAATTGGCTAACGCTTGGCTAACGTCAACTCAAATACTGTATCGTCTGGGTATGCCATTAAAGGGATAGAGATTAACCAGCGCCTGTGCTCGGCCTTGTTGATTTAATTCATATGAATTTACCGAAAAGAGTAAACGAAACGAGTAAAACGTTTTTAACCGACTTCGAAAAAAGAAGAAGATTCTCAATTCGATTGTATGTATGTTTTTATATTTTTGCGGATAACTCCGCCAATATCAGCCACGAACATTCCACATTGTTGGTGGTTTTTTAATGCGTTAAAGAAACAACTCATTCGATTTTAAAATTCTTTCATCAAGATTTAGAATGGATTTTCAGCGGAGATACTTGGTGGAACCCGTAAAACAGTCACTATAAGAAAATAAAAACAGTTTTTTATTGACAGGAATATTCTTCATTCTCCCGTGCATCGACACATACGCCCGGGTGGATCTGCGCACACGCACATACGACGTCCCACCACAGGAGGTAAGTCTCATAAGTCTAACATTAAAATGATATTTAAATTTTTTTCTGCACACACCAATGAAACATATGGCTGTTTTTGGACTATGTTTTTGATCTCCGACAAAAAAGAGGGGTGATATCAGTTTGGCGTGTGATGTATCTGTGTGTCTGTAGGTAGCATCGTAGCTCCTAAACGAATAGACCGATTAGATGCGGTTTCTTTTGTTTGAAGGCTGATGTGATTGAGATGGTTCTTAGTCAAATTTCATCAAAATTGTTTCAGCCGCTAAGCGGTGATAGCCCAGTTGGTGATGAGCCAGACTTGTAATCCGAAGGTCGAGGGTTCAAATCCTGGTGCGGGCCTGTACCACTAAATTCGTCTTTTCGGATTTATGTACGGATTTCTAATTATCACTTGCTTAACGGTGAAGGAAAACATCGTGATGAAACCCACCCGTCCAAGAAAATTCATTTTCGAAAGACGAGCGGTCCACCAACCCGCATTGGACCAGCGTGGTGGACTATGGCCTAAATCCCCTTCGTGTTTCGAAGGGAGGCCTGTGCCCCTCGGTGGGGACGTATATGGGCTGGTAAGAAGTTTCAGCCGTTTAAAGTTATAAGCAATCGAATGTTGGGGGCGATACAACATTTTTAATGTTAGAATATTTTTATAAGTGGCGTTTAATGTTTTGTGGTAAAGTAGTTATTGCTTAAAACTCTTAAATGGCTGAACCATCTCGCCTAATCCAATAAGGCAACTATCCGGGTTTTACCTTACGTCTGATATCATCAAACATACATACATAGACCACACACGTTCGCGGCCATCTGATTCTGATACTAACTCCATTCAATTGGTATATGCCGGCGGCCGAATCGATTTTTACAGTTTACTGTATTTTAATCAGTTTTACGTCTGTGCAAGGTAGAAAGTGGCTTGAGCTTGTACGTATATCTTTATTTGTTTTTTGGGAGGAAATGTTAAATAAGGCAGTAGCAACTTATCTACTGTGTTACTAATGAATAACATCGTAAGGGAAAAAAATCTGTACTTAGAAGATATTTGTAATGTCCTCTCTGGCAGTCGGTTAAAAAAATAGCTTATAAGGATTATGAGTAACTAAACATTTTATAGAATTTTTGTTTATCTGTTTAAAGGAGCATCAAGAGAAAACTGCTGAATGAGCCTTTTTATAATTCTAACGCAAGTTTTGGGCATGACAAATACTTTATATCACCATTGCCCCCTATGTTTCTAATGTCACTCATTAGGAATGTCAATAATACAAATTAGCCGTGCCATTCCATTCCGTGTGTATAAAAGGGCCCAGTGTGTATTGATGAAACTTTATATGTATAGTAGTTTTATCTACATTTCGGAATAACATTTAGGCCAGGGGTTCCCAAACTGTGCGCCGCGGCGCCCTAGGGCGCCGTAGAAATTACAGAGGGGCGCTGCGAGGCGATTTCTTTAACATACTCCGAAACCTTTAGTATTGGCTGGTACAAAATAAACAATGCCACGCTTTGAAACAATCTGTGGAGATGACCAAGTTCGTCCATCACATTGACTACTGAGGTGAGGTGAGGTAGAGGTAGCTGAGGTTAACTCTCTCTTTAATGGTTTGTTCTAATGTTAGTATTCTAATAAATAAAAAAATCTAAAACTCAGCTTCATATTGTTAATGTTTTAACTGTTTACCTAACTTATATCATTTTGCCTATTTGTTTCATCTGTACCTAACTATTTCGACTAGCTAGCTTAGGTTAGAGCGCCGAGACAAAATTATGAACTTGTGAGTGCGCCGCGGACTGAAAAAGATTGGGAATCTCGCGATTTAGGCTATAAAATCTCGCGAAAATTTGCAAAGAAACATGAAACCATGAATAAAAACCCCTGATGGAATTCAAACTTAAGACCAATTCAATACATTTTATTAATAACATCAACGTATTTCTGACATACAGAATCTTGATATAAGCGCATTGATGAATTGATAAAAAGGCAGTGTTATGCACGTAATTGTCGAGGCTTTTGTCAGAATCCTTATTTTTTTTCAGCTTAACGAACGAACAGAAACCAAATAAAATTAATCATTATTTGGTGAGTATTTAGTTTTTAAATGGTAGGGCATATAGAATTTTATATCGTTTCAGTGCTTTTCAACCAAAAGCTATTGTATTTGTACTATTGTGGATGTACCCAAACGAATAAATTAAAAAAATATATATTATTCACTTTACGAACACTATACTTATAGAAAACCTTGAACCTAAGAAAACACAACCTTACCAAATTAAACACTTAAAAAAAGCAATACACTCAAAGGCCCACACTAAGGTTTTCCCTTGTGTGGGCCCCTCGGAACACACATAAAGACAGACACAAACACCCATGACCCGAGAACAAACATCTGCTTTTTATATAATATATTTTTAACGAAAAATTAACCCGCCTTCAAAAAGCGTGAAATATTTTTTAAAGCTATGTTCACGAGTAAATAGTGGTTACGGGTAAAACAGCAAATAGGTGAATTCATAGCGGAATATGGTAAATAGAGAGGAATGTTTTTTTTGACGTCGGCGCCGAACAATTACTCACATGGCATAATTATCTTAGTATTTATACTGCCAAAAAAAGCTTGTGCGTATACTTATTTCGTTAAACTAGGTCCTGTTCAAACCGGCGCCCGACTAGGATTCGAACCCAGCCGGACCCGTCGATCAATACTTGCTTCTCCAATAGTCTATATAGTTAATAGTTTAATACTCTTTTCTGTATTCTTACTAACTGTATCTCTGTTTACAACATCTCGCTTTAAAAGTTGAAACTAAACAATTTGATTACTGTATACCATTGTTACGCAACTACGATTACAAATAACTAAGCTGGGGTGAACGGTGCTGGTCGCAATTAATAATATACGTACGTAATACCTATAACAATTAAAGCGTGTCAAAGATGTTTGAATCTTAGGAGTAGTGATTTTTAATAATAATAATTTAAGAATAATTAAATTATTATTATTAAAAATCACCACACCTATTTTCAAACATCTGCGACACGCTTTAATATGTTACATTTATAAGTGAGTAATTTTTGAAATGACGTTCAGAACCTGGTAGGTGAAAATTGGCCAACGGCGCAAGCTAGCAGGTATTCATTCATACGTTAGTAGTAAATGTTAGCTTCCTACACTTTTGGTGAATGATAAAATGAGTAACGTCTGGCGGCCCAGGGATTCCCAAACGGGATTTTTAATGAAACATTAAACATCAAAACATGTCAAAGTAGGTTTTAATAAAATCAAGATTTTTCTTATTTTGTTGCAAGACGCCAAGTCCAGACTTTGTAACTTAACAGAGACGACCACGACCTCGACTAGGAATGATGTCTAGTGATCGTATTCTTACAAGACTTACCAATTAAGTCGTTAAAGTAATTGGTTATCAGAAATGTTAAGTTTTCATTCGCATTTTATATTAAATACATAAGTATAGGACGATTGAAGATACTTACTCAATTCAAAGAAAGTCTCAAGTATCTACTTAATTCATATATCAAACGTAAAAATAGAAATGAAAAGAAAATTAGTATTTATTCGAAAATAGATATTGTAAAGTAGGATTATTTTGAAGATGTTTTTCTTATTAACTTGTAGACTTGGAGCCACTTGTCGAAATCAGTATGTGAACTAATAGTCGGGCAAAATTAGCCGATCACATTGCTAAAATCTGGGAAATTGTAACCAGCAATTAAAAATGTTTTTTTCTATAGATCTTTGCGTTAGTATAAACATATTCATTTTGTACAACTTTAGAGTTGCAGCGCGGCTGTCAAAAAAATTTCCAAAACTGTCAAAACAGGTTTTTTGCGATTTACCGGTAAACTACGCGTCTGGCGGTAAAAAGTGTTATGTGACAAAATACCAAAAACCGCAACAAAAAGACGAACAAAATGAGTTTTGTTGAGTCCCGATCGATTTGGTAGTTTTTGCGCAATCTGCAAGAAACCGTGTTCTTTGGCCATTTTTTCAAAATTCAATAACTCTCGTTGTATATTATTTAAAGAGCTGAAATTTGTTCACAAAATTCATTTTGTTCGTCTTTTTGTTGCAGTTTTTGGTTTTTTGTTACATAACACTTTTTACCGCCAGACGCGTAGTTTACCGGTAAATCGCAAAAAACCTGTTTCGACAGTTTTGGAATTTTTTTTGACAGCCACGCTGCAACTCTAAAGTTGTACAAAATGAATATGTTTATACTAACGCAAAGATCTATAGAAAAAACATTTTTAATTGCTGGTTACAATTTCCTTGACGCAAAACCTAACTCTGCCCGACTATAACTTTTACAGTAGGTATCACGTTCGGTAAAGAGTGCTATCATTGGATATAATTAATTGACGACCGACAGTATTAGGGCACGCTTCTGATCAATTGTCGGCGAACTCCCACATACTATCGTAATTAGTCTGAAGAGGGCAACTTTAACTTTTTCTTTTAAAGTACAATTGTATTGTAGTAGTACTTTTTCTTTTAAAGGTATACATATTTTAAATCGGAAACATCCTCGTCACATATCTAACTCTAATCAAACAGAATATCTATTATAATTCATTACGTACTTTTAAAGTACTTTTAAAATCACCGCTATTGGTGATACAAATAATGAGCCAGATTTGTAATCCGAAGGTCACGGGTTCAAATCCTGGTGCGGACCTGTACCAGTAAATTCGTCTTTTCGGATTTATGTACGGATTTCTAATTATCACTTGCTCCACTGTGAAGGAAAACATCGTGATGAAACTCACCCATCCCAGAAAATTCATTTTCGAAAGACGATTGGTCCACCAACCCGCATTGGGCCAGCGTGGTGGACTATGGCCTATATCACCTTCGTGTTTCGAAGGGAGGCCCGTGCTTTCATCTTTATTCGGTAGGGGTGGTTAGGTATCTCTGCAGCTGTCTGTACTACTTCAATGATTATAGCACTCAAGCTACATTAAATCCGGGGCTGTGCTAGCTTTTCTATTAATGTTCGTAGAATTGAAAACATGAAACTGTAGTTACAGCATACAATACGTTGCACTTTATATATTATGTTGATATGATAATATACATGGTGTCCCACGGCTATGCCACATGGAGGGAAAGTTCCTTAATTATTATAGATGGGACATTTTACTCAAAGAAGACTTTATTTTAATTTTAAAAACAATTTAAACTGCATTCATACATTTTTAAAACATTGCCTGGTTGAACCAGGAATCGAAACAGGTACACGAGAATACAAATCAGCTTGTCGGAAGGCTTCATCATAAGGATTATTTTTTTGCTAGGTAACATAGTATCAGAAATAAAAGGAAGACCATGAATTTTAACATGTTTAATTCCAAATGAATCAATTTAATTTATCAAAATGCTCAAAAGCTTCTCATTTTTCTGAACATAATTTTACATTGAATATTAAAATTCATGGTCTTTCTTTTATTTCTGATGCTATGTTACTTAGCAAACAATAATCTTTATGATGAAGCTGATCCGATCTGTATGATTAAATTACAGGATTTTTTTTTCTCTTGTACGGGGTTGGATTCCTGGCTCAACCAGGCAATTATTTTAAAATGTTTGAATGCAGTTTAAATTGTTTTAAAATTAAAATAAAGTCTTCTTTTAGTAAAATGTCCCATCTACAATAATTAAGGTACTTTCCCTCCATGTGGCATAGCCGTGGGACGCCCTGTATGTAAAACTACACTGCTAATTACACCTTCCGAGTTCCACGCCTATACTTAATAATCAATATTTTATTGCACCCATTTACTCAATAGCTATACGAAAACGAACTCCACGAGCTGCCAGAAAAGAAACTCGAGGGTTGCTCTTTTCAACCCCCGTCAAAAAAAGGTGTTATTAAGTTTGACGTGTGTATCTGTATGTCTGTGTATCTGTGTAAACGAATAGACCGATTTCGATTCGATTTTCGTGTTGGAAAGCTGACGTGATTGAGATAGTTCTAAGCTACACTGGGCGTCAAAAATAAGTAGTACAGTTTTAAAATTGCGATTTCTCCCAAACTATAAAACTTAGACCTTTGAAACAAAAAAGGTTAAAAAGAAAATTTAATCTTATTCAATAAAAACTTCATGCATTATAAGAACTTATAATGCTTGACTTTAAAAAAAACGAATAAATAAAAACACTTTTTTTAAACTGTTGAAAGGTGTTGTCTTACTTAGGATTTTTGTGTTTGACACATTCGCTGCTGATAAAGCAATTGTAATTGAAAAGCATAGGTATCTTCAGAGAGTAAATTTGACTAATCACGCCTCTTTCACCAGAAGAATGTGCAAGAATCTTAGCTTTTCTCGAAGTGGGCATCAGTATGCGTCGTACTGCAAGGAGGGTAGGTGTAACTTTAAGAACGGTTCAGCGAGTAAAGCAAAGGTACGAAGAGACTGGAAACCATCTAAGGAGACGAGGTAATGGCAGACCCAGGTGCACAAGTACCCGAGAAGATCGCTTTATTGTTTCCACTGTGTTAAGAAATCGACACCTTAATGCAGTTGAGGTTCAGCAACAGCTTCTTCGGACCCGAACAGACTACATCAGTGAGAGTACAGTGAGAAGAAGACTTGCTGAAGCTAACCTGAAGCCTCTAAGACCAGCAAATGGCCCCAAACTTGAGACAGAGCATCGCGTAGCAAGACTACGCTACGCCCGTCAACACGTACAATGGGGCGAAGAAGAATGGGCTAGAGTTTTATTCACAGATGAGTCTCGATTCTCTTTATACACTTCAGATGGACGGCGGAGAGTCTACAGACGACCCGGTGAGCGATACATTCAAGCTTGTATCTCGGAAAGAGTCCAATATGGCGGGGGCTCTGTACACGTATGGGCTGGTATCTCTTCAGAGAGTCGCACAGAGCTTGTGGTAATAGAAAATGGGACTTTGACTGGTGAAAGATATGCCTCGGAGATCCTCAACGAGTATGCAGGGCCATATTTAATAAATATGGGTGATGGAGCCATCCTAATGCATGATAACGCCCGGCCACACACTGCTCACCACGTACAAGAGTACATTCAGGAGGTTGGCATCAACTTGATGGCTTGGCCATCGAGAAGCCCAGATCTCAACCCGATTGAACACGCCTGGGATGAGCTTGGGAGGCTAGTCAGAAGGCGCAGTCCACCTCCTGCCACACTCAGGGCTCTAAAACATGCGCTGATAGAAGAATGGGAAAATATTCCCCAACACCGCCTCCGAAACTTAGTGTTCAGCATGCCAAACCGGATCCAAGCTGTAATTAGAGCCCGAGGCGGCAACACAAGTTATTAAATTGTGAAAAAGTTCCAAAACGTGAAAATTAAGTGGTTGACATATCGTTAAAAATTGATACTTTTTAGTATTTATCTTAATTTTAAGTTTGAAACTTTATTCATGCCAAATAAAATATAACTTTAATAAACTTCGTTAAGTTTACTATAAACTGCTTTTTATTTCATAAGTGTAACTACTATAGTTTAGGAGTAATTGCAATTTGAAAAGTGTACTACTTATTTTTGACGCCCAGTGTATATTTGATCAAAATGAGTTCAGCCGTTTACGAATTATAAACGATGAACGACGGGAATGATACAACATTTTTAAGTTTAGATTTCAATCCATTTTTTTTTAAATGGCATCCATAATTATAATTTTACAAATGTCTGAGTATTTTAATCAAAACTAAAATTGAAAAATATAAAACTTTTTAAGCGAAAAATAAAGACATCATAATTTAATATGTTACGTAGTTATCTATTGATATGTTTGAAGTCGGTGCAAAGCCAAATAAGTTTGAAATTTGTGCGAAGGCAGCCTTCGCACTGACTTCAAACAGATAAAGGAATTACTACATAGCACATTAAATAATGTTGATTTTATTTCTGGCTTTCTTGAAGTCAGTTTGTTAGATTTTAAAGATATTGTGCCAAGCAAAGATATGAATATGAAAATTGGTAAAAAAGTAAAAAACGTTCATCGATCAGACCAAACAAAATTTCACGTTTATAAAATTAGCAGGAATGGCGCATCGTCGGTTATTCAATATTGAGAAAAGCTACCGTAGAGTGGCAAGTTAATTAATGTTTTTCCAACGAACGTTGCAGGTATTGCTCTAGTTTTTCAATCAACTAGTACTTTATTACAACCAAAGCCCTGTCCAATATCAAAGCGACCTCGCAATATTCATTAAACGGGTTGTCGAAAAATATTTGCATTTCGCAAATAAAGTGTGCGATGGTATTCGCTAGTTTTCGAAGTCGTTTATTGAAAAATGTTCGTGTATTTTCTAGAAATGAAACATTTTATTAATTTTGTGAATTAAGCCTCATTGAGTGACATTAAACTACGCCGAAGGGAACTGTACCATGCAACTTCTTCTTCTTCTTATCTTCTTGGCTAATCCTGGTGTCAGAGTTTTCAAACCGTAAAATGGCCTCTGACTTGGTTTTAACGACTGTAAAGTAGTCAATCGACAACAGCCCGGGACCGAAGCAAGGAAACGCTCGTAATAAATTGCCACTTTGGCCACCCATCAGGTTCCTTGCCTTTGTGTATGTTGCTTTACCTCACTGATCGGTTGATATCAGCGAGCGCCACTGGGCTACCATTCGACGTCGCGTAAGCTATTACAGGACCTTTAAAATCGCAGCTTTTCCGTATTAAGAGTGAAGGTTGCACTATAGAAGGCTTCATTGTCATCTCTTTCACATTGGTAGCTACTCTGAAATCTTTTAAGTATTATGATGAGAGCCTTTACATTGTTAACCCTTAACAGAACAGTCAAGATCAAAAGCAAGCCATGGTCGCATTTGTTTCAAAACAAATGATTTATTTTAAAAAATGAAATAAATAATTTTGTAAAACTGTGTTACAAGCCCATTTCAAATTAGAATCTCTTGGCGTGACATCGCACAATTTTTTTAACCCCCGAAAAAAAAGGGGTATTATAAGATTGACGTGTGTATCTGTGGCTTCTGTAAATCTGTGTGTCTGTCTGCGGCATCGTAGCTGCTAAACGAATAAACCAATATCAATGAGGTTTTTTTTGTTGGATATGTGACAATTTATATCAATTTATAACACCTCTCTTTTTGTGTCTGGGGTCAAAAAACATTCTAACGTATCTATAGTCTAACGGGCCCAATTCTCTAATTTCAGTTGTGTGTCGATGGAATGGTCGCTATTTTATCAGTTTAGGTGGCGAAATAGAGAACTATCCAAATTTCATACATCTAATGACGGTTGCTTCGACTAGTGGCGCCACCGCCAACTGAATTTTAGCTTGCAACTTTACGTTCAGTTGGCGGTGGCGCTGCTGGTCGGGGTAGTTGTCAGCAAGTATATGAAAATTAAATAGTTCACAATTTCGCCAACTGAACATATCAAATGGCCTCCGTTCCATCGACACACAACTGAAGTTAAAGAATTGGGGTCATACGTCACAAACTACTAAATAATGCTATATATCATATCCGCTTACAGAGCTATTAATTCCAACTGAGTATCGATTTTGAACACACGACAGCATGCTCCTGTAAAGCGCCTTCTGTTTGTTTGTTAAAGGGCGTATAGAAATAAGATTGTGTGGTGATCGGTTTAGAATAACACCACCTCATCTCTTTCCGTGGATGTAGTAAGAGGCGACTAAGGAAACCAAATGAGACCTGCCTCCTACCAACCATCTTAGGCAACGACACTTCAGTTTGTTTTGAATCTGAGTTGGAGTCCTGGTATCATGCGGTGTGGTAGGCTCTGTAAATTGCCGTCTGGTTCGCGACCACCCTCCTACCGAAGTCCGATGCCAAACAGCTTGCTGTGTTCGGTCGGTGCGTGGGAGTACCAGTACCTTAATTGGCATTTTCTGGGTTTACTCGCTCCATCGTCGACCCCATCTATGGCCTTGGTCAAGATTGAGGTCAAGAGTTAACCCATCTCATAGTAAATAAATAAAAAGTTTATTAAGGGTGTAAGGGACAGCTTAGCAAATACTGAAACCCTGAATCAGTCCAACATTCTGAATTACTTTCCAATAAAATTTTTCTCCAGAATTTTACCTGAATTAAAATTAAATTATCTATTCGAACACACTCCATCCTTAATAATATTATAAACGCGAAAGTGTGTATTTATGGATGTATGGTTTGTTACCCACACCCTGGATTAACACATAGGTGACTAAAATTTTCCTAAATTCCCACGGGAGCGAAGTCAAGGGCGGAAAGCTAGTTTTACAATAAAAGACAAGCACAACAGCATATAACTCAAAAAACAGTAATGTACAGCACTCTGTGAGTGGCAGGGCGCGGGAAGATAGCGCGCGGTATCGCGGCAATTTTTTTAAAAATATAGATTGCTCTTGAGACTCTTGCTACAATCTAGCCCAGGGGCGGAGATGTGGTCGAGGATGTAGCAAGATCACCTAGAAGATGCCTATTCGCGGAAAATTGCGTAGCCCCAAGGCATGTTGCGATTGGGCCTTTTTATAATTCAAACAGCACGGCACGGCACGGCACTTTTAATTTTAATTAATTGTCGCGGTAAATTGCGTAGCCCCAAGGCGTATGGTGATTAGAAGTCATCATCATCAATTAATCTAATTGGTATTTTGGCACGAGGTTCTAAACTACAATGTATTTTCAGGTGTTGACTAAGGACTCGGTAACAGTGTCAGTGGATGCTGTTGTATATTACCGGGTCCACAACGCTACAATCTCGATCGCGAATGTGGAGAACGCCCATCATTCCACCCGGCTTCTTGCGCAGACGACTCTCCGTAACACCATGGGCACCAGGCCGCTACATGAAATTCTCAGCGAGAGGATGACCATATCTGGGAATATGCAGATCTCCCTCGATGAAGCTACTGAAGCCTGGGGGATCAAGGTCGAGCGCGTCGAAATGTGAGTTTTTTTATTTTTATTAATGAAGGGTTCGCTCTTGACTGCAATCTAGCCCAAGGGCAAAGATGCGGTCGAGGATGTAGCAAGCTCATCCAGAAGAAGCCCATTCACTTGAACTTTAAAGAGATTCGGGTTATATGAACTCGGAAATACAGACGCAGGCAGGGAATTCCATTCCCAAGCAGTGCGCAATACGAAAGATGATGAAAAGCGCTCAGTGCGAATCCGTGGGAAAAACTGAAAAACTTCCAAACGTATTTATTACTCAATTTTTTGCCGTGTGGTGATCGGTTGAGAATAACACCACCCCATTTCTTTCCGTGCGTGTCGTAAGATGCGACTAAGGAAACACATATGAGGCCTGCCTCTTATTAATCCACCCCAGGCAACGACACCTCAATTTGTTCTGAATCTGAGGTGTCGTCCTAAGGTCTCATGTGGTATGGCAGGCTCTGTAAAGGGCCGTCTGGTTCGCGACCACCCTCCTACCGAAGTCAGACGCCAAACAGCTTGCTGTGTTCCATCGGTGCGTAGGAGTACCAGTGCCTTAAATAGGCATTTTCTGGGTTAACTCGCTCCATCGTTGACCTCATCCATGACCTTGGTCAAGATTGAGATCAAGAGTTAAATCATCTTATAATAAAAAAATATAAAAAAATGAAAAAGATAGGTTTTATAAGTTTGACGTGTGTATACAAGGTATAAGGGGCAACTTAGCAAATACTTAAATGGTGGAATCTATCCATAACTATGATCGACTACAAGTTATTCTTTTTTCCCGTAAACGTTAAGTTAAGGAGTTTTCGTTAACCCACTTTGGCGCTACGTAATGTACCGTGAAACCGCACCCTGCGCGAGGTCCCCCCGCGCTGCGCCGCTGTCAGAATGCGATGTACATTGATGGATTTAGGGTTTTACGATGTTGTCATTAAATATTAAAAAACAGAAAAAAATAATCCTGAAGAAACTTCCACCGGGAAATCATTCAGAATCAAATTCTGAGTTAGGGTTTCAGTTTTTGCTAACCTGTCCCTTCCACCCTGTATCTGTGTGTCTGTCTGTGGCACCATAGCTCTTAAACGAATGAACCGATTTGGATGCGGGTTTTTTTGTTTGAAAGCTTACGTGATCGAGGTGCTTCATAACTATAAGCACGATAAGAACCGAGAAGAACGGGCCTTTCATCCCTAACATTCCGGACAGGGAAACTTGAAATAACTGCATTATTTTTTCAATCAATTGGCAGTATCATGTAACTGAACTACTAAATTCAGCAGCGGCCGGCGAAGTGCCAGAAACGACTGTGTTTGCGTTAAGCAGTTGTAGCATATGGTCAATAGACAGTGAAATTCTGGAATATTTCATGAATGAAGTGAGCAAATCTACAATATGGCCAAACAAATTCGCGTCGTCGCTTATTCAGGTTAGGTTAGGTTGTTTTATTAATTTTATTCACAGAAAACATTAGTTTTATACATTTCCTAGAGCTATTTCGGAATTTTATACAATTCCTAGGAAATATATACATGTCCTAGGAAATGTGTGTATTAAAAAATCTTTGAAACAATATTTTATAAATTTCCTAGATAGCCTCGGTATTGTATAGATTTCCTAGGAATTGTATACAATTCCTAAATTTCATAGATTTCCGGTAACATATATAAATAAAAATGAATGTTGCTAAGCGCAAGACTCGAGAACGGCTCGATCGATTTGGATGATCCTTTTTTTGTTGTGTTCCTTATTGTCACAACCAGGTTCACATTCTTAAAAAAAAAATCCACCCTGACAATTCCCACGGGAACGAAGTCGCGGTCGGACAGCTAGTACTCTAATAAATAGGTATTCGTGACTATTCTTCATAGATAATTGAACAACGCGACTTGAAACGTTGGACAAATTGAAAACCAATTTTTCATTAACCCTTCATACCTTCCCGTCCACCCACTTTCAGTTTATTTTATGAATGTGTAAAACAACGACATTCTAAAAACACCTAGTAATAAATAGATATCGTGACTACCCTTTATTGATATTTGAAAAATGATACTTGAAACTTGGACGAACTGACAAACCATTTTTTATTCTTTAACCTTTTATTAACCTTTATTTCTTTCTATGTTGGTTTCTTTAAGAATCTGTAAAACAAAGACAACTTAAAAAATATATTTAAAACTTTTTTTTCACTAAAAAGCAAAATAAAACGCGATACAATTTTTTTTAATAAAAAATATATATATAGTACTAGCTTTCCGCCCGCGGCTCCGTACGCATGGATTACAGATTATATCGTGCCTAGCTGTAGAATGAAATGTAACCTATGTCCTTTCGCAAGGTCTAATCTATCTCTGTACCAAATTTAATCGGTTATCGGTACTTTAGGCGTGAAAGGCGGACAGACAGACAGCATTTATAATTTAAATATAGTAATGATTAAAAAAAAACTTTTTAACATTGCATGATGTAACTACCATTCACTGCGAGCTGAGTACATTTCTGCAAAAACCTAATATAAACTAGATAAAAGTAAAGTAAAGGTCAAAATGTATGCTCTGATGTGATAAATTGTGTAATTTGTATATTTAAGGGTGTTTCGACGCGTGTTATTTGCACTCGTATCGTATTTCCCAGGTTTACCAACGAAAGCGGTAAAGATTTTCGATTTATGTAAAAATAGTCCAATTTGTGTAGGCAAATAAATACACACGCAATATCGAGTCCCTAGAATCGTACGTACTTCAACACGACTATTTCTGTGGCGGTCGACGATGGTGAAATATTGATTGGCTAATCACCACTACCACCAGGTTAACTTGTCATCCACTTCACATATTTTTTTGAACTTTATCTACCAAGAAATAAAACCGGATATCCTATAAACCGAAGTGGACAATGGACAGTAGTCTATCACTATCTTTCAAGTAATTTTCAAATGCGTATGAGAGTGATGGATGATACCATAATTTTTAGGTTGAGCTGTGATGTCAGAGAGCATAAATTTTAGGTCAAAGTTTGTGTTGATTATAAAATGTTGAAGTAGTTGACTGTTGCCTGTTATGTATGCTATTAGACCACGTGGTGAAATGAGTATTATTCTATTAATCAAATGCGTTTTTCTGAATAAGTACTGTAAGTTAAATAAGTTTTCAATTTATCTTAAAACTTAACATGAAACGATGTTAAAGTTTCTTTATTTGTTCTTTTTATGGGAACGAAACTATGAGTTAACGTGAGTTTTGTGCTAGGGTATCTAAAATACTTTTTTTTATTATGAGAAGGGTTACCTCTTGACCTAAATCTTGATAAAGGTCATAAATCATGAGGTCGGAGCGAGTTAACCCAGAAAATGCCTATTAAGACACTGTTACTCCTACTGACGGAACACAGCAAGCTGTTTGGCGTCGGACTTTATTAGGAAGTTTATCGCGAACCAGACGGCCCTTTACAGGTTGGCTCTGTATGAGATCATAGGACGTAACTTCAAATTCAAAACAAATTGAGGTATCGTTGCCTAGGATGGATTGATCGGAGGCAGGCAGGTCTCATTATTTTGAATTTACTTGGTCGCCACTTACGACACCTACAGAAAGAGATAAGGTAGTGTTATTAAGTTACTAGTCTCAATCAGTCACCACATGGCGAAAACAAGCTTGAAAAGTGGCATAGGCTACTTTTGACATAGAAACTAAAGCTTATATTTTCATTTAACAGATGTTTGTTCTCAGGTCATGAGTGTTTGTAACTATCTTTATGTGCCAAGGGATACAACACAAGGGAAAACCTTAGTGTGGGCCTTTGAGTGTGTAGCGTTTACTTTAGTTTGCGGCGGTCTGGCACTAACTATCGATCGATATACAGCGTTCACATAATGGGCGTTTTTCCACTTGACGGCACTGCAACGGCACGGCACCGGCAACGGTAACGGCCTGGCTACCAGGGAAGCATGAAAATATATGGCTTGTTTTTCACTGACCGGCGCGGCGCCGGCGCCGAAACGGCAATGATTCTCACCGGTGCCGCCGGTCGCCGGCGCCGTGAAACCAAGCTTTTCAGTCTCTGCCAGCCGGCAAACCGGACGGCAAGCCGTCAAGTGGAAAAACACCCAATGTCTGGCTAATTCTTGAGTTCACAGCAAAGCTCGTCTCACAATGTCCTTATTAGTGCGGTTATTGGAAACGTCGCGTTACGTGCTTATTATGGATACGGCCAAGATATACGGCCGATATACGCATTTAAAACTATTAATTACGCACCGATTAGACAGAAAGATCCGACATGGACTGTGACGTCACATGTCACTACGTCCATACAAACTCCGTGTTTTGCTAGAAATAGATAAAAAATAAATCTTCGATGGCTTATATCTTTTTTAATATCATAGTTATTCGAAAAATAGCTTTACTAAACTGTTTATTACATGAATGCGGATTAATTTTTTAAATTAAAAAAATCATGCATATTCTCTATTAACTTATTAGTTTGTTTTCTAAAGGGCTTTAGGTATCTCTCTTTCAACCTCTCGGGTGGTTGATCGATTCATGAAACTGAAAAACTTTCCTAAGGAACATAGGTCAAAATACGAAAAAAATGTTGATTTCCCATACAAACTTCATCAGCATATAGCGCATTTTGTATGGGAGATAAAAAATTAGTAGCGCCCTGCTACTAGGTGGGTGACGATATTCGTAAGGTAGCGGGCAGTGGTTGGAGCAGCAGAACTGAAATGTCCAGCAGTGGACATATGAATTATGTACAGTCAACAGCACATCAGATTACCACAAACTGTCAAATTTCCCCATTGGATATTAAACTCTAATGCTTGGAGATAAAATTGAAAATCGGTTGAAAAAATTAGACAGTTTTGAATAGCATGATGTGCTGTTGACCCTCATCGCCCTTTGAAATATATCAGTAAGGTTAAACTTCATACATACGATAGTGAACCTTAAGAGATGACTATAGCGTCCAGTTATCATGCGCTTATTTACAAATGCTATACACTTAAGCCTTACATTAAGGTTTTCCCTTGTAAAGTGGGTCCCTTGGAACATACACAAAGACAGACACCAACACCCGAGAACAAACATCTGCTTTTTACACAAATATTTGCCTTAACTGGGAATTGAAGGCAGGACCCGTCGACAAGAGGCAGCGCTACTACCACTTAACCAAACCGTCCGCCAAGATCATGAGCACCTTTAGAAAGCAAGTCAAACTTACAGTCCAAGCTGTTTTCAACTGTAGTGAATTGTTTAAACCAAATCAGAGGCCATTTAAACACAGACATCATTTTTGGACCAGCTGCCGACTCTTCCCAGGCATACTGTAGAAACCAGTAAGTGGGATGCGAGGGTTTTACTGTATTGTGGGCGAAAGGCTGACCACCTTTCACCACCATACTCATACTCCATCTAATAACCCTCACAATTTGTGTCAAACGTGGCATCAAGTGGTTCTCTAGAACCACTGATGCTTTGTCTACCCCGTTAGGAATTATACCTAGACTAGCTTTCTGCCCGCGGCTCCACCCGCGTATTAATTTTTTTTTAATAAAAAGTATCCTATAAACCTCACGGAGCCCGAGACCTTTCCAACGAATGCAAAACCGTGGAAATCGGTTCGTGCGTTCTGGAGTTATAGCGTCAGGAAGGAAAACCTGACTTATTTTTATATAGTAGACTAGCTTTCTGCCCGCGGCTCCGCCCGCGTCCTAATTTTTTTTTAAATAAAAAGTATCCTATAAACCTCACGGAGCCCGAGACTTTTCCAACGAATGCAAAACCGTGGAAATCGGTTCGTGCGTTCTGGAGTTATAGCGTCAGGAAGGAAAACCCGACTTATTTTTATATAGTAGATGTGAGCGTATGGAGAATTTTTAGAGATTTGAAAACCGATTAGTATCATCAGTCAGTTTGCCACTAACTTGATTATTTATACCTTGGTTGCCTTGAAACAAGTTAGCGAAAGTTAAGGAGTCAGCCCACGAAACTTAACAACTCTTTCGAAAAATTGGTCAAGACATTTTATTTGATTTTTTATTTTATTATATTTGGGGAGCTTACAGCAACGTTTACAACACAAAAACTTAATTCAATAACTAAGAGCTAATAACAAGCTTCTACATATTGAAAGAAAATAAATACTAGGTTCATTTACTATAGGTTAATAAATAAGAATAAAGATTTGAACAACTCAGTACTTTCACAAATTGATCAATAAGGATTCAAATTAAAGTCGGCTGCGAGCGCATTCTTCATGCCACATATGCATGAAAAATAAAATTTCGACCTCCCATAAAACTTGTGCTATCAGCTAGCTGATTTGCTTTTGAGTGGAAAGTCTTTTTTTAGAATTTCACATTCATATAGTTGAATTTTATCTGTTTAGGAAATTTTACAGCAATACAGTATGGCATCCAATTTTACAGCATCCTTACTAATATTATAAATGCGGAACTACTAAACCTATTTTGATGAAAGGTACAGAGATAGATTAGAGCCTGGAAAAGGACATAGGCTACATTTTATCCCACAGTTGGGCACGATATAACCTGTAGTCCACGCGGGCGGAGCCGCGGGCGGAAAGCTAATATTATATACAACACATTGCATTCTCCAATTAAAAGATTGAAAAGATATACAGGGCTTTAGGTATTTCTCTTTCAACCTCTCGGGTGGTTAATCAGTCCATGAAACTGAACAACTTCCCCAAGGAACATAAGTCAAAATACGAAAAAAAATGTTGATCTCCCATACAAAATGCGCTATAATGCTGATGAAGTTTGTATGGGAACTCAATTTTTTTTTTCTTATTTTGACCTATGTTCCTTGGGAAAGTTGTTCAGTTTCATGGACTGATCAACCACCCGAGAATTGAAAGAGAGATACCTAAAGCCCTGTATATTCGTTTCCTGGAGCAAGTTGTTCAGTTTCAAAGGGAGAATCACCTCCTAAAGCTTTAAAACTTCGCACGATTCTTGCACATCCGTGTGTGCACGATTTGTATCGCACGCGCCTTATACAAGCGCGCGACGGGAACATAATAAAAACAAAAGCGTGTCGGGCGCTCGGGCGGTCGGGCCACTTAAAGTTGAAAAACTTCTTTTTATTACTTGATCGACCATAACTCGATAACTTGAAAAGCCAACTTAGCTTTGATAGTTTTCCTTTTAATTTCGTTACGTAAACCACGACCGTAATTTTATTTTATTTTTAATAGCAACGTTTTCTTTAGCTGAGCCCCGATTCTGTAACTTAAGTTGTGTGTCGATGGAATAGTGTGCCATTTTATCCGTTCAGGTGGCGAAATTGAGAACTAATAAAATTTCATACATCTAATGACGGCTACTTTGACTGGTGGTGCCACCGCCAACTGAATCAGTTGCTAGGTAGTTTGCAACTTAACGTTCGGTTGGCGGTGGCGTTGCTGGTCGGGGTGGTTGTCAGCAAGTATATGAAAATTAAATATTTCTGAATTTCGCCAGCTGAGCAGATAAAATGATCTTTATTCCATCGACACACAACTGATGTTACAGAATCGGGACCCAGGTAGAGGTAGAGAGACTTGAGACTAACAAAAATTGTCAATTTTGCACAAATCCTTTGCGTGCTTGTTTACGCCGCGTGCGATACAAATCTCGTACACCATGTGTTCAAAAAGCACGCGAAGGTTTAAAAAACTATACAATAACCACATGTGACAAAGTTCCTTTGACAAAAACTTATAAAAAAGATAATGTCAAGCGCATTTCAGTGTATAGCGCTTTGAGTGTATAGCGTTTATTTTTTTATTTTTTTTTATTTCAGCACCCATAAATGATTAAAACCCCACACAATGGGCCTTTTTATTATAATTCGAAAACGGCACGGCAAAATTGTATTACCATTTCCTCCTATGTAATAGTAATACTAGAAGCTGATAACATAGGCAGCAATGCAAATTTTGAAGTGCCATGCCGTTCGAATTATAAAAAGGCCCAAAAATACACCCTCCTTTTACTTGTATGGGGAAGTAACCGAAAAAAATTTTGTAGTGACCTGTAAAGTCAAACAATAGCGACACACTATATAAAAATGTATCACTACGTACTCGCATTAAATAAATAATAAATGGCAAAGGAAATCTCATTTACTGAAATTAACTGCTTGCCACCGAAGGTTTCGAATTAGGAGCTAAATTATTAAAGACATTCTCAATATACAGGGAGTAAGAGACAGCTTAGGAGCAGGGTGGTAAGAGCGTGTCGGTAGTATAACAGCTAGCGGGTCGGTCTCGCAAGCGAGAGGTACGGGGTTCGATCCACAGTGTCACCATGTACCAATGATTCGTTTTCACAAACCGATGTTCTTACAGTGAGGGCATCTTCGTGATGAAACCTGCACATTCAGGTGACTCAATGTATAACAATGATCCAATCCTATTCAGGCTTTCCTATCTATTACTAGGGACATGGAGGTCGCTAATTACTAGATCATGGTCAAGCGTACCTGGAATAAAAACTGGGACAAACAAGTACCCCTGAATTCTGACCACCATTCTACATGATTTTCCAGTGGTTTTTTTTAATTTATCAAACTTTTATTCGAACACATTCCATATCGCACTAAAAACAATGATAACAGCCTGAAACACAAAAACCAACAATTCTTCTTTTTCTTATCGTGTAGGTATAGTCAAGTGTGTGGCGAACTTGGCTAACCCTGGTGTCACAGTTTTCAAAAAGCACAATAGCCTCTGACTTGGTCTTAACGACTGTAGTCAATCGACAACAGCCGGGACCGACAGCTTAACGTGCCCTCCGAAGCACGGAAACGCTCGTGATAAATTGCCAGTTTGGTCACCCATCAGGTTCCCTGCCTCTGTTGCTTTACCTCACTGATCGGTTGGGATCAGCGAGCGGCACTGGGTACGCTGACGAGCGCTTTGAACCAACAATGAACTTCACATTTTTATAGTCACTGCTTCACGTGAGGCGCACCGTATGCGGTACACTGAGTGGCGTCAGAGTAGTTACATAACTAAAAACCTTGGCGCGATTCTTGTCCAGCCGTGTATGCAGGATTTGTATCGCAGGCGCCTTAAACAAGCGCGCGATGGGAGAGAAACAACTTGTAGCTGATCTTATTTGTGGGTGGATTCCACTATTCAAATCTTTGCTAAGCAGTTCCTTACACTCGTTATTATAGTGACCGAAATGGGAAACATTAAGCACACTCCCAAAAGTATCTCCATCAATCACGCTAAATATTTGAAGAGTTCCGTTGACATTTTCTCGTCTCTTTTCTAAGGGGTCGATGTCTATTTTCTATTCCAAATCATTTGGCGCAAAATATGATTGTTTATTCTCTCAAAGATGTAAGTTTAAGAATAACTCTAAAATAAATAAAAATTATAAGTCCTGCATACAGAAAATAAAACTAAAACTTAGACAATGTTTAAAAATGGCTGTATGGATATAGATTCCTTTGCCTTTCCTAAAAGGGGTGATATAAACAAAAATAAAATTACGTATTGTAAGTCTGTTTAAGTCATTTGAGGTCTTTGGCGGGAACTCTGCGTGGGCAGTTTTTCTGCGTGAAAAAGATGTTCTATTAATAGAGTGTATTAAATTGACTAAAATTCGTGTGGTTATAAAAAATTCAAGTGATAACAGTGTTTCTGCTCCTTTTGGTACCGTTTAAGATCCTCGCGGTTGTGCTTCTCGCCGCCAGTTTTCGTAAAACAGACGCTATCCGGTTTTACGCAGAGCATGAGGAGCTTAGGGCTTAGGTTAAGTTAGAGAAAGAAGATTTCTCACTGAAGACATGGCTGCATGGACATAGTTTCCTTTGCTTTTCCCGAAAGGGATAAATTACGGCGTAAACGGCGTAAACACCGCAAAAAATTGTGGTGTTTTGATGTTTTGTGGTAAAGCAGTTGCTTAAAACTCTTAATTGGCTGAACCAATTTTTATCAAATATTGCTAAGAACCATCTCGATTATATCAGCTTTCAAACATTCCATTCGTTTAGGAGCTACATGCCACAGACAGACACACAGATACACAGACATACAAATACACATATACACACGTCAAACTTATAACACCTCTCTTTTTTGTCGGGGGAACTGTGGGAAAAATAACTAGCCACCAAACTTTCCATTAAAAAAACTGTTAGGTTCGTTAAAAATAATAAAAAATAAAAAGTCATTTATCGTTACATGAGTGAAAGAATTAATTAATCTTTATTGCACACCAGCAGACAAAGTAAGCACATACAATTCATAAGACAGTAAACAATTCAAATTACCTGTCGCGCGCTTGTTTACAGGTTTAAAGAAAAGAAATCAATTAATGTTCTTTTTAAAAGGAAATTGGCTCGGCTTTCCATGACTGGCTGGGAGCAAGGCAGATAGCGTATTTATTTTATATCATCAACAATATCAGGAGCATTATTTACCAAAGGATGGGTCGCGTTATACGCCAGTCTAGTTCAGATTTTTTTGTATGTTGTTAGGACCATTGATGTATCGTGTATCCAAGTTTGCAGCTTCGAAAGACCTGTGCTAATTTCGGGTATTTTCGGGTAAAGTACTAGAGAAACTGCAAAATTTTTGCACTTTTTTTGGTTAAAAACATTGCATGAAACAGCCATCTGGCTTATCATCTTTTTTTAAATTTCCTTTTTTGTTTTTTTTTAATACTTTCTCGGTTAGTGCAGAGCTGGTTCTCACCATTTTGGTCAACTTTAAAAACGTATATATTTTCATTTCAAACTCATAATTTAGGATATAAAATGAGAACACTAAAAAAGTTCGAAAATTTCGCGGTATTTCGGGTGCTGCAAAGTTATCACAGGTCTTTCGAAGCTGCAAACTTGGATATATGACACTGGTAGTGGTCCTAATAACATATAAAAAAATCAGAACTAGCCGTCGGTTTGTTCTATTAGAAATTTCTAGTGTTAGATATGACTGGCGTATTATTGGGTGAGCCGTTGTTATATAGGAAGACACATATCTTTTTCAGGTGGGATTATCCCCTATAATTTATATTAAAACTAAATATTGACAAAATATGGACGTATCAAACTCATGGTAAAGTAAAAGTAGCTAACATTGAATTTGTTGCTATAGCTACTAATAATGACAAGTTACACACAATTGCATCTCTTTCTTCATAAAAACCGAGGGGTGAGTCTCAAAATATTAAGCTTTATGTCATGTGGGTCGTAGATGAGTCGACTTTTGGAAACACTGGTCTAGTAATATTACACGTTTTTTTATACAACAGATAGGTCTTACAAGTAGCAATTTTTTTTAAACGTGTTGTAAGTACCTTGAAGGCACGTAGAAGAATTTAATATATCTTGGCCAAAACTATTCCGTCCCTCAAGACATCCCTCAGGAAAGCAATTAGACACGGTTTAGTAAAAATGGACACAGAATATTAAGGAATGAAGACTGCACTTTAGCTTTAGAGAACTCTTAAACACGGATTTCATGATATCTTGTAGGATATCAACCTTGTTCCAAATGAACAAGCGAAATGTACTCTAAAATTATTAAAAAAAAAAAAAGATTTAAGAATACATTTTTGACATTTTACACTTGCTAATGCAACCAGCTGTACTCTAAAACTAAATAAGTAATCTTGTAATGATTTCATTTCTTTGTTTGCTACTTTGGTCGTTTGAAAAGCTACAGAAATATACGAGTATTTTAGAAATATGGAGGGATAACTTGTTAATATGATCGCAGTGAGTAAATGCTGAAAAGTCAATATGTTTTTTGAGAATATCACATGGTTTCTTTGGGGAAAATTATTGAAATCCATATGGAGACTCATCCCCTAAAGATTCGTTAAATAATTTAAAATTACCCCCATATGTGGAGAAGGACGGGATATTCCACACTTAAGTGGTATTTTTGATTATGTTACAACCTCTTATTCACCCATCACGATGACAAAGGGGTTACACCCCCCCCCCCCCATATCACGTACTTTGCATAATCTCACGTGTCGGTTGCGAAACAGCCTTAATGAGAAAAGTTTGTGATACGGAAGTTTTTACCACGATTCAAACTCTGTAGGAAAACTTATGTTAACACATTGCTACCTGTGGTTGTTCTTTGCGATCTGCAAAAATAAGTTACCTAATACAAATCCTTAACCCTAATTGGCTATACGATCGTAATGCTGAGTTGTAATTATGATTTTGGACAGATTTCATGTTTTTATCTGACTGTGGCGTCAAGTTTTCCCACTAACTATTACAGGCGTGCATAATTATGCCAACCGATTTTGGCACCGAGCGCAAAGTGAGTTATTAATGCACGAGTGCATTAGTTACTCACTTTAGCAAGGTGCGTAATCTACTTTTCTTTCAACTACCAATCTACCCTACCGGTCTGAAATATACCTATTTAAAAAAACTCAAGTTAATGAAAACTTATTAAAGTTTTACAATCGAATCGTACAGAATGCGTGCCATTTGTTTTTTTTTCTTTACTAAGAAGGTTTTTTTCAGCCGGTTTTTATTTTCAGCCAGTATTCTTTTGATCTAATGCATACATTTTATATTAATTAAACCTCTGTGGTAAATTTACATCTAAATTAAAACAAAAACAGTGCATCAATGAAAAACAGTGCAATAATGAGATTTCATATAATATTTCTGCACTGTTCTAAGAAAAAACTCTGCATTTAAGCAAAAAATACGTCCTTTGTGATCGGTTTTATAGCGATATCATTAATAATTACTACGTAGTTGAAAGAAAATCAATAAACATTACTGAATAACAAACTCCATTAAGGTACCCTGTAATTCATGTCTATATAGTTACATTTTCTTCCGCACGGCTTCAAAGTTTATTTGTCAAGCTTTTATTAAACGTGGACTGCTCACTGAAAATCGTTTTTTTTTAATTTACCTGTGTCGTTTATGACATCGAACCAATATCGATACATTTTCCAATTTCATTGTGGACCAGGTAAGAATGGAAACGCAATTTATTTTATATGCAAGCTTTCCACCTCAGAATTTCACCGTCAGAATGTGACGTTAAGTAGTTCTAGAACCACTTGATATTCTGCCTATCACCTAGTTTATGTTTGTGCGTAAGTGTAGCGTTCTGTTTGCGACTTCGTTCCTGTTTATTATTTTTAAAATAAAATAAAACATTATTTTTCCCAAAACTTTTGTTTCCTAATGGGCCTTTTTATTCAAACGGCACGGCACGGCATGAAATAATTTGTATTACCATTGCCTTCTATGTTGTCAGCTTTTAGTATCACTAGTGCATATAAGGCAATGGTAATACAATTTTGCCGTGCCGTTTTTGTATTATAAAAAGGCCTAATAGCGGTCAATAATGAGCTCCACAAAATCATTCCACCTGCCCCTTTCTTGTATCAAAGGTCCAGACGTACTATGAGGTACCACTATTACCTTGTCGAGGTCCCTCTGATCCGTACTGAGCGTTTCTCTTTACATTTTATATTGCGCACTGCTAAGGAATGGAATTCTCTGTCTGCTTCTGTATTTCCGAGCTCATAATTGTAACCTAAATATCTTTAAAGTTCGAGTCAATAGGCATCTCCTGGGTGGCTTGCTACAACCTCGACCACATCTTCGCCTCTGAGTAATTTTGGTCAAGAGAAAACTCTGTAACAATAAGATTGGGCGCAGATTCTCTCGGTGCACAGAAAATGTAAAAGTTTCACTGTTTCTGTCAATCCTTTTAGGTACACAAGCAGTCTGTGGGTAAGATATTCGTAAAAGACCTACAACGCCCTACGAGTTCATTAGAACAGGACTCTAATTGCCAGTTACTATAAGTCGTTATTTCTCGGATAATGTTGATGTGTAATTGAATATTATTTTTGTGACAGTAAAAATTTTAAATATTTATTGCCAAGTGCACACAATTAATAATTTCCGAGACTCCCACACTAGGCTAGGTCTTTCCCGTGGGTAATCTTAACATTTATTAATAAATAACTGATGCAACGCAACTGTGCAGGATAGCACATCTTTTTGGTATTTCAATTTTCTATTTTTGATATTTATTCTTTTGTTTTTCTAGTTTTTGACTTTGCTAGAGCCTTGATAAAGTTGTACGTTTTGATTACTTTTACTATTACACGCTGTATTTAACACGCTGTATTACCCTTATTACACACTGTATTATCCTTTGATTCACAGTCCCACATTGCCCGAATTGGCGACAGCAACCTTCGTTTTTTTTAAAATAAGACTGATCTCATTTATATACGGATTTGTCATCGCTTGTTAAATACTAAATTTGTCAAAAAAAGTTTAAATACTAATTTTTGTGTAAATCCTCGCCCACGATTCGTCCTGTAAATAGATTGCGGTCAAATTCAAGTAATGATGTTATCATCAAAATCGAGTATTTCGCCATCGGGCATCGCATGCCCGGTGCAGGTGCACCGAAATGATTTGATTATACGTGGACGTCCTCTGACAGCTTTTCGATTTAACCTACACCTACACTAATAATATAAAGAGGGTAGATTTGTATTTTTGTATGTAACGAATAAACTTAAAAACTACTGGACCAATTTGAAAAATTCTTTCGACAGAACGCTACATTATCCCTGAGTAACATAGGCTACATAATTTTCCCGAATTCCCTCGGGAACGAAGTCCCGGGCGGAATGCTTGTAAAAAATGAAATAGTTGCGTCCGTTCTAGTCGTCACCGATAATTTGCAAACTGAATATTTATCAGTCTGTCTGTAAGAATATGACGACTGCCCACTCTTTCTATCAAAAAAAAAAAAACATTTTACTAGAACCAAACATATATTGGATGTACTAGACAGTTGTCTCCACAACTCTTGTAATATGGGTCAATGTTTACGATTCTATAATCATAAATGAACGCTACACACTCACATGCCTACACTAAGGTTTTCCCTTTTGTCGTGGAAACTAACATAAAGACAGACACAAACACCTATGACCCGAGAACAAACATCTGCGTTTAACACAAATATTTACCCCGACTGGGAATCGAACCCAGGACCCGTAGATCAAGAGCCAGCACCGCTACTTCTCGACCAAACCGGCCATCAATATATTCTCACATGTATTCGAAACTTACCTTTAGAAAAATTTAAGACAAATAATTAAACAAAAACTTTTTAAAATGGACTTTTATAGCAGAATGTTGTTCTTTTAAAGCCCGAATATATGCCGAAATTTTCGATACACGAACAATGCAATGCTCGTATTTTCGAGCATTGCATTGTAAAATAACGGTCTTCCTTGCTTACTTTTCTAAAAATCAATACTCTAGACACACATTGCAGCTCTTGACGATTGATCGAATCTAGATTAAAGGGTAGGTGACCTAGTTATGAATAAATTAGACCTGTGGGAATATGAACCAACAGTGGTGATTATTGAAAGAGTCGACCTTATTTTGTGTATATTTGAATTACTTAGTTAACATTTTTAATATTGTCAATAAATAATTTTTCACGTTAAAAACGTATGAGTCACCGACTTCAATCCCAACTACACAAAGAAGATAACTAGGTATATTTTGTAGACTACAATGCCTATTAGCAGATAACCACAAACGAAAATGTAACTCATTTATTTAGATGATGTTTTGGTTTGTAGTATTTTTTTTGATTTTGTTGATTTTTTTAAAAGCGCTGAATCATTTTCGATAACATTTATATGGAACCACCTCTGGACGACCTAACTCTTTCGAACAAAAAAAGAATGTTGAAAATCGGTTCATAATTGGCGGAGAAAACGGTGAACATACATTTAAAAAATATATAGATACAGTCAAAGATAGAACCTCCTCCTTTTTTGAAGTCGGTAAAAATAAGTTTTTATTCCTTTTATTTTTTTACTTTACTTTAAATTAGCTAGAAAAACTAAAGGGGGTTACTCTCTTCTTTAAACTTTCAAAACAATTTTTTGGTTACCCATACAAAGACAAATCAGCTGATCGCACAAATGTTGTACAGAAAGGCGAAATTTTTTGTCATATTTTCTTTTTGTAAGCTAAAATAATCAAATTGGAATACAATCTTAGTCTTATATCTAACTTTAGTCAAATAAGCCAACCCGTTTCATTCCTGGGGCAAACGTCCCCATAACGCTGGCCGCGTTGCCGCGCTGAATTTCCAGGGAGAACCTTTGCACCAGAAATGCTCCGGAGCGGGAATCATGCCCCCTCTCTCGTAGTCTGCGCCCCAATTCCTTGATAAACGCTTTGGCCCCACTATAATTATGTTTCAGAAATGTCAAGCAAAACAAAATCCATTGATTGGAATTAAGTGAAATTGATTGATCAGTCGCGGCGCTGTCACTATCGTACTCAGCCTGCAGCAAGCCGAGTACGATAGGTCCTATGTCAAAGTATCAACATTGACAACGCTATAGGGCGAGCTAGCCTTTGCGCGGGACCCTCGCGCAATCAAAGTGAAGTTTCAGCGTGAGCCGAGCGCGAGTTTGTCGTTATCGTGCTAGAGATGCTGGGGATGTAATCAAAACAGCTACGTATGACTTGTCAACGTCATGAGTGTCAATTTGTCTTCTGTCTGTACTCCGAGTAATCCGAGTATTTTGGTTGCATGCTGCAGCTTGTGACTTATTTCGGGTAGCTGGAAATTTGATTATTCCCGAGTTGCAGATATGTCCACTATAATTAATGCAATCCAATCCGAACCTTAAATGTCATAATGTCATCCCGTCCCGTTGGCGTACACGAAAATAGCCTTACCACGAAAGTAACTTCTCTAATGAACTTTTCTGTAATTGAGTGGGCCTTCTTATAATTCGAAAGGCACGGCACGCCATTTCGAAATTTGAATTACCATTGCCCCCTCTGTTCACAGCTTCTAGTATTACTATTACATAGGAGGAAATGGTAATACAATTGTGACATGCCGTTTTCTACACTAATATTATAAAGAGGAAAGATTTGATTGTTTGTTTGCATTGAATAGGCTCCGAAACTACTGGACTGATTTGAAAATTTCTTTTACCGTTAAAATCCTACATTATCCCTGATGAAGACTACATAATTTTCCCAAATTCCTACGGGAACAAAGTCCCGGGTGGAAAGCTAGTCGAATTATAAAAAGGCCCAATGAGTGACTTTAAAATGGTCAAGTGTCACGGAGACTATTGAACGTTACGTTAGCACTTTTAAGTAAAAAAATAATAATGTACCAGCTGCCTACTCTACCCAGGCATACTGTAAAAGTTATCTGCTGATAGGTATTGTTGGGATTGCAGTCGGTTGACTCTTACGTTTTAACGTGCGCAATTATCTTATTGTCTCTCGACAAACTTCGGTAACCCTTTTTTAGCACCTTAATAAATTTAAATTATTGTAGACGATATTTTTTTAAAACGAAACTACAATAAAGTCTGTACTACAATAAAATGTTCTGAATTCAATTAGTTTGTAACGAGGCGGCATGCGCCTCGTCTTCATCCTCCTTCTCCATTCTCTTTTTGCGACATTTTTACTCTTTTTGGCATTCCTAATCTAAATTCGAAATTGAACGCTTCGATGAGATGACAGACCCAACTGAATTTCCGTCGCAGGCGCACGCCCGCTAATACTATACTGTTTCTATGCATTTGTAATGAATAACGTTAAAAGTTTTAATGTTTTATGTAATCCAATAAATATAATCCTGCTTAATAGTTTTTCTTCCTTCATTGTGCTCCGAGTCTCCGGCTCCCGCCGCCAGCCGGCGCAAGTTTTAGGCGTTTAATTTAATAATTCATAAACGTTCCCTGTGCATTCGAAAACTCGATTAATACAGGAAATTAAAAGCATTTCATTTTGGTATGACGCAACTTTTGTGACGTTTCAAAGCTGTGTAGAGGTTCTATCCCTGCAAAATTACTAATTAAATTGAACATGCAGGAAATGTAAACGGTTTTGTTTTGTTAAGCACGAGCCACCACATTTAGTTGACTGAATAAGTAAATAATGAAATTGCTCGTATTGAGTTTAATAAGTGACTAATTAAATTAATCATGAAATCGCTCGTAGCCTAGTGAAACTCGCTGATCGGAACCCATCAATGAGGCTAAACAAAGTACACAAGATATCTAATGGTTTATTGCGAGCGTTTGCGTACTTTGGGGGGCACGTTAAGCCAGTAGTCCCGGGTGAGATGGGGTAGTGTTATTCTCAACCGGTCACCACCCGGTTTTTTCCATGCTGAAATAAAAATGTGTATTTTAAGACTTAATAAATAGAATTATTACATGCTATGGCCCCTATTCCCTGGTCTCTGCTTCTACTGGGCTTTTGCTTTGTGCCGTGTGGTGATCGGTTGAGAATAACATCACCCCATCTCTTTCCGTGGGTGTCGTAGGAGGCGACTAAGGAAACATAAATGAGACCTGCCTCCTAGTAATCCATCTTAGGCAACGACACCCCAGTTTATCTGAATCTGAGGTGGCGTCATATGGTCTCATGCGGTGTGGTAGGCTCTGTAAAAGGCCGTCTGGTTCGCGACCACCCTTTTACCAAAGTCTGCCGCTAAACTGCTTGCTGTATTCCGTCGGTGCGTGGGAGTACCAGTGCCTTAATTGGCATTTTGTGAGTTAACTCGCTCCATCATCGAACTCTTCTATGACGAGGGTCAAGAGTTAACCCATCTCATAATAAAAAATAATAAAAAACTTAGCATAAGAGCACGATTCCCTTCTTACCTGACCTATATCTGATGCAGCAAGGATGTGCGCCTACCGGTGCAGTTACAACGCGCCATGGCAGCAGAGGCGGAGGCAGCGAGAGAGGCCCGGGCCAAAGTCATCGCGGCTGAAGGCGAGCAGAAAGCCTCCAGAGCCCTCCGCGAAGCCTCCGAAGTCATTGGCGACAGCCCTGCGGCACTGCAGCTTCGTTATTTGCAAGTATGTGTTAAAATAACAACTATAGGTAATTTACAGGCGTACAGAAAATTATTGGGTCTCCACCTTTGAAATTGCTATTTTTTTCTCAGTTATAATTTTCGTCATACTTTCTTTGATTCAGCAACTATTTGTAAAATTATTTTTGATTTTAATACTTGGTTTTTTCACTTTGGGTTTTTAACTGACGACTAGGCTTAAATACAGCGATGCTTATTTTCAGTCTAATTTTTTTACAATTTGCACTTTCAATAAACTAAATTTAGCAATTATTGGTTGAATGTTGTCCTTACCTTCCCATATCCTGTTGTTACATTTAGATTTAGTATCCACCAAAAACATTTAAAACTGTTTGTTTAAAACATTCAGTTTTCTCAAAATGTTGTATGCAATTTCATAGGGAGGGACCTAATATAAGGTGTGAAAAACAACTTAATAAGAGCCGAAACACTAAATTCTCAAATTAAAATATAGCGAAACTGTGAGGCGGCCACGTCGCTATCAGAATGCAATGCACATTGCTGGTTTTTATTTTTTAGGCTGTTATTAATGGGTTTTTTTAAATAAAATGTATTCGGAAAAATATTTAATTGTACTACAGATTAAACAACATGCTGGAAAACCAATCAGAATGATGGTCTGAGTTCAGGGTTTCAGTTTTTGCTGAACTGTCCCCTGCAGAAAACTTATAAATCGTTCGATGTACAAAACTCCTCATTTTAAAGTAACTTACAAAGACCTAACCCCTTTTTTATTTTTGGTGGAAGTCATTTTTATTCCTGACCCAAATTGCTCAATAAAGCTTCTGATAAGGCAAAATGTGCAAAAGTTGATATTTGAGTTCAACTTAGTCTAACACATTCTTTTCAGACTTTGAACACAATATCAGCGGAGAAGAATTCCACCATTGTTTTCCCGCTACCCATCGATCTTCTTACATACTTCATTAAAGCCAAAGAAGAGGTTTAAGATGCTGAGAAATCTTCATCGTAAAGTGAAACACACTACTGGACGGTTCACATTATAATGATTACATAATAATAAATTGTAGGACATAGATTGATTAATTTAATAAAGAAATATAAAATGTAGATGCACATTTAACATTTAACAATATAGTAACTTCTTCTTCTTCAATTTAAGAGTTGTGCTCTTAGTAACTTAATGAATATAAAATATATTTAGTGTAATCATAACTACGTAATCGTTACTGATATATATTTTGTCAGTTAAATATTTCTGACACGTATCAAATCGGTACACTGATTTGATATGTATCAGAAATAACATACTTACTTAAAATTAATTATAGTACTTAAATTTAAAAAAAAAGTTTACAATACAGCACTTGACAAGTACAAAGATTGTAGTTCATTTTTATTCGACAAAACAAAATTTATGGAAATTATTATAGCACTACCATCCTTGTACCTCTCAAAAGATAATATTGTCAAAAACCGTTAATAATTTCGGGAATATAACGGAAAATCCTGGTTTTGAAAATGATATAGCTTCAAAAATCTATATTAAGTTTAAAAAAATGATTGAAAATTTGTTCGCCCATTTTTCCATGAATAGTTTATTTATGTTATCTTAAGTTATTTATATCGAAAGTCTTGGAGGTATCGCTATACCATGTTGTGATACGGACTCGTCTAACGATTTACTTGTCATAGGTACGTTAAGTTCTTTGTTCCCACTGACTTGTAGTTGACTGTACTAGTGACATTTCTTTTCTCTTTGGTGTAGTTGGCTAAGGTTCTCTTTGGTTGGTTGGTTCTCTTTGGTGTAGTAAGTTTTTTTCTATATCATATACGTAAACCTTATTTTATTTAACTAAAATGCCACTTGAAATTCATATATCGAAGTCCTCTGTTCCCACTATTTCAATACTCAACACTTTATTTTCTTTTTTACATTTTAAAGAAGGGCTTAAAAATAAAAATAAATCGAAACCCTGCTAGGGCACAGCAAACATAGAATTATATACTACGTAAGGATGCATATTTAGAAAACACACAACCCACTTACATACACACACATACACACCGTCTTCTAAAAGTAGTTTTAATTCACAAGTAGTTTTACATACTTATTATAATAAATAAACTTTCACGACGTTATTTAAAAAAACAGTCTTCATTATAAAAAAGTTAACGGACAGCCAACCACTGCATAGCTAACTGTAAGAAAATTCCCAATTCTGTGATCTTACTTGAAAGAACTTGAAAGAGTCTTTTCAACTATAAGTCAAAATCGAAGTCAACGGAAAATTGAATTGATTAATTGCTTGAAAATGAAAAAGATTGTTTTAACTGGTGTATTTTTCCGCCATATTTTGAGTATTTGTACTTGAAAATTTGTATCTGAGTATTGCGCATTGAGTTTTAGATCCCTTTTCAAGTGGAAAATGGCTGCGATGGGAGACCCGGATTAACGAGTACGCGCGCTCAAAATCCACCCTCCGCCTTTGTCTATGCACACTCCAGACTTAATAAAGCAATGAGACATAAAACGTTGCGATTCGCCAGAAATTTTAATTTTTAAATGACATCATGACAAGTTTGAGCTAAGGTAGAAATAAGCATATTTTCGTAGCTTAATTAGCTTTTTAACTTGTTAAAGCGCATGTGAATGAGTGTGTTGAATGCTAGCATTAAAAAGTTGCACGAACTTGGTGAGCTCGGCTGGGTATATAAGAGAGCGGGGTTACAGACGAGGAGCTCCTCTGCTAAGCTCCTCTTGCACCAGCCAAGGCGAGCTCAACTATAAAATTAGCTAATTATTGACGAATGCTTGATTCACTTTGAAATGAGAACGACTAGAATAGTAAGCAATAACTCTTGCATCTAGTACACTTCATTCTAGACACGTCATATCACTCATCCATCAACTTAATTGACAACATTCGCTGCTTTTCAAGACTGTTTACGAACTCATACAATAAATGAAAAAGTATCTCTAACTTTTTTCAGAAAATAATTTAGAACTTTTAAACGGCTGAACCAATTTTAATAAAATGTCCCTAAGAACCATGTCATCTTCAAATCATACAATTGCCTAACACATACCTACTTATCTAGGTCATCTTAAATTAAATAAAGGTACTTAAATTATAACATCTTTTTAGATCATAAGATATGTAGGTAATGCTCAGGACTCATCATTCGGTGGTGACTAAATGAGCCCACCTTCCCAAACGATATGTGATGAATGTGCCGTAAGCCTCATATAAGAAGGTAATTTTAATAAAATTTACCTAAGAACCATTTTGATCATGTCATCTTGGATTCATACAATGCCTAATACATACCTACTCCTCTATATCATCTTAAATTAAATGTAGGTATTGTAGGTACTTAAATTATAACATCTTTTTAGATCATAAGATATGTAGGTAATGCTCAGGCCTCATCATTCGGTGGTGACTAAATAAGCCGGCCTCCCCAAACGATTTGAGATGAATGTGCCGTAAGCCTCATATAAGGAGGTAATTTTAATAAAATTTACCTAAGAACCATTTCGATCATGTCATCTTGGAATCATACAATGCCTAACACATACCTACTCATCTAGATCATCTTGAATTAAATGTAGGTACTTAAATTATAACATCTTTTTAGATCATAAGATTGGTAGGTAATGCCTCATCAAACGGCTGTGAATAGATGAGCCGGCCTCCCCATACGATTTGGGATGCATGTGCCGTAAGCCTCATATACTCGTAAGTAGGTAATTTTAATAAAATATACCTGAGAACCATTTTGAGTAACTTAAGTTCGTTTATACAGTTGCAGAAGGTAGCACTGCAGTAACACTTAAGTATACTATATGCTTTTAGCACATTATTTGGTTTGTATGTATTTATTCTTTACAAAGACGAATTAAAAAAATATCCCACATGGGGATTTTTTCCAGTCAACCTAGTGAGATAAGTTACTAAAGAGAACAAAGAACTTATCGGCCTATAGATAAATTAATTTCCTTGTACAAAAAACAGATGCAACTGGCAACGTGGAGTATCTATAAGATTTCAAATCATAAAATAGACATTTGGCAAACATTCTAGGAAAAATGATCGATCAGTTAGTAAGTACTGATGTTTCAGAAAACAGATTCAAGCAAAGTTTGTAACTTAAAAAAATATACTTTTAAAGCTGTATTCATGACTAACACCAGATGTAACTGTTTCTGAAAATAACTAAAAATATGAAGTTTCAATTCCGAGAGTGGTCACTGAGCTTATGAAGGCACTGCAATAAGCTTATGTAATAAGCTCTTAATAATTCACTCGCACCGAGATTAGTTATGTAAAACCAGTCACTTATGCTTAGTGCTTGTTATCTTTTACTAAGATAATCATGGTCAGAGTTGTATTCCGAGTTTTTGCTGCTTTTGCAACCACATATTTTTTATATATTGTTTAAGATTTTCACGGTTTTTTTTTAGTATTAAACATCCGTGATCATGGTGATTGCAACAGCGCCAAAATATTGAAAACTCATTCAAATAAAAAAAACACATGTTTTTGATCCAAAAATAAAATACTTTTATTGTAAAAAGTTAATTATTAGCCTAAATTTTTCAAAATTAATTATAGCTAACAGCAAGAGCCAAGGCACTATAACATTAATTTATATTGCAGATACACCACAAATTAGTAATTGTAAAGATAAAATATAAATTAAATGTTAAAAAATACAATGTCATAATTAATTTTAGATAAAAAATGTCAGACTATAAATATCAATATCAATACAAATATTGTATAACTAGTATTGTATAATATTAAAAACAGTCAATCTACAATTCGTAAATTATTTTATTATTATAGAATAACTCATGACGTTTAAGTTTGTAACTTTAAAAAATAGACTTTTGAAGCTGTATTCATGACTAACACCAGATGTAACTGTTTCTTAAAATAACCAAAAATATGAAGTTTCAATTCCGGGAGTGGTCACTGAGCTTATGAAGGCACTGCAATAAGCTTATGTAATAAGCTCTTAATAATTCACTCGCACCGAGATTAGTTATGTAAAACCAGTCACTTATGCTTAGTGTTTGTTATCTTTTACTAAGATAATCATGGTCAGAGTTGTATTCCGAGTTTTTGCTGCTTTTGCAACCACATATTTTTTATATATTGTTTAAGATTTTCACGGTTTTTTTTTAGTATTAAACATCCGTGATCATGGTGATTGCAACAGCGCCAAAATATTGAAAACTCATTCAAATAAAAAAAACACATGTTTTTGATCCAAAAATAAAATACTTTTATTGTAAAATGTTAATTATTAGCCTAAATTTTTTTTTAATTAATTATAGCTAACAGCAAGAGCCAAGGCACTATAACATTAATTTATATTGCAGATACACCACAAATTAGTAATTGTAAAGATAAAATATAAATTAAATGTTAAAAAATACAATGTCATAATTAATTTTAGATAAAAAATGTCAGACTATAAATATCAATATCAATACAAATATTGTATAACTAGTATTGTATAATATTAAAAACAGTCAATCTAAAATTCGTGAATTATTTTATTATTATAGAATAACTCATGACGTTTAAGTTTGTAACTTTAAAAAATAGACTTTTGAAGCTGTATTCATGACTAACACCAGATGTAACTGTTTCTGAAAATAACTAAAAATATGAAGTTTCAATTCCGGGAGTGTTCACTGAGCATAAGAAGGCACTGCAATAAGCTTATGTAATAACTCACTCGCACCGAGATTAGTTATGTAAAACCAGTCACTTATGCTTAGTGCTTATTATCTTTTACTAAGATAATCATGGTCAGAGTTGTATTCCGAGTTTTTGCTGCTTTTGCAACCACATATTTTTTACATATTGTTTAAGATTTCACGGTTTTTTTTTTAGTATTAAACATCCGTGATCATGGTGATTGCAACAGCGCCAAAATATTGAAAACTCATTCAAATAAAAAAACACATGTTTTTGATCCAAAAATAAAATACTTTTATTGTAAAAAGTTAATTATTAGCCTAAATTTTTCAAAATTAATTATAGCTAACAGCAAGAGCCAAGGCACTATAACATTAATTTTTTAAAATTAATTATAGCTAACAGCAAGAGCCAAGGCACTATAACATTAATTTATATTGCAGATACACCACAAATTAGTAATTGTAAAGATAAAATATAAATTAAATGTTAAAAAATACAATGTCATAATTAATTTTAGATAAAAAATGTCAGACTATAAATATCAATATCAATACAAATATTGTATAACTAGTATTGTATAATATTAAAAACAGTCAATCTACAATTCGTAAATTATTTTATTATTATAGAATAACTCATGACGTTTAAGTTTGTAACTTTAAAAAATAGACTTTTGAAGCTGTATTCATGACTAACACCAGATGTAACTGTTTCTTAAAATAACCAAAAATATGAAGTTTCAATTCCGGGAGTGGTCACTGAGCTTATGAAGGCACTGCAATAAGCTTATGTAATAAGCTCTTAATAATTCACTCGCACCGAGATTAGTTATGTAAAACCAGTCACTTATGCTTAGTGTTTGTTATCTTTTACTAAGATAATCATGGTCAGAGTTGTATTCCGAGTTTTTGCTGCTTTTGCAACCACATATTTTTTATATATTGTTTAAGATTTTCACGGTTTTTTTTTAGTATTAAACATCCGTGATCATGGTGATTGCAACAGCGCCAAAATATTGAAAACTCATTCAAATAAAAAAAACACATGTTTTTGATCCAAAAATAAAATACTTTTATTGTAAAATGTTAATTATTAGCCTAAATTTTTTTTTAATTAATTATAGCTAACAGCAAGAGCCAAGGCACTATAACATTAATTTATATTGCAGATACACCACAAATTAGTAATTGTAAAGATAAAATATAAATTAAATGTTAAAAAATACAATGTCATAATTAATTTTAGATAAAAAATGTCAGACTATAAATATCAATATCAATACAAATATTGTATAACTAGTATTGTATAATATTAAAAACAGTCAATCTAAAATTCGTGAATTATTTTATTATTATATAATAACTCATGACGTTTAAGTTTGTAACTTTAAAAAATAGACTTTTGAAGCTGTATTCATGACTAACACCAGATGTAACTGTTTCTGAAAATAACTAAAAATATGAAGTTTCAATTCCGGGAGTGTTCACTGAGCATAAGAAGGCACTGCAATAAGCTTATGTAATAACTCACTCGCACCGAGATTAGTTATGTAAAACCAGTCACTTATGCTTAGTGCTTATTATCTTTTACTAAGATAATCATGGTCAGAGTTGTATTCCGAGTTTTTGCTGCTTTTGCAACCACATATTTTTTACATATTGTTTAAGATTTCACGGTTTTTTTTTTAGTATTAAACATCCGTGATCATGGTGATTGCAACAGCGCCAAAATATTGAAAACTCATTCAAATAAAAAAACACATGTTTTTGATCCAAAAATAAAATACTTTTATTGTAAAAAGTTAATTATTAGCCTAAATTTTTCAAAATTAATTATAGCTAACAGCAAGAGCCAAGGCACTATAACATTAATTTTTTAAAATTAATTATAGCTAACAGCAAGAGCCAAGGCACTATAACATTAATTTATATTGCAGATACACCACAAATTAGTAATTGTAAAGATAAAATATAAATTAAATGTTAAAAAATACAATGTCATAATTAATTTTAGATAAAAAATGTCAGACTATAAATATCAATATCAATACAAATATTGTATAACTAGTATTGTATAATATTAAAAACAGTCAATCTAAAATTCGTGAATTATTTTATTATTATAGAATAACTCATGACGTTTAAGTTTGTAACTTTAAAAAATAGACTTTTGAAGCTGTATTCATGACTTACACCAGATGTAACTGTTTCTGAAAATAACTAAAAATATGAAGTTTCAATTCCGGGAGTGTTCACTGAGCATAAGAAGGCACTGCAATAAGCTTATGTAATAACTCACTCGCACCGAGATTAGTTATGTAAAACCAGTAACTTATGCTTAGTGCTTATTATCTTTTACTAAGATAATCATGGTCAGAGTTGTATTCCGAGTTTTTGCTGCTTTTGCAACCACATATTTTTACATATTGTTTAAGATTTTCACGGTTTTTTTTTAGTATTAAACATCCGTGATCATGGTGATTGCAACAGCGCCAAAATATTGGAAACTCATTCAAATAAAAAAAACACATGTTTTTGATCCAAAAATAAAATACTTTTATTATAAAAAGTTAAATATTAGCCTAAATTTTTCAAAATTAATTATAGCTAACAGCAAGAGCCAAGGCACTATAACATTAATTTATATTGCAGATACACCACAAATTAGTAATTGTAAAGATAAAATATAAATTAAATGTTAAAGAATACAATGTCAAAATTAATTTTAGATAAAAAATGTCAGACTATAAATATCAATGTCAATACAAATATTGTATAACTAGTATTGTATAATATTAAAAACAGTCAATCTAAAATTCGTAAATTATTCTAATATTATATAATATCTCATAACATTTAAATATTTACATAATACAGATTGTTAGTGTGAAAACCGAAAACCTTCAAAGCTGCTGTAAACATACTACTTATAAGTAATTGAGTAGTTTTGATACCTGACAATGTCTGCCATCATTATGTAAATAAACTTGATTCAATGAGTGTAAGAAAAAGAAATGAAAAAGAAAAAAAGACCCACTTTACGGGGTTACTCCATAACTCGAAAATGAGATAGATGCTCTTGACACCAGCTCAACTACACTTACAAAGCTCGAATCCCTTCAAGTGACACATGTAATAATCCGAGAAGTTTATGATGCTATTGACTCAGAAAAACTAGAAAAAAGCCTAGAGGAGAAGATCATCTTCGGGTTTGATTTCGAAGAACTATGTACCAACCTATTAACACAGGTAGGCGTAATGAAAACGAATTTCTAATCACTCTTCAACATCAGCTGCTTCGGGAACCTCCACAAATGTTACTACAATATCCGCTACAGTAAACCCACGAACTGTGAGAATAAATTTCTCACCACTACAAAAACAATCGCTTAAAACTCGAATCATCCCGTCACCGAATCGAAGACTAAATTTAATCTTCTTCTATCAAAAATCCAGCAGAATTGATGCCTTTGAAAATTAATGAGAATCCCATGGACTGCAATAAGGACGAATGAATCCATACTGTGCGAGTTAAATATCACCAAATGGCTTTCCACCATCTGCCAAAAACGGCCCCTTCGCTTCGCCTCTTCGGGCACATAATGCGATACCATGCATGGTCTGGAATCGGTCCAAACAGTTTAAAGGAAAACGCACCAGAGGCAGAACACTCGCGAGATAGTCCGATGCTGTGAAGAAGGCGGCAGGTGGCAGGCTCCATGCTGCATCTTGCCACTCCACTTGAAAGCGGATTGTTCATGGTCACGATCCACATCAGTGAAGGGACAAAGAAGAAAAAGATCAGAAGTTGCTTACACCGGAACTTCCCAAAAGACTACATGATTTGTGTTTTTCTGATAACCTATTCGACAAATAATTTGAAGAATTTTTCCAAATATTAGAGTAATACATTGATCGAGGCTTGACACATTAACACTCCACCATTTAAATGGGTCACAGAGAAAATTCACTGCATCTTACCCTATTAATAAGATCACCTCTTCTCAACCTAGCACCTTAATTAAAAAATATTGTCATAAAAGGATCTTGGTAACAATAAAGGACTTGAAAGAACAATCTTTAAGATGCTGTGAACACCATGGAACTAATAATTCGGCGCTACTAACACTATTTGTCGTCACTGTGGAAAAATAGGCCACCTCGCCACCGTGTGCCTTCAAAACCTTCCTTTTCACTGAATGTATCATTACAGTAAATTAAAATCAGGGAGTTCAAATGGAATTTGACATAGGGGAGGTACACTCACCTCCGTGTCACTGAAACAATACCACAAATAAGGATTCACCAACCAGCAAGATCGCACATGTCTGTCACACACAAAAACAATAATTAAATTTAAGCATAACTTCACATCATAAACCAGATCTTCGGCAGAAGAAGGCGCCATCCTCAGCAGAAGATGGATGAAGGAAATTTGATTGGATGTAAAAACTTAACATAAAACAACTCTGATCCCAATTTTCACAGATTGACAATATCCTTCATAAAATAACTTCTTCAGTGAACACTGAACTGATCGGACTTGGGTAAAATCCCAAACTAACAAGCGTATCTATTCCTTAAAGATGACGTACAACCTACCTTCATAAAACCTCGAAGAGTCCGTTACGCTCGAGAAGCAAAAGCAGACGAAGAAATATAACGACTGTGCACTACATGAGTTGTGAAGAAAATTTACCACTCTTATTGAGGAATCCCCGTTGCACTTATAGTTAAACCAAACGACAGCAACGATAGTCCACTCGCTACATCACAGGAACACCTCCAGTCCAACGCCGACGATCTTGCCAATGCTGCTGCTGAAGAGGGCCTATCAAGTCGGTCCTGCTGCACGGATGCGAGACATGGCTTGTCAAGAATGACTTTACCAGCAAACTTCAAGTGTTCATGAATAAATGTTTACGTCGCGTCTTGGGAATCTGTTGACCCCGAACCATTTCGGCTGCATCAACTGGTCTTGGCTGGGAGGACATCGAAGCTAAGAACTCGCAGAGAGCCTCTATATAGACTGCATTGTAAAGAATTAATGTTATCATACCACAGCCTCTACGAACAGATAAAACTTCACTTCAACAACCAAATGGCTGTCATACCACAGTATCAAACAGATAAAACTACACATCAAGAAACGAATAGCGCCTCGCAAAGAGTCCATATAGGTTACCAAAATCCTATCCGAGGGTATCAAATATTATCAAGACTAACACAAGATAATTTAGTTGGGACTGGTGAAAACATTTCAATTGAGCTTTGAAAGAAACAACAAAACAAAACAGCGAAAGAAACAAAAGACGACCCAGAACGTGAAACGTCAGTTCTACATATTGAAAACAAAGAAGCAAAATAAAATGCAGATATCATCGCCTACAGCAAAATGAGCCGCCTAAAACTACATTTCAAGAACAGAACAGCGCCTGGTGAAAAACATTGACCAAGCCTACCCCCCCAGTACCAGGGAAGACGTGATGTATACATACTTTTTGATACAAGTAAATTTACTTTTGATACCTGACATTGACTGTGATCAATTAATCATTATGTAAGTAAAAATTATTGATATTTGTTACTGACTTCAAACTGACCAACTTTTCCCAATAAGCCCTTACAAAATTATTTAAAAAAGCATCTATACTGGTTCATGCCGAGATTGCCGAGTCAAACGCGCAAATTGTGATTGGAGGCATTTTCATTCGTATCGTATTTCGAACTGTGCGCGTCAGGAAAGTTGTTCAATTTTACGAGCAGATTTATCACCTAATACTAAAGTATAGCTAGAAAATAGCAAGAGTTGTGGGTAGATGACATACCTACAAAAAATAATATGTACTTATTTTGAGAACTTTATTGTAATCACAAGAGTTGTGACTCTTGTATTAATAGACCATTAGAAGACTTCTAGAAATTTTTCTTACCAAATTTTATTTATGAAATTAAGGTTTTAGTTATTCACAAATATTTTTTGGAAAGAAAAGTTTTCAGCATAAATGGAACTTAAGTATGAACCCATTACCCCAGGATTTCAGATATTATTACTTTTTATTACCTATTGTATGTTTTTATTTATCTTACGAACTATTCAGGGGTTAATGGAAAGGTATAATTTTTTGGAACATAGTCGTCAAGGATCATAATTATAGTGATGAGCTTTGTAAATTGCTCTTATTGACTACCCCGAAAGTTGTACCTTTTACTAAACACAGTCACTCATATTATATTGTATTTTTTTCATGTAAGTCAAATAATATAACTATGTAAGTACATTAGTAAATTTAATAGATGTAATTCTAATATGTACACACATATTTAACAGATGATAAATTAACTATTAGTGTATTTCATAGTATTTCAAAATGAACATTATCAATTTACTTAAAAGTACTTGGACAGTGTTCTATATATTTATAATCAAACTTATAAAATATCAATTATAATAATAATGATAAAAGTAATTTAACATTAAATATATGCTATTTAAATGACAAATTGTTTGAAATTTATTTCGATAGAGAACCAGGAACGGCTTGATAGAAGAATAAAAACAAAAGTAAGTAAGTATTTGTGCCATGATTCACATTTCTAATGTGATAGGTACTTGGGACTTATCACTTTAGAAACGTGAATCTACTTTGAAAACTACTTTGCAAAATAAAATTATTGACTTTTGATCCTCAGTTATAGAAAACAGAGTTTTAGAATGGAATCGTAATATAACAAAATTGAAACTACTATTACTAAAAATTAAACATACCAAATAGTTTACGGGTATGTTTTTTTTTTAATACATACAGGGTGGCTCTAAATTACTTGGCGAGACTTTGAGACATAAAAAGGAAATTGTCCATGACAATAAAAATCTCAAAAAAAACAAGATTTCACTAGTTATATGGAGAGGTTTTTTTCTGAACTATCTACGCGGTTATTTTCACAATTACAATAATTATAAATATCTTTATTTGCCAAATATAAATACACAAATCACATAGACGTTCTGTATCCCGTGACAGATTGAAAACTCTATTACAGGATAGTGTCTTCCCGTATGTAAGGACTGCTTATTTGTATTTTATACGTATCAAATGTCATTAAAAAGATATCACAAGTTCGAATTTCCGAAGAAACTATGGAACTAATAGTGTTCAATGAGTATTAAAATGAAAATATAATCAAGTTTTGATCATATTGTTTAACTTATAATATATTCTAACCACGATTTTCGACCCAAGTTCCAAGTAGCTTTTCCCGAATACCTACCAGAGATTAGATACCTATTTATAAAAAAAGCCTTTCCATACGACTAGAGCGCTCAACAAGTTTGGATACCTAGTCTTTTTTTCCGGAATTTCCTAAGATTTCCTTATTTATTCTTGTCCTAAAGTCTCATAACTACTTTAAAGTCAACCCACAGAAAATATTGTAACTATATTTCACTCCAATCCAAATGTCTCATCGATAAGCACAAAGTTATTTTGCAGATGCGAAATCAGTTCTCCGTAAAACTATACACTGATTAGCATTGAACTGAACGCGCGCAACATGCGGCTTCGGCGGCGCCGGCGCCCCGGCACCCCTACGCCCGCCCCCGCCTCTACCCCTCGCTTCCCCTTTAGTCAAAGAGAATATAAACACGTACCTTTAGTGACGCGCCCCGGCAGTGATACTTAATACTTAGCGCTTTTTAAATTATTAGGATTTTCAGTTCACCGCAAATTGATGCGCCTTCTGATCTCAGTAATATCTCTATGATTAGTAACCCCATTCCGCCACAAGTGCTGCTCCAGTTAAACTTTGAAAACTGGGTCAGTAAAGGGAGGTTGGAAGGCGGAGCAGAAAGGCCAAATGTTTTCAACCAATCTGTTTTGTTCCCGCCATCTGCTAACTCTGAGATTGGCTGAAAAGTTACTGGCCACCTGTTTGGTTTTCAGTCCGTTATTCAATTTATTTTGTCTTGGGACAGCGAAAGAGTGAGTTGTATCAAAGATAGCTCGAGCTGTCGACCATTATTAGTTATCAAATAGGTTTGCCTATTGACATTATTGCGTCTACTGTAACAATCCTGTTCCCTAAGCCTAATCTAAGCCCTATAGCATTACCTTCTTCCTTAAGCCCTACATTACCTTCTACGACCCAATTTTCGGTGTCAGCTGACATTGTTTTAGTAGCTAAAGCCTGTATGTCCTCAAAAAAAGCGATGAGACCTCAAATGTACCGCTGCCTCAGATGTCTGTTGTGATGCATTAATGTTGCATCCGCTTCAAAGCAGAATCTACAAGTTCTGACGTCACTTGGACAAAGCGATTTAAGTTGCTTACCACTGTAACACGTCTCGTCAAGGATGCCTCTTGTGTAGTGTTATAGAATGCTAGTCTAGGCTGTTGCACAGCATGCTTATTACAGATTTAGATAAGTAAATGGTGAAGAAATGAAAAATTGGCTACGATACGGACGAACGGAGAATTTAGACAGAGTGTTATTTTTCATTGCTATCTATGGCAACTGCATCAACCCACGACATACTCCGGGCAGAAAAGAGCCGGTAGGCTGTCCTCTAATCATAATAAATGTGTTATGCCAGTTGGAGTTCAAGCGTAAACAAATGCTAAATGTCAAAATCTGTGACATCCTTCGGCGACAGCGGCTGAATGTAAATAAATGGGGTCATCGGTTATAATTCGTCTTTACCAACGACGCATGTTAGAGGTCCTGTCACGGTCGCCACAAATATTACAGATATATGTAAACGGTGAAAAGATGAAAAATTGGCTACGATACGGACGAATTTAGACAGATGTGTTATTTTTAACCGACTTCAAAAAAGGTGGAGGTTTCTCAATTCGACCGTATATTTTTTTTTTTTATGTATGTCCGCGGATAACTTCGTCGTTTATGAACCGATTTTGATTATTCTTTTTTTGTTGGAAAGGGAGTATCCCAAGGGTGGTCCCATGATAAGGAAACCAGGATCTGATAGTGGAATCCTGAAGGAATTGAGGGAAACTCTCTAAAAAATTGTCTTTTTGGGATTGAAGTCGGTGACTCTCACGTTTTTGACGTGGAAAATTATTATCATTGCTATTGTAGGGTAGCTTACATAAATGCTGCATGACGCGAGATAATAAGCGAGGTCAAGAGCCATAATAAACATAAAGTAACGACAGACATCAGTCGTTTCATTTCTGCCTCACTCGCTCTAGCTCAGGGGTCACCAATTTTAACAAATATAAATCTGTCGCGGTCCGTTTGGTACCTCGATGATCAGTGCCGGTTTTAACACTACCAGCGCAGCGCCATGGGCGAGATTTATACGGCGCCCCCCAACTGCAATCAAACCCATACGAAAATAGGGAAAGGATATAATGAAATAACAATTTATAAAAGTAAATAATTATTTACTATTAAAATTAACCGTTTATTCGAAAAAACTAATAAAACTTAACTTTTCTGGCCTTTATATCAGCGAACTCTTTTATAAGGTTATCAAAGTCGATATTTTCAGCGATTTCGTTTTCAATTGACAAAGTTGCTAAGTTTGTCAGTCTAGATTGAGATATTTATTTATTTACTGTTTATTGTACACAATATACATACATAAGAAACATAAAAGACAGAGACGACACAACAGGCACTGCTTATTTCTAGTTTCTAGGAAGTTTACAGCAGTGAGTGAGGCGATGAATTGAGGCGAGTAAGACGTGCTATTGTTGATCTAAGATAGATTTTTATCAGCTTCAGCTTTGAAAAACTCCTCTCCCCACTAGCAACCGTTACAGCTATAGGTAGTCAATAATATTCGCAATGCTATTCAAACATTTGGATTGGATACATTCGGAGTTCTTGTAAGTTGCGATCTTTGATAAAAACAAAAATAGGAGTAACCACATTCTGATCAAGCAAAAAGGATTTCAGATTTACGAGTTCATCACACAACGTTCAACCATCTATGTCTGATTTAGTTGGAGATCACCACAGAGTTTGACAAGGTCGGGTTTTTTAGGAATCTTTAATATTGTACAAAAAAGACCAAGATTTCGAGTACTCATTTAACTGTTCGAACCTTTCATGGACTGAAATTAATGTAGTGTTCAAAAGACAGTTGGAAAATTCAACCTCAATTTTTTTTCTGGGGATGTTATAGGGTCATCGCGTACAATTTCACCAGCTTGACGCTTAACATATCGAATGCTTGTTGTAGCTCTAAACACAGGTTCAATTTCTATCGACCTGAATATGCGAGATCTCTCCGGGCGACACGTCTCAGCTGTCCTGACCTGCATGTTAAAATAGCGCTTTTAAAGCCTGTATTTCTAGTGTCTTCCAAGAAATAGCAGCATTTTTTCAACATTTACCGAGATCCATGTCTGTAGAATGTAGAGATTTACTTGCGATATTTATTTGTAAAAAAAGTATGTCATACCAAAAAATTTGTCGCTTAATTTAGGGAATTTACGAGTAAGTAGACGACGAAATATGAGCGATGGGCTACAAAGGGGCACCCCCTTTCATCCGGCGCCCTGAGCGGTCGCCCAACCGCGCCCTACCCTTACGCCGCTACTGTCGATGATAACTAGCAACCAATATTTAAAATGTCAATGAATAAAAAAAAACAAAAGAAATCAGAACTCTTTATTTATAATTAAGAGAACATCTAATTAAAAAAATACATATAAACGCTACACACTTAAAGGCCCACACTAAGATTTTCCCTTGTGTCGTGGGTACCTTGAAACATACATAAAGACAGACACGAGAAAAAACATTGCTTTTTACGCACTTATTTGCCCCGACTGGGAATCGAACCCAGGACCCGCCGATCAAGAGGCAGCATCACTACCACTCGACCAAACCGGCCGTCAAATACAAATAAAGTAAGTAACTAATTTTAATGGAAAAAAAAATTTTTTTACTCTGAACAATCTGTCTGGGTCCGCACAAAATTGGTCGGCGGTCCGGCATTTGGTGACCCCTGCTTCTAGCTACTGCAGCTAGCAGCACTTGTACCAGCCACGTACTTACACGTAGGACCTATTCCTAGTTCTTACATTGGTGGCCCTAACCTACGCTTGGCACGCTAGTCTCTCACTAGTTGTCTCTTCAAGGACGGTGCTCTGTTACCGCGCTAGTGACGTGATACCACAGAATAAATAATAGTACTAGTGATACCTTGCATCGGTGTATAAGTCGTGCAGAAACCTGTCCACAGACTCACATCGAGTCCGGGGATGATTAGACACATTGCCTATCCTTACTAATATTATAAATGTGAATGTAAGTTTGTTTGTTACGCTTTCACGCCTAAACTACTGAACCGATTTCGATGAAATTTGGTAGATGTTGGGAAAGGACATAGGCTACATATTATCCCACAGCTGGGCACGATATAACCTATAGTCAACGCTGGTGGAGCCGCGGGCGGAAAGCTAGTTTCTTATAAAATAAAGCAAACAGATGAAACTGCCCATGCTGCATCAGCACGTGCAACAAAAACATAATTTCAAATCTATCTTTTTGTCCCTTTTTGTCTGACTCTGGTTACTGTAAATACGTTCCGATCCCTAAAAGGAGAAGATCAAATCAAATCATATCTTAAAAACTAAGGATTTTTTCGAATTTTTTACATTTTTGCTCCATCTACCTGAGGGTGGTTTGGTCTCTACTAAAACACCCCTTAAGCTGATCGTGACGTATTTTCAGTGCTTTAAATATATAAATCAAAGTCGTGTTAGTTACACCACTTATAACTCAAGATCGCCTGGACCGATTTTCATGGTTTTTGATTTGTTGTATTTCTCTCCGTCCCGAATAGCAGAATAACTATAAAAAACATTGGAAATTTGACGATAAAATTCCCACGGGAACGAAGCCCGGGCGAAAAGCTAGTCCTGTATAATATTTTTATATTAGTAGGACCATTATTGTCAGCATTGTTGCTAGTAGACCAAGATCCCAGGACCGCCAGACCTTACTTATTTTCTCATAAACCAAATGTGTGGGAAATAGTAGTGCTAGTACGTACTAGTAATGTATGAATACCGGCTAACCTGGGCCGACGGCCAATTTCAGCTACCAGGTTCTGAAGCTCACAAAATTATTGTTATAGTTCCCTGAACATCATATACAAAAATCACGACTCAGATTGTAGGTATAATCGCATAATTTACTTGCGAAATTACAGCCAACGGAGAGTATCTGGCGGTGTTGAACATTAATTTTTATATTTAATTAATTATATTCTATAAATACGACATCAGCAGCCAGACTTCAAGACAAGTAATTTTTGGAAGTACCTTCAGAACCTGATAGCTGAAAATTGGCCGCCGGCCCAGGTTAGCTGGTATTCATACATTACTAGTATGTACTAGCACTACTATTTCCCACACATTTGGTTTATGAGAAAATAAGTAAGGTCTGGCGGCCCTGGGATCTACGTCTATAGGTCTAAGGTACTTAGTTTGAAATGGTACACTGTTTCCCGATTACTATTACAGCTATGGCAGAAATGCAGTTTACGTGACGGTAAGTAAGATACGTTATATCAACGGCGATGGAAAGATCAGCAGTGCCAACCATCTTATCTGGCAGCTATGATTAAAAAACGAAGATCCGGCCATCTACTGCTTTGTAGTTAAGCGCTTTGTCCCGATTAGATGGGTCATCTACAATGAACATGTTTGATGCGTTAATTTCTGCTATCTGACAGAATCGGCAAATTTGTGCCTTAGAGATCATCACTCCACCAACATGAGGCCAAACTTAGACAAATATTGGGTGCCTACCAATATTTATCTTAGTTTGGCCTCATATTGGTGAAGTGGCGATCTCTAAGGCACAAAAACTATATTGCTCTCTTTTAACAGCAGAAACTAATTTCAGCCAAATAAATATCGTAAATTATTTTCAAAGAGTCGAATTACCGAAAATTAAGCATGCGAACTGAACAACTTTCCCCCAAAACCATTATAGAAATATATTAAAATTTGTAATCTCTTTGTTGTACAACTTGAGCTATCAGCTTATGAGAAGTCAAACAATTTTTTTCAAAATTCCTCGGCGAAAGTGGCTCAGTTTCAAGGGGAGATTTTTCCCCTATAGTTTCGCTAACTAATTTAAAGTGACCCGATGTACGAAAAGGTAGCACTTTAAGATGTCTTATTAATAAACTTGGAATTGCAGTAAAATATATTTTTTCTTCTATTACAGAAACTTCAATAAAAAAAGATATTAACGCTACGCCATATTTATTAATAAGGCAGTAAAAGTGCACTAGAATAATAGTTAGCCATTTGAAAAAAAAAGGACAAATAATAACTACTACCCGTCCGCGCTAAGTTTGCCGTTGGCGATATGAAAAAAGTAAAAAAAAAGAAAAAAAAAGAAAATATATTTAAAATATTTTCTATTTATTGTCAAAAATAAAAAAAATATATTGATAAAATTAGACACATTAATTGCATTTAATCAGGTTGGGGGAGGGGACGAGCATTACACGGACCGGCAAACTTAGCGCGGACGGGTTATATGCTAGCAAATAAAACTGTTTCTGATTGTGTTTTTTAAAATCTTTTATAAGTTCTGAAGCTAGGCCTTTTACCAATCTTACCTTTACATTAATATTACTAATTTCCTTATTTCTTCTAATCTACGAACACCTTTTAACATTAGTAGATCTTTCCTTCCAACACTAATTCTAATGTCGAAACTAGGTACATCTAAATTCGGATAGTCGAAACTAATAGGTGCCTTCGTCATGGCTGTAAAATTGCTTAAAAAATTATGATCTTTTACTTTACTATTCCTACCTATTCAGTTAAGCTTTTCCTGTAATTGTTATCACTTTTTACTCAAAATAATAATTCTATTTATTTTTCTTCTTATGTCGCGCTTTAGTTGTCTTCAAAAGATACTTGAGATCTTTAATACTTTGAGATTCTGGGTATTCTACAGAAAACGAGGTAGTAATTTCTTTATTTGGTATTATTTCACTGTGAATCACATTTTCGTGAATTAATTTAACGCCTACGTTTTGTCTTAACATAATTCCATTTTCATCTTCAAACTTTAAGTATACAGTCTGTTGGCTCAATATGTTTAAAGAAAACTGTTTGTTTATTTTAACATGTTTCGGTTGAATGTCAAATACCTTGAAATCTTTTATTTTTCTCATATTTTCTCTTGCATGATTCTTGTGTTCTATTTCTAACATTTCCTGTTCTATTTCGTCTTCTAGCGTCTATACATCTTTCCTTGAAGAACGTAATGTTTTTTTTATCTTCGGGTTACAAATATTTTTCATACTACTATCTATTTTTCCAGGGTTAATAGTGTATTGTTTTGGAGATGGTTTAGTTTTTTGTTCTTTTGATTCTTGCTTTATTGACAAACTTTTTTCGCAGACTTTCGCTTTTGTCCTGTGATTACTGACTAGTTTAAATTTAGTATTTGCTTTTTGTGATCCTAAGTTACTGTTTGAATTTGTAAGGTCTATCATGTTTTTCAGCAAATCTTTGTTGAAATCTTGCCCCAGTAATTTTACCAATTTTGGTTCCGTAATTCTTTTAGTTTTAAGATTACGTACAGCTTCATGTTGAAGTTTTTTGACTCGATGCCTTCCTAATATAGTTTTTAATTGTTCAATTGAAAGATTTTCTCCTGCATACGTTAGAACTTTATCTTCTATATCGATAGTTTTGGCAAAACCAAAAAATTGTTTTGATTTTTCATGGGTAAGTGGAGTAATACCAGACAAAAGTTTATTTTCTATTTCAGTGCCAAGTGTTTTATCTGTAAGCCTCTCAAGTTTATGTTTTGTTAATATCCCTATGTACATCAAGGCATCATTTATTATGTTGTTGGCAATGCGTGGAGGAAGAACTGCTTCTAGTGTTTGCTTTCTGAGTTTGTTATCTTGGAGGTCTAACATAATTTGAGGCATTGCTATTTCTGAGACGTACCGTGCAACCAAATCAGCTATTTTATCCTTAAAGTCACCTACTCCTTGATAATACGATAGTGCCTTATCTATCAATTGATTGGATAACAAATTACCAAAAATTCTATCGGACTTCTCCTTATTGAGTTTTCCATTAAGACCAAGTACGCTGTCTATCATATATGTGACTAAGTCTTCGCCAAGCACCTGTTCCAAGTCTTCTTTAGAAAATTTAAGGTTTTTAAGCAGCAGATTATTGATCTCTTCACACAAACTTGTTCCGAAAATTGAAAGTAATTTTTCTCTCGTTAATGGTCTGAGGTTATAGATAATGTTTTCAATGAAGTCCACCCCCAACGATCCATTATCATTGGGAATGGATTCCTCTGTTTCTACTAAATCCAATATTCTTTCCAATAATCTTCTCTCCAGAGAGTAGCTTTCGGTTTGTTCATCAGATTGTAATGTTTCTTCCTTTATGATTTTTTGCAGTTCTCCTAAAATATGAAATAACTCAGTGTCCGATATATCTTTTACGTATGTATTATGGGAATTGAAACCATAAACAGCGTTGGTTATTAAGGTCTTCGCTTGTGTTATCCAGTCAGGGTAGCCTTGCTTAACTTTCGTAGCGAGGAAGTTTTTCACTGTTTGGGTACATCTCTGACAGTCTCTGCAAATAAAATGAACCTTGGAACAATGTGAGCATATTCCCGAACTTTTATTTTTTTCCAAATCTCGTAAATCTTCTAGGAGACGGCGAAGTTCTACAAGAATCGAACTTCTATAAGACTTCTCATGTAACACTTTCAAGTGCCCCAATGTATCACCCTGTGATTTGGGGTAAATAAATGTTTTTGATGTACGTAGAGGAGGTTTCTGAAACAAAATCTTTTTTTTTTCCAATTTAAATTTTCTTTTATTCAAGCAACTCTTTCTATCAGAGTTATCAAACCTCTAAATAGCCTCTTACTTGGTTTAACGACTCTGGTATATTGACAGCAGTCAAGATACACTCCGAAGCACGAAGACGCTCAAGATAATTTAGCATATTGAATTTGCAACAACAAATTACAAGTATCCATAACATTCTTTGTGCTCCAGAACTGACATTGCTGATGTAGGAGAAAAAACCACCACTGGGCCGGGCATATGTGTCAGATGAACACAGACCGATGGGCACAGGTCGTTACGCATTGGGTGCCTCAGGATGGACAAAAACGTCAAAAGGCAGACTCAGAAAACGATGGTGTGATGATCTGGATGCCTATGTTAAGAAAAGAAAATAACATTGTCTTACCTCAGCGTAGTTATCATCATCATTTGCAGTGATTTTACAGTCATCCTCCAAGCTAAAAGATACAAGTCCATGTTTTTGTTTTGCAGCGTCTTTCAATCTGAAACTTTATATTTCTTTTGCATCAAAAATTTAGCATGAAGTCACAAGACCAAAAGATCATGTTGTGACTTGTTATCCTGATACCACGGGACATTAAATAGCGCCAAAAAACCTTTAAACTTAACGAATCTGGAGAAAAAATATACCTATCACAATCATGGAAAGAAAGAAAGAAAGAAAAATAAATTTATTCACCATACAAAACAGACACCAAAACAATATGGTGAAGAGTTGCTGCCTCAACCAAGCTGCTTTTCAGTCGATTCCCACTCTATCCAAATAAGAGCAGTCGCTAAGCGGTCCCTTATGCCCTGTGTAATGATTACCAAAAGCCCATGACTCCTGTATTTAGACATGTTGCCTCTGGATTGAGAAGGTACGGTTTGACCACAGCTAGGAGCGGCAGCGGCGACGAATAGTGAATTACATCTCCATTACTTACAACAAGCGGTATATATAATTTAATACTAAAACGGGTCTAAATTCACGGATATATTATAATTTTACCTTTGTTCCCGACGACGATTCGACGCGGTCGCTTGCGCCATGATCACGGGTAGACTCAAAGTCGTAGCCGGATAGACGTTGAGTCGGGACCAAATCAGAATTATTTACGCGAATTTAGACTCGTTTTAGTATTTAATTATGGGTTCGAATCGTGAAAGTAAGCGATGTATAATTTTCTAAACCGTGATTTGTGAGCAATGGAGGCAGAATTCTATTTTCGCCGCCACCGCCCGCCGTCCATTCTGCCCACACTGCTGCGCCGTCTACGCCACCGCGCCGCCGACGCTTCCGCACCGCCCAAGCCGCCCTCCGTCATCCAGGCCCGTACCTAGAGCTCGGCCGCAACGAAAACTTATTTGGCATTATATTTTAATAGTTCCAAATAACATACTCCGAGGTAAAAGTACATCTGCGTGCAGCCTCAGAATTATTAGAAAATGGAACGTCTCTGTCTTAGACTCTAAGGCCAGTGTTCACCAAATATTTAACCGACAATTAGCAGCTAACCAGAGATTTGACAGTGTCATTTTCATACATTTTTTTTTACATTTTGGCTGATTAGCTTCTAACCGCTGTTTAACCGTTGGTTATATTTTTGGTGAACACGGGCCTTAAGCTGACATTCATAAACGAAAACTAAACCAAGACCCGACTCTGAAATGTCAAATTAAATGTTATTTGCCTACTAAAGAAGGCAGACATTAAGACATCTGAGCTCAATATTAACCCGACAACCAATTTACTAATTTACCACCCGACCCAGATGTTCAATCTGCAGCTCGAGCATGATTTGCGTCAAACTCGCGCATAATAAATTACATCCTCGACATTCATCGCTTATATAAGGTCCTACTTTATTAGTCACTTACCTTCTAAGGCGTTATTGTATAGGTTGATAGTATTCCAAAAAACAACATAAAAATTAATTATCTGAAAATTAAATTTTGTAAAAAAAATAAAAAATGAATTTTCCATTTAAAGATAAAGGAATGGTTCTCTTTCGATTATAGCCGTCCACTCCCCGCTCACCCGCTCTACTACTGCCATTATTATTTACGTTTGAATGGATGGGTTTATTCAACATAGTAATGAAAAAATATCATAACAAAATTTTTCAAGACCTTTTAAATTTAATATTATGCTTTTGTTTTTTGACTCAAATGATACATTTTGACCTACACAATAACGTGTTAAAAGGAAAGTGACTAATAAATTAGGACCTTATATTATACTATTGAACGGCTGAACCAGGTTTGATCAAGCAACGAACCATCTCCATTGGGCGGTTTTCCACTTGACCGCACGGCAACGGCACGGCACCGGCGCCGGTAACAATGGAAACAAAAATGTATAAAAAGAAGTCATCGCCGTGCCGGTACCGGCGCCGCGCCGGTCAGTGTGGAAAGACCTGTCATATGTTTTCATACATTTTTGCTTCCCGTCGTTGCCGGCGCCGGTGCCGTGCCGTTGTCTTGCCGTCAAGTGGAAAACCGCCTATTGGGCCTTTTTTATAATTCTAACGGCACGGCACGGCATGACAGAATTTGTATTAGCATTGCCTTCTATGTTCCCAGCTTCTAGTGTCACTAGAGCATAGGAGGCAATGGTAATACAATTTCGCCGTGCCGTTTTCATATTATAAAAAGGCACAATACGTCATCTTTTAAAACAAAAAAAACGCACTAAAATCGGTCCATTCGTTTATGAGTTGTAACGTCACTGACAGACATACAGATACACACGTCAAAGTTATAAATTCCTTTTTTTTTGTCGGAGGCTAAATCATTAGAAATGCGCTAAAGTGCTTCTCGAAAAGTCCTCTGCGAAATATTAAGCAAAACCATGACGACTGTACTCTGAAGTTATGTACTTACGTATGTCTATAATAATAATATTATAAAGAAGAAAGATTTGTATTTTTGTATGCAACGAATAAACTTACTTATGGACAAATTTTCAGAACTTAAAAGGTTTATTAAGGGACTTTATTATTTTTGACTGTAATCTTCTCTAATATATAAAAATGAATTGCTGTTCGTTAGTCTCGCTAAAAATCGAGAACGGCTGAACCGATTTGGCTAATTTTAGTCTTGAAATATTCGTGGAAGTCCAGGGAAAGTTTGAAAGGTGAGAAAATATGGAAAAAAGCGTTACGAAATTCGCCGAGTGAGCTAGTATAGTATAATATAATAACGTAATATTTATAATAACATTATACACATTTATATTGTAATATATATATTTTTATAATAATCGCCGTCACGAAACGAAGTGATTAATATATAATTTAAGCAACCGCGGCTTCTACAGAATAGGTACCAGCGCTCTTCCCCAAACACATCTACTACTATAACGTCGAAACTCATAATATGTAAAGTGTAGTATGTGTGTTAAAGAAACAAAAATAAATTGTCTATGTCTACTTAAAAACTACTGGACCGATTTCGAAAATCCTTTCACCATTAGGATGCTACATTATCCCTGAGTAACAAAGGCTACATAATTTTCTCGAATTCCTACGGAAACGAAGTCCCGAGCGGAATGCTAGTATTTAATATACATACATAAGTACAGGGTCAACAGCACATCATGCTATCCAAAACTGTCAAATTTCTTCAATCGATTTTCAATTTTATGTCCAAGCATTAGAGTTTACTATCCATTGGAGAAATTCGACAGTTTGTGTTAACCTGATGTGCTGTTGACTGTACATAAGTTCAGAGAACAGATAAAAATATGGGCTGGTAAGAAGAAAGAGAATATAATTGTCACCAAAAAATTGTAAAACCGTAACGTTAAAATTTTACCAGTGAAATTATAATCTCCCGCGATATTACAATTTGCCTAGTAACTTTATAAATTTACGAAACTTTAAGGGCCACTTGCATGAAATTAGAATAACTTAGGTTAGTTGCATCAAATGAAAAAGTCTGTGAATGAGAAAAAATGGGGTAGTTCACAAAATACCGAGAGTTTATAATCTAAATTAGTCAAGTTACAATATGACGGGTTTGACAATGTTACGGTGACATAAACACTAGCGTACGATCGACGCAAAATGGCGGACAAGGCCATCGATCGGCGCGACTGCGCTGCGCATATCTAGTAATTAAAAAATGTAATTTAGCCGCTAAGAGCATGGAATACAATAAATAAACATGAATAGGTTATGTATACACCCACGTCTTTTTCTAAGTGTACCCTATCTGTATTTTGACGGCCAATTTGGTCGAGTGGTACTGTCGCTGCCTCTTGATCAACGGGTCGTGGGTTCGATTCCCGGTCGGGGCAAATGTTTCTGTAAATTGTAGATTGTGTAGTTTGTGTAAATTGTTTGTTTTAGGATCATGGGTGTTCGTGTCTGTCTTTGCGTATGTTTCAAGAAACCCACGAGGCAAGACTATAATATTCTTCTGTAAATACTGGGTGATACTTTTCTACCTTTAGTATATGTTAAGCTATCGGTCCCGGCTGCTGTCGATTGACTACAGTCGTTAAAACCAAGTCAGAGGCCATTGTGCGGTTTGAAAACTCTGACACCAAGGTTAGCCAAGTTCGCCACACACCGATAAGAAGAAGAAGACCTTTAGCATAGTATACTGCTATTTTATTACGTAAAATATAGAAAAAAAGAAAAAATCCTTCCATGCGGTACTGGGAGGGAGAGAAAAAAATAGAATGTTCCAGATGCTAACTATTTTCAGGCATACTGTAGAAGCCAGTAAATAGGACGCGAGGGTTTAGGACACAGAGCGCTAAGTAGCGCCATCTGTTGCATTTCACTCAAACGTGTGGGTTTATAAGAGGCCGACGCGCTCGCTCTTGAACGCTACATACTCGTTACATGAGCCGGCCTCTTAATAACTTCAAGTTGCGCGGACGGACAGACGAGTCTGATTTGCGAATAGGCGCAAAGTCAAACGTGCTAATGTAATTCATAATATTGACGTGTTCAAGTATCATTTTATACGTTCAATGAAATAAACACTTTTGACTTTTGATAATTTAGATCTATCTAATCTAGAAAAGTGCAGAAATCTAAATTTTATTTTTCTGAAGCGGGCAAAAACGAATATTATTCAATTTTATAGCTTTACGGTCATTAGGAGATCTGCAATATTTTCTGTATTCACGGTAAGTAGCGACATCTATTGATTTCGAATGAAAAGAGGGTTCTTACATAACACCTTTGCCTTCGTGAACGTGAACAAGCAGACCTAACACTGAGAAGAGTAGAGACGAGCCTGCTAAGCAAGTGGTTTCATGAGTGTAGTCTAGATGGCGTAGGCAATGTTACTGGCGTAAAAAACTATTCAGAACTACATTCTCTTCGAAGGTGCTGTTTTTAAAACCATTTTTAAGATCTCATGAAATTAGTTTAGAGATCTTATGCGGTTTCGGATAGCGTGTTATTTTATCTAGTCAACCTACTTAGTGATCCACAGATCTCATATTGGGTCCCCCTCCCCGCCAATGAAATTGATGTTTTCTCAGTGAAAACCTTCTTCATACTTTCTTTGATTCAGCAGCTATTTCCAAAATCATTTTTCATTTGAGCACTAGTTTATACTATCGAGAATTTTGAGTATATTAATTAGCTGAATCTTGTCCCAACATTTTTTTACATTTGGAATTGACATCCTCGAAAAATGTTCAAAAAATGTTTGTTCGTCAAAAATTTTCAAAAATCCATTTTTCAAAAACTTTCTACGGAAACCAGCAATTTCATAAGTGGGGATTTAATAAATACTTACTGAAGTTATCGACCATTTTAATAAATAGGAAAAAAATATCAAAGTACGAGCTTTCCGTCCACGAATTCATTCGCGTGGAAAAGTAGCTTAGGTCAATCTTCTGCCTCCTAAGAAGGTATCAATGTGCAAAAAATCAAGTTGATCCATTGTTCCGTTCGTTATAACGTGAAGGAAGGACAAACAAACAAATGCACATTTTATCGGTTAGTCTATGGGCTAGTCTAGGTTTTACGTACATTTCATAAATTTTCATGTGGGTTGTACAGACTTTGGTACGCTATACCTACTCTTTTTATAAATATTCATTTTTACCTCGACAAGCTTGAAAGTGATTGGTTTTTATTCAACATCGTTTTATCACTATGTATTCAAAAGTATCAAGTCTTAAATAAATTATCTGACTTGCTGCATTATCATAACATTGGATCTACAATTTCAATTCAAAATTTTTGTTGGCATTTTTACCAATCTAGATGGCATGCAAAATTTCAAAATCACACACCGTTTTTTTTTATACTCTTGACCTCAATCTTGACCAAGGTCAAGATGAGTTCGACGATGGAGTGAATTAACCCAGAAAATGCCTTATTATAATAGTACTCCTATGCACCGACGAAACATAGCAAGCAGTTTGGCGTCGGACTTCGTAGGAGGGTGGTTACGAACCAGACGGCCCTTCACAGAGCCTACCACACCGCATGAGATGAGACCATAGGACAACACCTCAGATTCAGAGCAAATTAAGGTGTCGTTGCCTGGGGCGGATTAATAGGAGGCAGGTCTCATTTGTGTTTCCTTAGTTCCTTAGGTTGGTGTTATTCTCAACCGATCACCACACGGTTAACAGAAACAGCAATCACAAACATTAAAAATGTGGACTGTGTACTTACAAAATTACTACTTATTTCGGAACGGTCACCTCGAAGCATGGACCTATTGATCCAATAATTATACATCCATGATAATTATACATCCATGCCTCGAAGTTTTTTTATCATTTTATAGTCTAGTAACACTGATTTGATATTGACAGTGATGACACTCCACATTGACAGGACAACAGTGTTACCAGCTATGCAATAGCTATCGTAAACCAGCAAAAATGATAAGCGCTACAGTAAAAATTAAAAAAAACTATAGAAAGTCACAGTGTCTGTCGCCAAAGAAACAGTGTCCGCCACTAACAGTAGGATGACAGATGAAAGGGTTTCAAAAATGTAGCCTAACCGTCCGTCTAATCTAACGGTAAGAGCGGTCGTCTGTTTGATTTGTTCCGTGTGTGATTGGTTGCCGTTTTAAATCCGCGTTTGGGAAAACTTTTTGTTAAAGTATTTAATTTAGCTTAAAATTAAGAAAGAAACCAAAATAGATGAATACAGTAAATTCTAAGTGGTTTAAATCAGAATCAAAGAATGGCGTAAGTAACGTTTAACGGGTAGGAGTTTTTATTGAAGTGAAAACTTCTTTTACATCGTCGTGATTACTTGTGATTTGAAAGTCAATGAAACAAAAAAGCTACAGTATAAAGCCATCATTCTGAATGATTTTCCAGTAAAAGGAGTATTTTTGTTCAAAGGTTGGCATACCTACAGTCTGGCAAAAAAGAGTATGAATTAAAAAGTGGCAACACTGTAGTGTCGTCCCGTTTTTCTTAGATTGATCTGAAAGGGACGACGCTACAGTGTTGCCACTTTTTAATTCATACTCTTTTTTGCCAGACTGTACCTACCTAAAGTTCTTTTTCTTTAAAATTTCGGCCACTTATAAAATATGCATCAGTGGACAGTTGAAATCATCACAAAAATAACTTGTTTAGACGCAACTCCCCTAAAGTGGCACGTTTCTGAGATAAGGGCCGTCAAATGTTCGAAAATTTCATAACTTGAAAGTTTGACGGCCTTTATCTCGGAAACGTGACACTTTTAGGAGAATTTTTCAGGTGAATTTAGATTTTTGTTGATGCGAAATATTTATTATAAAGGTTTCATCAAATGCTGCGAGTTTCTCGAAAAAGAAAATTCAAGCTCATCATAGTTTTAGGTAAATTCCACCATTTAAGTATTTGCTAAGCTGTCCCTTACTCACTGTATAAAATTATACAAAACAAACCCAAAAACTGTATGCTAGTTTTAAGATATATTTGAATTTGCGACTTGGTAGCACTGCACTACAGTTTTATTGGCAAGTTGGCAACATTGGTGACATAATGACATTGGCATATTGGCATTTGGAGTCAGCCTTGCCAACTTAGGGGTTTTACCCCTAAATTTAGGGGGTTCGAAGTTAAAAAGGGGGAATTTCAGGGGCAGATTTATATTAAGGTAATTTTTAGGGGCTCCGAAGAAAATCTGATATTACATTATGAAGGTTTTTTATTTATGAGTAAATGGTTTTGCCAACAATATCAACCAACAGAAATATGAACAACAAATACAGACGTAGCCATAGTTAGTATGAGACAGGAGTCTAAAATATATTTTTTTGGAAATTATTATAAAAAGGCCATTATCCAAGGATTTTAGCACTAAACCACATCAAGTAGAATAAAATTAAAAGTATTTTCTACAGATACTAGAGTGCTCCCACAATAACTCTGCAATGAAGTGACAACTTAGTTTATCAAACTTTTTAAGTCGGCAAATACTGGCTTAAGTCGACTTTGACGATTTGATACTTTTAATAAATCATAATTTTTTTCTAAGTACACCAAAGTGCCTAATCTTAATGAAAATTAAGCAGCCGTCTTGTTTCTACGTAAGACGGTATTGTTTGAAGACCCTTCAGGGTTTGAAGTACCTAATACCGTCTTACTCGGTTCTGACTAACTTAAAACAGCTTGACGAGGTGAAGACTCCTGCTTTTCGGCATGAAAAGTTTTCAGAAGATCATTATACATGAGAGCGTAGTGACGTTTTCCACAAACAACACATTTCGTGTGCCTACGACAATGTTTGGCAGTATGGCCTTTTCTTAGGCAAACAAAGCACGCTCTATTTTGTTTCAAAAACTCTTTGCGCTCTTCCATAGTCATTTTAATAGCGATTGCGCACTCTGAACTTGCATGTGAACTCTTTGCACACCAAATACATCCAATCTCTTTCTGTTCGCTGACATCGCACTCATTTTCTGATTTCTGACTTTTTCTGATTGACGTTGTCAGACACGCTGCCGATGACGTTGATGGAGAATTAGTGGAATGATTTTCATGGAAATGAGCCATTCTGATTTTCTCTTCTGATTCCACTTCGAATCTAACAAATTCCAATAGGTAGTTATCGTGGGACGTTGGTGGGACGATTCTGATACTTACAGTAGAGCCGAATCCTAAAGTTACGTATGACAGCTCAACCACAGGTCGCTTTAACCTTGTTACGTCGTCTCCTTTCATATTAAAATTCAATAATACGATATCTCCCTAATTATTTTCAAACTATCATAACTCTAAACTGAAAAAATTGTTTCCTAATATTAAATATCATTTAAAATGCTCGTCATACGTAACTTTAGAATTCGGCTCTACGTTAAGGGTTTTTGATTAAAAAAATGGGGGAAAACTGGGTACGGCTTGGCAACACTGTTTGGCATTGACGCAAAGCGTTGACGGCATTGAGTAGGTATCATTTCATTATCATTTCTTTAGAAATAAACCAAATAAAAATTGCATATCTAACAGTTCCGCGGTAAACTCAACTTTCAGCATGTCTATTCAGAGAATAGCGGCTGTTTCAAATATAATTACGCAATGCACAGTTAACCCCAGCACTTTAGTGAGACCCAAATGGCTTCAAATAAATAAATCGAGGTATGTACGTAGTTTAAAAACTATTTTTGTAATTTACTCTTCTGGTAAACAACTTGCTTTGGCCAAGTTTGAGCAGTTTCATAAACAAGATGCGTCACATTTCCATGTGATAATTAATTAACAACTTAGAGGTCTTACAGCAGTCTATTTTTGCCAATTCTGCACAACAATACTCTGGTCAGCCAAAGAGGCAGCCCACGAGTTTTAAGTTTTTTTTTTGTATGGCTGCCCCTTTTGCGACACCCTAACCACCCTGTTATTTCATTAGGTAACAGATAGCGTTTAAATGATGCAACTTTTTAAAAACTTAGCCAACTGTAACCAAGTAAATAAAGTCAATATTTTAACCATATCTGAGGCTGGAATTCCTTTAAAACTTCTTGTAATATTTTGTACTTAATAGGTTTTATCAATGTCCATACTTGAACATTTCCTCAATACCAATATTTAATGTGTCCATAGTAGTAGAGTCAGTAAGCAGGAAAAAATGAGTTGAGTTTCGGAAATTGGATTAAAGCAAACCACTTGGTATGATTGTTCCTTAGGTTAAAATAAGCCGATAAAAATCGGTAGCCCTAGAAAATATCCCCTCTGAACCGGGAGGGGGAGGGTCGAAGAGGTGCTCCGCCCGGCGTTACTTCAAAAAATATTACCACTCATTTATAGCTACCAGGTTGAGTTTGGTATGGTTTTCATATAAACCAATAATGAGGAATTCATTTTTGTTATTTATTTTACACATATGTGCAATAGTTTTTTAAATAATCGCTAAAATATGTAATCACAAAGAAAAACCTTTCGCAGCCTATATTTTTTTATTTAAGAGACATAAGTGTTAAAAAAAATATCCAAATATAGCCTGTTTAATGTAAATTTATAAAAATATAACTTTAGTAGGGGTTTTCATATAGAATTATGACACAAAAAAATGTAGGATCCGACGCGGGAAAGGATTATTTGAGAGAAGTAACCTTTTTTTATTTGAATCATATAATAATTTTATAATCTGGTCCTTTTTATGATATCGCAGCGTTTACTTGCTTTCAAATCTATTTATTAATTTTATTTTTTTGGGTTTTTCCAATGGCAAAGACCAGTAGTGGAGTGCCGTAAGACCAAAAAATGTCAAAGCCTCGGCACCCGGTTCCACTGAAAAGGTTTTCGTGAAACATTTTTTACTACATTGTTGGAGGTATAAATAAAAAAGTTTAACCCTCAAATTTTGCTGATCTGATTTTTATCTAGTATTGAGGAATTCCCATACAAAAGAAGATTTTTTTCGGTAGGTAAAAAATCCGATTTTCAAAGATTTCCATACATAATCAAAACTATTGATGCTGTAAGTTTGAAATTTTGCATAAATGATGTTCAGGTATTGAGAAAACGTACCTAAATGAGGTTACACGGAGTTCCCATAGGAACTAATTGTAGAGCGTTCGCTAGTTGATATGTACGTTTGGTGTTTTAGTCGCATCTTTCAAACTGTTATTGACAGCATGTCTAAATTTTCAGAAAATACATATTTTGATAGTAACTGTCGTAAATTATAATTAATAACATTAAAAACCTAAATCACAATGGAGTTCCCATACGACAAACATCCAAAATTTCGCATTTCCTTTACAACTTTTGTTACTGCTCTATTTCAAAAACGATGTAATGCATAAAGTCCATCCATAATTAAAAGTCTTAAGTTGTAAACAAACCTGTTACCGGAAGAAAAATACACATTCCTGGTGTAATCACACGCAATAACAAGTAAGTAATTGTTGTAACATCTAGGTAATCACGTGCAACACCATTATTTCTATAATAATATGTCCATTTTATCGTAAAATACTTATTTTTTTGCAGAAAACCGAGATCGCTGTAATTTCAAACCTACAACTGACATTTTAAATACTCTGTATTGTCTTTGGTGGATAGGGATGGGATGTTCTTTCATATCGATAAAAACTTGAGGCTATTCTGGTGCGCCAAATTAAAAAAAAAAAACATTGCCGAAACATACTGTTGCATACATGTCAGAGGAAAATAAAGAACTTGTCATTAAATGGTAAAAATTTTATTGTAAATGGTCATGTTTTCAATTCTGTCCAGTTATCTAGCAAAAAAGCATTTTCAATGAGATTACTAGAACACCGCACACAGAAAAAAACAACTACTCAACAGCTTTCAAATACTCCACAACTTGGCTTTCAACTCTAACGACACCTCGCACAAATGCTATTTGTAATAATAGTAGATTACCCAACAAGTGAAAAAAAGGTGAATTCTTTTCGAGGCATTGAGTTGTATCCCGAGAGGAGCGAAGGATTCTAGATTAGAATCCTGAGCGGGTCGAGGGATACAAGAGCCGAGATGAATTTTTTTTTCACGTGTTAGGTACTCTACTTTTTACCATTGACTACGAGAAAAAGAAAATAATTACTCTGTGACAGTAAATTATCAACAATAACAGTAAATTATATGCTTTAACGCGAAATGACTCTGGAACGAAAGGTTCACTTTCATCGCTGGACGTCGAACTCTTTTTATGATTTTGAGACAAAAACTTTTATCAGAAACTTTTAATTGCATGAAAATTGCATAGAAAATTGGCTGAACTCCTTATTCTAAATTTAAAATTTTTAACCGAGACATATTCCATACAGCCATTTATTACATACAGCCAAGTTTTAGTAAGTTTTTATAGCGAGAGTATGCAACCTCCTTGCACATTTTCTTTTGTTTTATTACTAAAATCAGTATATTCGCGCATGTTCCAAATTCAAAATGTTTTATTCACTCAGTGAAATAAACAGCGTTTTATTCACTGTTTTTGAAGAATAACGGACCCTTTTTCGAGGGGCAATGGTAAAAATGTATTTTACTTCATCTGTGTTCTTCTTTACTTCTTCACCTATTATATTGCCTTAAATAGCAATAGCAGAAATGCACTTAGTAATTTTGCCGACATCGACATTATTCGACATACACCACATCACTATAGTAGTCTATGGTTACACATTCCGCCATATTTGTTTACCTTTTAAGACTTTTATTTATGGATGGACTTTACACCTTAAACTTCGTTCACATTTTAAAAACATACTTTACATTAGTTAAAAAATATATGAATAACAGTCAAGAGTAAATCGGACTCAAGCTAATTAAATTTAAACAAACTCTCACTCAAACTGTATTTGTGACATTTACCTGGTTATTTTTCATGGATTTAATGTTATTATTTATATTATGACTCGGAAAGTTTAATATCCGTGCCTTTAATGTATGTGTCTTCGTTTTATTAAACATTTTTGCCTCACATCATACTATAAACGCCAATTCCATAGTAAATAACCAAAAACCGTGAAAAAAACTGTTTTTATTTACATTGACTTTAAAATTTTTTTGCTTGAGTTTGGCTCATATCTGGCCAGTTTTGATATATTTTTTAAATAATGTAAGATATGTTTTCAATGTGTACTAATTTTGAAGGATATACATTGTATGGTTTTCGAAATAGATCAGTAACAATTATTTTTTCAAAAATACGATATTTTGGTCGTTTGTCATATGAGAACCCCACTGTAGTTTAGGTTTTTAATTTTATTAATATATTTTACGATAGTTACTATCAAAATACGTATTTCCTGAAATTTTGGACACGCTGTCTATAATAGTTTGAAAGACTGCGACTGAAACACCAAATGTAAATATCAATTAAATGGACGCCCTATAATTCTTTCCCACGGGAACTCTGTGTCACCTCATTTAGGTAAGTTTTCAAAATATCTGAAGATCATCTGTGCAAAATTTTAAAATAAAAGCTTCAATAGTTTTGATTTTGCGTGGAAATCTTTAAAAATCTTATTTTTTTACCCACTGAAAAAATTAAAAAAAACACAAAATATCAAAATTAAAAAATATATTAAAAAGCAAAAAAACGCTTCGGTATCATAAAAAGGACCAGCTCATAAAATTATTATATGATTCAATTAAAAAAAGTTTCCTTCTCTCAAATAATCCGTCCGCCGCGTTGGGTTCTAAATTTTTTCGTGTCATAATTCTATATGAAAACCCCTACTTAAGTTATGTTTTTATAAATTAACATTAAACAGGCTACATTTGGGTATTTTTTAACACTTTTATGTCTCTTAAATAAAAAAAATATAGGCTGTGAAAGGTTTTTTTTTGTGATTACAATTTTATGTTTTTGCGATTATTTAAAAAACCATTGCACATATATGTAAAATAAATACCAGAAATAAATTCCTCGTTATTGATTTATACGAAAACCATACCAAACTCAACCTGGTAGCTACAAATGAGTGGTAATACTTTTTGAAGTAATGCCGGGCGGAGCATTTCTTTGACCCTCCCCCTCCCGGTTCAGAGGGGATATTTTCGAAGGCTACCGATCTTTATCGGCTTATTTTAACCTAAGGAACAATCATACCAAGTGGTTTGCTTTAATCCAGTAGAAAAACGTGAATCTGCTTAATGACTCTACTGTAGGTTTTACTTTATAGGTGGTAATACAAATTAATAGTATCCAATATAGGGTCCATATTGGATACTATTCTAGGGCACAGCAATTAAGAGACCAGGGGTAAACTAATTCTAGTCACTAAAACTAGTGAGATTTGTGTGTGTGTGTGTGTATGGTGTGTGTGTGTGTGTGCTGTTTGTCAAAAGAAATAGACTTCAGACATAAAGCCCTTCAGTGCCTTAAGGTCCTCTTCAAGTCGATTGCTTTACTCTTTACTCATTTTGGCTCAGATACTGCAAACCTGACCTGATTCTTTGGTTATGTGTTCAAGATAGCTAGGTATATTGCTAGATATGTATAGCAACAACACATGTGATTCTATAGGTGCAAGTAGTGAAATTAAAGTTGACTTGTGGAACACCATAAGATGAGCAGAAGTGACTTTCTGATTAATATACCACCTTACTGTCAAGAGCAATGAAAAATCTATCTACTGTCAATAATGATTATACTATGGAATTAGAAGTTATATAAAATTGTACATGAAAGTAACCTTATTTGTATGAATATAAAAAACAATGTGACTATATAAAAAAAGTTTTAAACATATTTAAATACAGGTTCTTGTCACTATTTTAAATGAGTAGTTATCCAATATTGGTTCACAAAAAAGCGCTACTTTGCGCAACCAGCTTCCATTTATTTTAAAACATGTTTCATTGACATTTAATTGTTTGCTTATCCAATTGCCTCATTAATGCAAAAATTCTTAAACTGTTTCCTCTGCAGCAATGGTTTTCGAAGATTCTATGTAAGATGTAGATAGTAAAATGTGATACATAACTTTCTTGCCTTTTAAAATTTCAGATTCATATCTGTAAATGAAGTGAATAAAGGAAAAGCTCTTAAAAAAGAAAAAGAAAAAGTTCGTATGTTTATTGTTGAAAAATATGTTGACTATGTTAAAAACTACACAACAGTATTAGAGAAAAGGTTTCCAACAGCAGTAAAAATGTACAGAGTTTTTAGTATTGGAATCAAAGATTTCTTACGGGATTTGAAGACTTACATTTCTCTAAGAGTGAAGATGACCAAAGACCGTGGGTTTTCTACAATGAGTCGTCAGGAGATCGAGTTGTTTCAGCGAATGCCATCTGAAATGTGGAAAATAGCTCCGGTTCTTGTGCTCTCTGCTGTCCCCTTTGGCAATTATGTTATTTTTCCACTAGCGTAAGTATTTTTCTTATGTTATTACTAATATTTTAAATGTGAAAATGTATTTGTTTGTTTCTTTTTCCTTCTTTCAAATCGAAACAGAGTAAAGGATTGGAGAAGTTTTTTACACAAGGATAGTTGGAGAGTGATATAAGTAAGCTACTTTTCAACACAAGCAAAGACATGAGCGGAAAGCTAGGTACTAATTTATATGAAAAGCTAGTTTCTCATCTATCCCATATTTATAATAATAATAAGCCTTTTATTTTCCGAAATTTTACATATAGTGAAACAATATACACACATCAAAAAAAGTTTACGATCAGTAGCAAAATCAGGTGTATTCTTTAAAATATAAATTATTTAAAGAAACTGTTTACGTTTTATGATTTTATAATGAAAATGCACTAAGTAAATAAAAGAATCATTATTAATTATTTACTTTTTATTAACAAAAGCTAGAAAATGCAATTTTGGCTTAAATGTAATGTAATGAAAAATTTGAATTAATGAAAAAACAAACAAAATTTATTACGAAAAAATTAATAGTTAGTATAAAATGACTCCTCCCCTGGCTCGCACACATGCGGAAACCCTTCTGGGCTTGCTAAGAATTAAGTTATCTAGCATTTCTTGTGGTAACCTGTCCCACTCTTCAATAGCAGCTGCCCTGATTTCTGATACTGTTCGCGGAGGTGGCTGACGGTTCCAAACAGCTCGTTTAAGAGCATCCCACGCATGCTCGATCGGGTTTAAGTCAGGCGAGCCGGCAGGCCAGTGATGTCGTATTGCTGGAGAGCAGCATCAACACGTCCGTTTCGATGTGCGGGCGCATTATCATCTACCATTATGAATTGGCGCCCGTGGTTGATGCGGAATGGTCTGACGTATCCATCGATTGCAATCGTTTTGTACATGGCTCCGGTCATGGTGCCTTGATACGGGATTAAGGGCGTCCTAGCCCCAATCATTATCCCGGTCCAAAAGGACACTGATTTCCCGCCCTGCTGAACGGTTCCAGTGGCAGTTCTCAGCCTTTCAGAGTCGCCAGGTCTTCTCCAGACACGGACACGTCGGTTATCTGGATGTGTACTGATCCGCGTTTCGTCAACGAAGAAGCAGTTCTGCCAGATGCTTTCGTCCTCAATTTCTTCATTTTGACGGAGCCTAGCCCATTGCAATCTGCGCCGCTTCCGTTGCTGTGAGTTCAGAGGTGCTCGCCAGGATCTCCTTGCTCGTAATCCAGCTTGGTGTAAGCAATTTCTAATCGTTCGGGTGCTAACTTCGCGGCCGGTGGCAGCTCGCAGCTCTGCTTTCATTTTAGTAGCGTTCATTGTTGGGTCACGGGCAGCCAGTAATCTGATATATCGCTTCTGAATTGCAGTAAGAACAGTTGGGCGACCACTGCGAAGTCGATCAGCTAAATCTTCCATGCCCTGATACCTCTCCAACGTGGTCACCACGCAGGATTGGGATACATGAACTCTGCGTGATATTTCCCTCGTGGAATAGCCTTCTCCACTTAAAGTTAGAATTCTGGCTCGTAAAACTGCAGTTAATCCTCTCGGCATCGTTACCAACTTAATTTTTTTTGAATAAATTGAAAATATTGATAAGTTGCGACTATGTCAGATTTCTGAATGAAAGCAAGCAAGGGTTGATTGTCTTTTTAAATGAAAAAACATTTGAATTACGAAATTATTTTATATTTAAATTTCATATTTTTAAATAAGGAATCAAAAGATAAAAAGTGATTAAGTTTTATTCTTCTACTATAAAAAATATTAGCACTTTTCCAAGTGACCGCAAACTTTTTTTGATGTGTGTATATTGAATAACTGCACTTATAAAATGTCTCTTATTTCGGTGTGCCTTACGGCAAAGGCCTCCTCCAACTCTTTCCAATGTTTTCTGTCTGCCGCTACTCTTATCCAATAGGGTCCTAAGGTCATTTTCAGGTCATCCTCCCATCTTCTTGCTTTACGCCCTCGGCTCCTAGTGCCATCCCTTGGATACCAAACTGTGACCTGTTTGCTCCACTTTTCCTTACTGCAGCGGAGCATATGACCAGTCCATCTCCATTTGAGTTGATCAATACGTGACACTATGTCTGTTAATTTCTTCTTGCACCTGATGTCTGTGCTCCTGACTTTGTCCATTAGTTTCAGGCCTAGCATGCTTCTTCCCATGCTTCTCTGGCATCTTGCTAGTTTGTCTCTATGGCTTTTTGTCAAAGCCCAGGTTTCACATCCGTATGTAATGCAGGGTAGGACACAGGTATCGAAAGTCTTCTTCTTGATCTTTAAGCCCAGTTCTTTGCTTTTCATGATTTCTTTCAAGGCCCAATACTTTTCCACCCAGTCGCAATCCTTTTGTCTATTTCTTTGGACATTTGGTCATTTGGCGATATTATCTGGCCTAGATACACATACTCCTCCACATATTCTAGTTTCTGTCCGTTGATATTTATGTCTGTGGGTATTGAGTTGGTCATCATTTTAGTTCTGCTTGTGTTAATTTCCAGGCCTACTTCTCTACTTCTGTCAACTAGTGTTTGTACCATGGATTCCAGTATTATTGGGTCCTCTTCCAATATAACCAGGTCGTCTGCAAATCCCACTTTTGCGATTTTATCATAAAGTTTAACTTTTTAGGTGATTTAATATATATCTCTGTGTTGAAGACAGTAAGCGTTACATTGACTGTCAAGTCAAGTCAAAGTGTAAAGTATGTGTAAAGTATATGTAAAACCTTATTTTTTTTGCAATTCCAGTTTCATGAAGCCAAAAACACTGCTGTGTTCCCACTTTTGGTCAATACAACAGAAAGTAGAATTTTCACGGCAAGATCTTATTGACCGACTTAAAAATAACAAGTCAGTTTTCCGAGCCCTTCAAGCTAAGCTGGATTTGATACCGCAAGGGGATCTTAAAGAGAAATGGAGCAGGAATATTGCTCTACTTGGTTCTGGAGTACATCCAGCCCCCTGTGATATTATTGCGTGTAAAGACTTGTTTACCAGTGAACCTTACGAGCTTAGTAGATTAACCTACTCACATATGGTAAGTTGTCAATGATCATAGGTAAACTGATATTGATATAAGATATTTATACAACGTGTTAATGGAATAAGTAAAACTGAGAAAGTAGTTTGTTTAGAATCGAGAGTAGAATCGATTCCACAAATTTTTAATGGGGGTTAAATTTTGAAAAAAATTAATTTACTTTCTTTGCCGCTTCTAAAAATGTTTGGTTCTACTGTCTTACGTCAGTTGACCTTGACCTACACGCGGCAAGCACACGCACACGTCAAAATATCAATACGAAAGGCATTTAGGTATTAGCATTCCTGTAGAGCTTAGTATCTGTCAGAAAGTGCAGAAGTCCTATGAGCACGAATATACTGGTGTGTTTTATTTTTCTTAATTTTTTCTCAATGGAGATGGACTTAATATAAAATGAATAAGTTGGGGTGTATGGGCTTTCCACTTATTCCATTAACATGTTGTATAGTTAGTATTTTAATATACTAACACATATAATATGATAAAAAAAGCCAGAATCTAATTTGAAGATGGTCAAAAAATAAAATAAAAATACTTACAGCCTATCAATTATCTCTTTCTTATATAAAAAAAAAGTATGGAATTTAATATGGCGGCACTAAGCTGTGACGTCATCCTTTTGTATTTCCCACTCTGTCTACAGTTAAGAGTATAAAGCGTTTATATTTTTAAATATATTACAAAACTTACACCAGGCTGTTTATAAAGCTAAGAAGCTTCAATTAAAAAATAATGAAAAGTTAGTCTATATGACCTGTGATATGACTATTATCCTTTCTTTGTAATGGTAACAATTTTACATGACCGTTTTCCTCAAGGGCGATAACTTGTAAAATGCTTCAGATAGATTTATCATGAAGCTCTATGAATGTGTGCCGCGGCTCGGTGGGTGGGTTAAGCAACACTAGCCTCCCAATCACGTTGAAAAAATACATTTTATCCGTTCAGGTGGCGATATTAAGAACTATTCAATTTTCATATACTTGCTGACAACCACCTCGACCAGCAGCACCACCACCAACTGAACGTGAATTTGCAAACTACCTAGCAACTGGAAATTCAGTTGGCGGTGGCGCCACCAGTCAAAGCAGCTGTCATTAGATGTATGAAATTTGGATGGTTCTCAATATCACCACCTGAACAGATAAAATGTAGTTTATACCATTCCCCCTCTAAAAAGCTTCTTTTTTTCACAGAAAATTGAGGATAAAGAGCTCTGCTCCCGCAAAACACGTAAAAAAGAGCAATTTTGGTGTTTGAATTTCGAACACTCCAATGTATAGAGACATATGACCTCCATCGCAAAGAATATTCGAAATTCAAACTCCTTGCGCAGATGTTTATTTCTGCATAAATCTTTCTTTTTCTAGAGGTAATGGTATAAAATATAATGTGCAACTCTTGAATAAAACGGATTTTCATCGAGGGCTATGAAACACTCGCGTCATTCAGGATTCTAATACTTGAAAAAAATTGCAATTATCAATATTTTATGACTCAAAGTTTATTATTCATGTTAAAATGAATTGTAAAAAGTAATATAAATGGATTTTTAATTTATTATCACTTGCTCAGCGGTGAAAGAAAACATCGTGATCTACGAAAATTCGCGCATGTTAGAAAATTCGTTTTCGAAAGGTGCGCGGTCCGCCAAACTACCTTGGGCCAGCGTGTTGGACCATTGCCTGTAGGGTGCACTGTAAATTTCGGGAATCGAGTATACATGCTCATATTTGTGCCATGTTCGTTTTGTCATAGAACCATGGTTTTATTAGTCGAACGCCATTAAAAGAAGAAAACTCATGTGGTTACGTCACAATTATTTTTATAATTTGACAAGTCGGAAGTGAAAATGGAACTGACACGAGAAAATTCAAGGGCAATGATTTATTACGATTTCCGAAGAGGATTAACATAAAAACAATGTGTTGATCGTATGATTTCTGCATTCGGTGATGAAGCCCTATCGAAAACTACAATCGGAATTTCAACGTGGCCGTGTAAACCTCGGTGACGATACGCGTAAAGGTCGTCCGAAAACTGCGTCACCCAGGAAAACGTCGATGGTGTACGATGGCTGTACGTGGGCTGGTAAAACTTTATATTACGGACCCACAGGTTGGGCGTTCCTGATTTTTTCGGAGAAAGGTCTATGCCTAGGTAGACTCTATGCAAATTTCAGCTTCAGGAGTTGCCTAGTTTTTGAGACAAAAAATACAGAAATCTAGAAGATTTTCATACTAATTTGGACCTTTTTTATGGCTTGGCTGTGGCAAAGGTGACAACGTTCATAAAGCCAATGACTATTGTGTTATGGACTGGACAACCGCTTAACGCAATCACAGTCGTTGGGTTTGCAGTTCTAATCTAACCTAACCCAACCAACCGCTACTAACAAACCTACTTGTCGCAGTTCCGTCTGTCGCAATCGAACAAAGAAGTCGAATGACTCACAAAAAGCGCACCCATTGATATCTTGAATGTAATACATTTCCACCACACACAATACTCATTAGTTGTTTGAATGTTGTCACCTTTGTCACAGCCAAGCCATACAAAAAAAGGTTCAAATTAGTATGAAAATTTTCTAGATTTCTAGATTTTTTCTCATAAACTAGACAACTCTTGAAGCTGAAATTTTGCATAGAGTCTACCTAGGCGTAGACCTTTCTCCAAAAAAATCGGGAACGCCCAACTCGTGGGTCCGTAATCTAAAGTTTAGCCCGTGAGCTAATTAAATAAAATCAACATGTGACCTACCGTGGAATTCAGACGTCTTTAGGTTTTGGCATAAGTCAGAGATACAATGCATGATGAATTGTGTGTGAAAAAGCTTTTTTCGCGCTGGAGGGATGCGCTCAAAGGGGCAGAAAGCTGCTCGCGTTACTTGGTGCCTAAAAACTCTTGAAAAGTTCCATAGAGTTACTTCAAATGCTGTGTATACCTTTCCTCTTGAGGGACATAGAACAGTCAACGCTCAATGGTCGAAATTAACAATGCAACCTGTGTACCCCCGTCGTGTGTCCTTCAGTGGGGACGTATATGGGCTGAAAGAATAATTAAAATATTATATTAAATTATAAGTAGATTTTCGAAGGGAGGCTCGTACCACTCGGTGGGGACGTATATAGGCTGGTAAAAAAGAAATAATAAAAAAAATAAGTAGATTCAGTTTTTTCAATGTGCAAGTTTTCTTACTATGTTTTCCCTCGCCATGATACTGTTCTAATAAAGAAAGTCCATCATATGATTATAATTATGTTAGAGACTAACATTTTTTTATATCAAACCATTATACGTCCTCATCGAGGGGCACAGCACAGGACTAGAAACACTAACTTACGCTCAAGCAGTTTGGTGGGGCTTAATTTTTAAGAAAACTTTTTAGTTATATGTATAAACATTTTAATGATTTTTTTTAAATAAAAAAATAAAAATAATGAGTAAATTTATTCTTTGTTCCAGGGTTACCTGCTGAAAATGCACGGTCTAAAAAAGGGCATTTCAAGAAAAAACAAATTGAAATACCAAGCGTTTCTCATCTTAGAAATGGACAAAGCTATTATCAGAGAAGGGGGCCTAGACAAGCTGAGTGTAGAGGCTTTGCAGAACTTGTGTTACTTACGAGGTTTGAACAGTAGTAATTTATCTAAACAAGAAATGAAAGATTGGTTACAGAACTGGTTGGAAGTTTCTAAAAACGTAGATAAGTCTTGTTACTCTTTAATTTTACACTGTCCTATCTTTTTTGCATACAACCATGATCAGAATTGGAAGCTTATATATTAACTTTTTTATGTAAAAACTGGGTTCTCCGTTAGAAATGTTGAAATATGTAAGTTACTGGCCATAACCGATTTCAGACAAAACTAGATGGACAAACTATGTTTCAGGAAGTGATATTTTTTTTTACATCTTAGAACTAAGCGCAACTGCATCTGACTTTATTTCTGTGTGCTTTTCTCGCGAATGAACGTAACATTACTTTATTTCACTATTTTTTAAAACGTTTACCCTCGTGAGGGATAAATGGTATGAGTGTAGTTCTCCATACGATACAAAGATGGCGTTAACCTACACGCAAGATGTAATGTGCTTAATAAGGGAATGAGAAATTTCGCCACTTGATTTGAAGGCACTATAGCTCTGTTGGTTAGAGCACCAGGAGATCTGGCCGCGAGTTCAGGTCCCTATAAAATTATTTCTAACATTAATTATCCCTAGGCATTTATAGAGTTTTGCCTGAAATTGGGTGTGGCTGGTAATATGCATAGATATTTTAACTAAAGAGATCTTGGATAGTTGTCCCACAGCCACCATAGACCACCGTCTTTAGCATATAATATGCAGCTAGACCGGACTGCCCCATCCAAAGGCACTGGATGATGGTTGCCCTTATTTTTTTGGCTTATTTTGATTATTTTGACATGTTACATGATAATTTATTTGATTGATTTTCTGATTTGATTTGATTTTATGAACTAACACTACTAACATACTTCTAAGCCACCATTGTTACCTACTAACGTACTAACACTCTATGGACATTGTAAACCGTATACATTTTATAATTTTATTATGTCTGAAATAAATAATTTATAATTATTATAGAATAACGGGAGGCATGAAGAAATAAAAACTATTTGGCGGGTTTTTTATTTCTTTAATAGCTCTTGTTCACTGCGACAGACTAGTGGAATAGTGAACAGCTATCAACTATCTACTTAAATCTTGTTAATTTATTGAGTGATAAAGATCGTAGATAGCTGGTCGCTTACTGCAGGCCAATTTCACAAAAAAAAACTGCAACTAACTGCAGCTCTTCTGCTGCGCGACCTGTATTAATAGACCAAGATCCCAGGGCCGCCAGACCTTTCTTATTTTCTCATAAACCAAATGTGTGGGAAATAGTAGTTCTGAAGGTACTTCCAAAAATTGCTCACTTGTCTTAAAGTCTGGGTGCTATAAAAAGTATTGTTATAGTTCCCTGAACATCATATACAAAAATCACGGCTCAAATTGTAGGTATAATCGCATAATTTGCTTGCGGACTGTAAAGCGTCTGGCAGAAATTACAGCCGACGGAGAGTGTCTGGCGGTGTTGAACAATAATTTTTATATTTAATTAATTAATTATATTCTATAAGACATCAGTAGCCAGACTTCAAGACAAGTGAGGATTTTTTGGAAGTACCTTCAGAACCTGATAGCTGGAAATTGGCCGCCGGCCCAGGTTAGCTGGTATTCATACATTACTAGTACGTACTAGCACTACTATTTCCCACACATTTGGTTTATGAGAAAATAAGTAAGGTCTGGCGGCCCTGGGATCTCCGTCTATAAATTGAACACCAGAGATTGAGTTTTTTTAAGGCTCGGAATGACGTAGTTTGGCCACAAACGTCCTACATAAGAGCTGTTGAAGTTTTTTGTGCTACTGGTCTTCTGATCGGCAGTGGGGCAACTGACTTATACTGAATAATGTTTCTACTGAGTGGCTTTAAATTAATTGGGGAAAATTAAGTTTGTGAATCGGCCCACGAAACTGAAACATTTTCCCTAAGGAACATAGGTCGAAATATGAAAAAAAAACCTTTCGCCTCCATTGTGCGATCAGCCAATTTGTCTTCCTATAGGACAGGGGTTCCCAAACTATGCGCCGTAGACAGTACAGAGGGACGCCACGCCGTGAGGAGATCCTCTGTACCATACTCTGATCCGAAACCTTAACTTAAGGATTGGCGGGTACAAAATAAAAACTCCAACGCTTTGAAAAATGTGTGGAGATCACAACACTCAACCTATCACATTGACTAGGTAGCTGTTTTTGTTTTAATTGATTGAGTATTCTAATGAATATTATGGATTTTTAAATTTTTGTGCCTATCTGCCTAACAAGCTACCTATTTCTTTCAACTGTATCTATCTATTTAGACTGTCTAGCCTGGTTACGGCGCCGAAACCATATTCTGAAGTTATAAGTGCGCCGCGAACTGAAAAAGATTGGGAACCCCTGCTATAGGGAGTCTTTCTTTTGAGAATTTCATTTAGGTTTCTGAGAAAATGTCGTTCAATTTCATAGGGAAAAATACCTCTTAAAGTTTTGCGGAGTATTTTAAAGTCTTCTATAGAAGCATGTATCTCTTTCCAACTACATATGTTCAATTAGTGAGTGCAAGCTAAACCTGTGGTTTTATATTTGTTTGATATTTATAATAACTTATTTATTAATAGTCATTAAGGTATGTTACTGGCGTATGTACACATGGCAGCACATCAGGCTATACATGTTGACCTTGACGTCGCCCTTATCTCGCTTGCAATAGCGGCGGCTTTCGTAGTGCAAATGGATAACCTGACGTGTTGCTAAATGTACAAAAGCGGACTTAAATTGGGTGGCTCTAAATTAGTTGTCGAAAATTAAGGACGTGAATTACCCCAAAAAAACTGAACAACTTTCTCTAAGGAAAATTGATCTAAATATGAAAAAAAAAACACCTCACCATACAAATTGTACTATCAGCTGATCTGCCATTGTATAAGCAGTCAACAATTTTTTTGAGAACTTCGTATAGGTTAATGGGGAACAGTTGTTCAGTTTTATAAGGAGGATCGCCCCCTAAAGTTCCGCTAACTAATTTAAACTTAGCTTCTATGACTTTGAATTGGCTTTGACCTTGAGTTTGATTAAAATCGATTTCTAGGCCTTAGAACCTTCGATCAACTATACTTGATCGAAGCTTAGAACTCGATTTCAATCAAAGTCAAGGCAAAGTCAAAAATATCTTTATTTAGAGAACATACAGAATGTTCCTTAAAATAAAAAAAAAACGTTATGATAAGATTGTCTTAATCTTGCTATATAAATAGCATCCACAGACTAGTCCTATATCTACTCCATACGGTAGTAATATACCTCAATGTTAAAGTATTGCGTCTCTCGGACAAAAAACAAAGAAATGGCTGTTGTAACTAATATCATCATAAAAATTGTAATTAAATATTATTTTAAAGTGATAATTAAATCTTGTTACTTTGTTAGTGTGTCTGATGATCGAAGAAAACATAGTTTTCTCTTTCGATGCGTCCCCGGCTCTTGCTCGACCTAACATGTTTCGAAAATACGCAAAGAAAAGGAAATGCAAAATTTATAAAAGTTTCGAATACTGCGCAACTCCATTTCAAATGTGTCATGTTTATGGCACCGTTTATACACAAGTGACGTGGCGCAACGTAAAATGAATCTTAATGGTTACAGAGCAAAGGTTTATTTCGTCCGTCACGCTGTCTCCCTCCAGGCGACGGATGTCTCTTCATGCTTCTATTTTCGGCAAAAAAACCTTTGCTCCGTAGCTATTAAGATTTATTTTACGTTGTTTGAATCGCTGCGTCGCTGCGCCACGCCGCTTATGAATCAACAGCGCCTATGAGGGATTTTCTGACAGCTCAAGATTTTAGTTCACACAAGCGGGGGGGCTTATTTGACTAGGATTTGTTCTGGACTGACGAAGCATGTTGCTGATTACTTATGTCTTAGTTTTAAGTTATGACGAAGCCTGTTGCGGATGAGTTTTTGTACATTTTCTTTTTTTACTGCAATAAAAACCAAATGGTATAAAAAATTAAATATAAATATTGCCAGTAGATGGCTATCAACTGAACCTGGAAAATTTAAAAAAAGTCTAATTTAGGAATTTATAATAGGTCTTTACCCTTCTTTACCTATGAAATTGCCGTTTTTCATACAATATTTTTGGAAAACTGTATTTTCCATACTAACGTTTTTGGATTTTTCTCGGGAATGCGAAATCCAAATTTAGCAAAGTTTTGTGGGAAGGTTTGGACAACATTAAGTTAATTTTCATCATACTTACTTTATTGAAAGTTGTAACTGTAACAACGGTACAGCAAAAATAAGCAATGAAACGGGCAACAAATGAAAAGAGCTATATTTGAGCTTCTTTTTTAGCAAATAAATCTAAAGTAAATATGTATTAATTTGACTCAATATCTCCGTTATATGGCCAAGGTTTTAAATGAAAAACAATTTTAGTAGGTAATAGCTGTTCAATAAAATAAATTATGAATAAAATAAAGCTTGAGAAAAAATCGGCAATTTCATAGGTAAAGACCTATTATTTTAGATCCGAATTTCGTTTATAAAACGTATTACGACCTAAGTCTATTACGTATTGCTCAATTGGAGTAGGTATTAGTTAATATGATAAAGAATGCATCTAGTAAAATATACAAATATTCTCGCATGTTGATTAGTAGCGCTGCCCAGTCTCGACTGGGCGTTTGAGTACTATCTTTTTAAATTGACTGCCAGAAAATCTCTCATTGTAAGAGATGTAATTTTTTTCAAGTTTATGGCCTGGTTTTATGACCTTCTTTTCCCAAAGAACGTAAGTCAAGACCTGAAAAAAAATTTTTGCCAACGATTTGACTTTCTGTGGGAAGTAAATTTTTTTTTACAATTTCAAAGTAAGTAGTTCAGTGTTATGAGGAGATTCACCCCGTCTAATGTTTCGTTAGCTAATTTAAAGTCATTCCATTATCCATTATCCACTACTTGGCAAAATATTAAGGCGTAAAAGTGTTGTGTACAAAAAAAGAGCAAGAAATTAATTTCTTCTTCAATGGCGGGTCCATAGGATTTTCTTGATGAGAGGGGTATTTGTCACATTTATACTAATACATCAGATACTTTAAGATATATTTTTTATTGTATCCTTTACTAGCACAGGATTTAAGACTTACTACCTAAATTTATGTTAAAAAAGCAAAGTGTTATTTTTTTATGTTACAAATTGTTACGTTTCATAAGAAAAAATAAATATGGAAAAATGAAAATTAATTTCTGTTTTCATTTAAGTAGGTACCTGTAAGGGACCATCCATAAATTACGTCACACGTTAAGGGGTGGGGAGGGGGTCGACAAAGTGTGACATTGTGTGACAAGGGGGTGGGAGGGGTCATAAGTTTCGTGACGTCACATTTCAAAATATGTTATGAGTATCAAAACGCGTTAACTATTAACGGCAAACTTAACGTCCTCAGTCCCAAGCACTTTTTAAACGTTTTTACTTTGGTTGAGACAATCAATTTTGAGGTCCCAAAAAAAAATAAGAACTCTATTAAGTACTGCTTCTATTGGAAAATTCCAAAAAATGGAAAATATGCAAAATATGTGACGTCACGCTAGGGAGGGGGGAGTCTTACAAATGTGACCAGCTGTGACAAGGAGGGGGGAGGGGTCAAAAATTATTAAATTCGTGTGACGTAATTTATGGATGGCCCCTAAATAAACAATATAAAAAATTTTCGCGCCGAGCTAACATCGATGTCAACTGCATACATAAATTGTTTCTGTATTATGTGATAGACTGAGATCCCAGAGCCGCCAGACCTTACTTATTTTCTCATTAACCAAATGTATGGGAAATAGTAGTGCTAGTACGTACTAGTAACGTATGAATACCAGCTAACCTGGACCGACGGCCAATTTTCAGCTACCAGGTTCTGAAGGTACTTCCAAAAATTAATCACTTGTCTTGAAGAAGTCAGGGTGCTACAAAAATTTTTGTTAAAGTTCCCTGAACAGCATATAAAAATTTTGTCGAATACGATTTGCAAAGAAAACAGAATTTCTGGGGGCCGCGTTTTAAAAGTTATCGGAGGTTGTTTGTGGAACCATAGCTGTATCTCGAAGATGGAACCACGTAGCGAAGATCTGGCTACGTAGAAAATTTCTCGTGAATTTCTCGGGACAAACCCACAAATAAGAAAACTATCCGGTCTCGCGTTCAAAAGACATGCGTTGTGGCCCAGCTGCAGTGACGCGTCACTGCAGCTGAGCCACCTGGATCTCGAAAACGGGACGACGTAGGAGAAATCTGGTTGCGTAGATAATTTCTCGAGTAGGTATCATCATCAAAAAATCTGAAAATTTCTCGGTGTCCTGTTCTTGAGAAAAAATAAATCTTTTTTATCGTGAATAGTCTTGAAGCCAGGAGGCCAAATTGCGAACAGAACTGTTATTTTGTAATATTTGGCATAATTATTTTGATGATGATACTCGAGAAATTATCTACGCAACCAGATTTCTCCTACGTCGTCGCCGTCGTCGTCACTTGGCTTCGAGATCCAGGTGGCTCAGCTGTAGTGACGCGTCACTGCAGCTGGGCCACAACGAATGTCCTATATCTTTTGAACACGAGACCGGATAGTTTTCTTATTTTGGGGTTTGTCCCTAGAAATTCACGAGAAATTTTCTACGTAGCCAGATCTTAGCTACGTGGTTCCATCTTCGATATACAGGTGTGGCCTAGCTGTAGTGACGTCACCGCAGCTGGGCCACAAACAACCTCCGATTACTTTAAAACGCGGCACCGAGAAATTCTGTTTTCTTTGTGAAACGCATGTGAAACGTAGATATACGACAAATTTTGAGAAATTCTTGGCATAGTGGTAATGGACTCCTTTATAACCTCTTTTCGTTGACAGGTATACACTATGACACACAAATTGACTTAAATTGATTGTTGTTTATATTCTCTTTGATAACAAAGCTGTGGCGATGCATAATACCTACAAAGATAATTTAAATAATGTCTCTAAGAACCCTAGAGTCGTGTGTTCAAAGACTAAACATAGCTTGCGCATTAGGAATGTTTGTGCTAAACCTATCGATTTTAATCCAAAGCAGCAAGACTTCGAAGCGACATCAGGCAGCTTGGCGCATCGAGTGCGAGCTGGGGGTCATTTCGGACCCGGAGTGTCCCGTGGATGGCAGCTGGACCACTTGGGAGAGTTGGTCGGCATGTCACGGCTCCTGCGGCGACGTCGGCCACCGCAGGCGCACCAGACAATGCATCAACCCACCCCCTTCTGAAGACGGTCTCCCTTGCAACGGCCCAGACGAAGAAATAGAACCCTGCCACATCACCAACTGCACCTCCCAGGACTACCGAAAACTTATACAAGGAGACCCAGCGAGAATGAATGCCTTTTACCAATTAGAAGCGATACCTTCACTCATGGAACGCTGTCTCCAAACAGAGTGTAGATTCGATGCCATTGAAAATGCCCTAGCGAGCGACAACACTTGGCTGCTGGACTCTGAAAACTTGTGGAATGCATTACAATGTGTCAAGCACAACTTGGGCTGTTCGGTGATTGGTGAATGGGGCAGCTGGGGTGCGTGGTCGGCGTGCGGAGCTCGGTGCGGGCACGGACTGCGCTGGAGACTGCGAAGATGTGATACTCCTCCTCCTTCTAACTCACATCTTATCTGCAACGGTTTACCATTACAAGCTGAACAGTGTGAAGGCGACCAATGCACAGGAGTCGTCAAAGATTCTGACTCGACTGGAGGCTCGTGGAGTGCTTGGGGAGATTGGTCGCCCTGTTCTGAAAGGTGTTGCCCTGGAGTGCGACGGCGACGAAGATTCTGTTTAGAAAAACCTGGGCCTCGCAATGAGGGCTCTTGGGGGACATCATGTGTCGGACAACATGATCAATTTGAAGTCTGTAAAAACGAAAAATGTTTATTAGACGGTGGATGGTCTGGATGGAGTGCCTGGGGACCATGTTCGCAAACATGCGGCGTCGGGAAAAGATTCAGAACACGCTCCTGTACCAGACCCGTTCCTGCGGGGGGTGGGAAAACATGTGTTGGTCCCAGAATAGAAGTTGGTACATGTTACTTGGATCCCTGCGAAGCGTATACGCATGTAATAGTGCTACTAAATGGAGAATCTTTTCTACAATATAAATTTGAAAAGAAACGGTCCACGTTGTTCCACTTTTACACACGTTTCATGCCATTGTCTCCGCACGGCACCCTGGTTCGCAGGGGGACCGTTCACAGCCCTCACGTGCGGCTTAGTATGCAGAACTGGCATATTTGCTTGGATGCAGGTGGGACTTCTTCGTCTTGTACTATACAAAGGATTTGTTCGCCGTCCGTTCTCAATCCGGCCGCTTGGCATTCAGCATTAATCACAATCACAAATCAAGCTGCAACACTCCGGTTGGACGACGCTGTACAACCAATAAAAGCCTCTTTTCCCTGTGATCCAGAATTACCAGTAGAGTCACTTAATATCGTAATAGGAGAACGCTTCCATGGACAGATACAAGAAATGGTTCTCAACTTCATTCCTTTAGATTTGGTAATCGATCGCAACCAGAGATCAGCTGGGTCAGATTTCTACCCTACATCCATTTCGAACGTTGCGTACGAAAAACCTGCTTTAGAAGAAGCATACTTATCCCTGCACGACGATCAGTACTTGCGCATACCGTGTTTCGCGAAGCAAGATGAATGGAAGTTGGAATTGACTGTAAAATCTAAGAGAGACTCCGGTATTCTCCTGTTCATGATCAATGATAAAAGTGACTACTGGTTGCATATGGGTTTACAGAATATGAGATTAAAGTTAAAAGTTGGGGCCGGGAAAATTCGTTCAGAAACTAGCAGCTCGACGGACTGCTCCCCTGACCAGTGGCTTGACGTTATGGTGTTAAAAAAGAAAGAATCTAACACGATTGAAGCATCTATTAACGCTGGTGAACGTTTGCACGTGGTTTTAGAAGAAGATGATGTGAGGAAACGACGCAATCCGGGTGATATTATATTCGGGACACCTTTCTCTGGTATTTTAGATAACAAAACATGCTCTGTCGATAAAGACGCGAGCAATGAAGTCGACCACAAACCACTTCCATTTAACATTTGCAACGATGAATTTTTTGTTGGTGGTATACCCGCAGAATTAAACCATACTAAACCTGAGGAATTCCCACCATTTACTGGAATTGTAGCGTCGATTAGTATAAACAATGAATTGCAAGATCTTTACGACTTTAGCGTAGAACGTCATAAGGATGACACCATCCAAGTTTCATCCAGAACTGCCAGCGTATCGGGATCTTATCATGAAGTAGCTTGGGGAAGGTCTAATCGTCTTAATTTGACTTGTCTTCACGCAAGAACAGTGTGCTCTCCCCACGTTGCGCGATGGCTGTTCCTCGACACTACGATAAAACAAGTGGTCAAAGACAAGGCAGTACGATCAGTCGATGATGGCAGAGTTCTTAAGCTCGTTGCTTCTGCAGACAAAGATCTTAGAGGGTTTTACACTTGTCGAGCGCATATGAATAGACGGACCACCAACATTATCACATACGGCGTGCTTGGACAAATCAAATACAACCTAGTTGGAACTGATCCCACTACTTGCCTCGCGGTCATTACGACTCTTCTACTAGTGGTGACCACTCTCGGGTGGCTCATTTACGAAGGTTTCCATGACTTGCACACTGGATTCGGGTTCTTCCGTGACGCTCATTTTACTCCAATGGAAGAAGCTGAGGCGGTTTGCAAGTACATAGACGATAACAGCCATCTGATAGGATCTAAAACCGCCATAAAATTGGCTAAAGCAAGAGCGAGAAGGAGGGGTCAACAGCTAGCATTGGCAAGTCGGTCAAGCTTCGCGGCTCAGGAACCGCAGGGCCTGATGCAGATTGAGAACGAAACCATTTTGGAAACAACCCAGGATGAGCTTGAAAATGATGAATCGGTGACAAGCGAGCCGAAGACATTGCCGCCATTGCCCAACGAAGCACCAAATAATAAGATGGCTTACAATGTGTATAGATACGAACCGACCTATACAAGCACTCCGCGGCATGGTTCAGTTGCGACGCCGCAGCAAACTCGATTATCGTCGTCTTCTTCTTACGATGTAGCTTCTCCCCGCTTCGTCTGCAACCGTCTCCTTCTAAAACGGACGCGATCTTCAAGAGAATCTCTACTAAGCAAGAAAAGCACGACTCGCTCACCTAAGTTGAGATCAGATCTCGTCACCATAGACTCCTCAACTTGCGCTGCTAACGTTTCACCAGGACTTAAAGTTTTACAGCGGTTTCAACAACTTAGGTCTGACTTAGATTAAAGCAAAATTTCCTTCTACCAATTCCATGAGGTTCTCAGTGGCCTCATTAAATATCACAGCTGGGCAAAGATTCCTCCCAAACTATTGGGGGAGAGACGGCTATTACCGCCACATTATGGATTATAGTTCTAACTGGATTCTGAGTACGACGTTGCTGCAAGTCTGCGGGTATTACCCCGTCATGGGAATAAAATTGAAAGATTGGAGTAGAATTTTGATGCTTTTCGTATTCTGTACCATAGGTTGATTTTTTTATAGTCTTGCATGTTTGTATTGTTTTTATGGTAACCTGTGTAAAAGAATCGACTTTGGTCAATTTCTAGTGCCGCTATTGGGCAGACCTCCGCCCTTTCTGCCAGACTTTCCTTTTGTGTGTATCATAACTGAAATTATGTTTAGTTAATTGTTGTACAGTCCTAACTAATAAACATTTAAGTGTGTTTGATTTTTTTCTACTTCATCACCTTACCAAGCTCTTACATTGCTCTCTTATCTATACAGATCCAACTATAATTTAACAGGCGATAATGACCTACCTAGCTTTTTTGGCGAACGAGTCGCAGATGTTTCTTTTCGTCCTTCTAGGCTCATAACCAAGTAATAAGCCGTTTAACATTGGTGGTGCAGTTCCTTTACCTAGTGACTCGTCGTGCCCATAGGTCTTGGAACGAAACATGGCGTGGTATTTAACTTATTTTTTCTATGTCTATGAACGTGGCGTAATAACATCTGTTCTTTATATTTTTCTATGTCTATGGTTCTTAATGCTATGCCGGCCAGCAGACCTGCTGACGCCACGTTCATAGACATGGGACCCCTTGGCGAAACCTGCGCTGCCCAGTTTTTATAGTTCGTATGTTACATTAGAGACTACTAAGGCTACGGGCCTTAGTAGGAGGCTCAAGTCCTATACTTAAGTATCGATTGTCTCTTTCTCTTACTATCAAAATGACAAAGACGACTGCTACTCAAGTATAAATCAGAGTCTGAGTCGAGTTCTGTAATACGGCCCTAAGGAGTCGCCTAGGGAGACACGGGGGGCCGAGTTAAGCGACGCTATACTTCTATAAAATAATAAAACTAATACTGCATTATTAATAACTAAATTTAATATGTTTTTACAAACCGCTAACACAAACAGACTAAACCCTTAACAAAATACAATAAACTTATCAAATTAACAGCGTTTACAAACAAGTAGATAATAGCTATAAATTAATCAGTCATTATTATTATGACACCAATTCTCGCGTTTATTACAATTAATTGTGAATTCACTTGACTTTCAATGTTAAGCAAGCATCAAAGTCAGCAATGGTCCTTTTTTTAGATACTATGTGTTGATACGCCCGCAGTAGAAATCCTGTAAACAAGATAAATCTGTAATTAAATAAATTTTAGTTTAATTGATAAAT